>VDFB02000018.1:0-127906 GCA_007258455.2 Sequoia sempervirens | reverse complement strand
TCTTATCAAAACTCTAAGAAATGTGTTTTGTAGAGAATTTCCTTGTAAATAAACCCAAATCGTCCTTTTTTCGAAAAACTAATTTTTGACCAACATGCAAAAAATGCTCAAAAATAGAATATACAAGAATATTTTGTTTGGGAAAATAAAAAATATGGGTTTTATAGGTGCTCAAGAGCTAAAGAGACCCAAATCATCCATTTTTCGAAAAAATAAATTGTTAATGAAAAGAATAGATTTTTTTGAAAAGTAGAAGCAGTAGAGGTAGGGGAGTGTTTCGCCTTAGAGGGAAGTGTCTGCATGAATAGATGTGGATGAAGTGGAAGCAAGAATTTCAGCTTGAGTAACACAAACATTGATGAGAATCCAATGCCCCGAAAACCTAAGGATTCGTTCACAAGGTTCGTCCATGGAGGGTGAGTCAGGGCCTAAGATTAGGTCGAAAGTCATAGTTGATGGACAACAAGTTAGTATTCTTGTACTACCCTTTGTTGGTCCCGAGGGACGGAGTAGGCTAGGTTAACCCCTAATATGGTTCTGAGGTTCAAGGAGATGCGACCTCACGAGGGTAAGCTAATCAATTGTGAGCCAATGTTCTTGTTTTACAATGTCTGAGGATTGCAACCCAGAGTCTTATTCCCCAAGGAGTTCTAGCAATAATGCAATAAGGAAGAAGTAATCATTCAGTTCATGAATGCTTGGAATCCATATGATGCAAGGAGACATCAATTTTTCCAATTTGAGTGCAAACACGAATTGGATAACTCTTCTCACAAAATACTTTGGAGGGTTAGGATCCTCTCCTCGGGTATACAAAAACTTATGAGGTTTTTTATCATAATGTGCTTTCTCATATATGTCTTTTGGCTTGCCCGACCAGTCGAGAGACCTTAGGATATTTTCATACTCAAGGTAATAAAGGAAATTTTTTTGAATCTTTTTATGAAATATCTGAGAAATTAGTTTTGTAACAAATGGGTTTTGTAGAGAATGTCATTCTGAGTAGACCCAAATCGTGAATTACATTGTAGTTGTGCATTTTGTACACATATTTTTAATCACCTTTCATGAACCTTCATTTTTTGTTGATTCAGTGTAGTTGTGCATTCTATATGCGTATTTTCTACCACATTTTGCGAACCTTCATTTTTTGTTGAGTTATAGCCTCATTTAGCAAATCGCCCGTGTTTCAGTTTTCATGGGCCATCGATCACCTTTGCTGACTGCAATTTTGGATTGCACTATAGTTGTGAATTTTATATGTGTAGTTTATATCCCCTTTCATGAACCTTCATTTTTCGTTGAGTTATAGCTGTATTTAGGAAAACGCTCGTGTTTGAGTTTTTGTGGGCCTTCGATCAACTTTGGTGACTACAATTGTGGATGGCACTGTAGATGTCCATTCTATATTCATATTTTATATGACCTTTCTCGAACCTTCATTTTTTAGTAAGTTATAGATGTATTTGGGAAATCACTCATGTTTGAGTTTCTGTCCGACATCGATCAACTTCGGTGACTACACTGTAATTGTGCATTTTATATGCATATTTTCTATCGCCTTTTTGCAAACATTCATTTTTTGTTGAGTTATAGCTACATTTAGGAAACTGCTCGCATTTGAGTCTTTGTGTGCCATCGATCAACTTTGATGACTACGATTGTGGATTGCACTGTAGTTGTGCATTTTATGTACGTATTTTCTATTTAGTTTCATGAATCTTCACTTTTCGTTGAGTTATAGCCGCGCTTAGGAAACTGCTTTTCTTTGAGTTTTCGTGGGCCATCAATTAACTTTGGTGACTACGATTATGGATTGCACTATAGTTTTCCATTTTGTACGCATCTTTTTCATTGCCTTTCGTGAACCTTCATTTTTTTGTTTAGTTATAGCCGCATTTAGGAAAGCACTTGTGTTTGAGTTTTTGTGGGTCATAGATCAACTTTGGTGACTACGCTTGTGGATTAAACTGTATTTGTGCATTATATATGTGTATTTTCTATCGTCTTTTACGAACCTTCATTTTTTGTTTAGTTATAGCCTCATTTAGGAGACCGCTAATGTTTGATTTTTTATGGGCCATCAATCAACATTGGTGACTACGATTGTGGATTCTATTGTAGTTTTGCATTTTGTATGCATATTTCTCATCGTCTTTCATGAACATTCATTTTTATTTGAGTTATAGCTGTATTTAGGAAAATGCTCGTGCTTGAGTTTTCGTCGGCCATCGATCAACTTTGGTGACTACGATTGTGGATTACACTATAGTTGTGCATTCTATAAGTGTATTTTTTATCACCTTTTGTGAACCTTCATTTTTTTGTTGAGTTATAGGCTCATTTAGGAAAACGCCCATGTTTGAGTTTTCATGGGCCATCGATCAACGTTGGTGAGTAGGATTGTGCATTGGACTGTAGTTGTCCATTTTGTATGTGTATTTTCTATCGCCTTTTGTGAATCTTCATTTTTTGATGAGTTATAGTCCCACTTAGGAAATTGCTCGTGTTTGAGTTTTCGTGGGCCATCGATCAACTTTGGTGACTACAATTGTTGATTGGACTGTAGTTGTCCATTCTGTATATGTATTTTCTATCACCTTTTGTGAACTTTCATTTTTTATTGAGTTATAGCCGCATTTAGGAAATCGCTCAAGTTTGAGTTTTCATAGGACATCAATCAACTTTGGTTACTTTGATTGTACTATAGTTTGAGTTTTTGTGGGCCATCGACGAAATTTGGTGACTATGATTATGGATTGCATTGTAGATGTCCAATCTGTACGCATATTTTCTATCACCTTTCACAAACCTTCATTTTTCGTTGAGTTATACTGGCATTTAGAAAACCACTTGTGTTTGAGTTTTTGTGGGCCATCGATCAACTTTGGTGACTATGCTTGTCGATTACACTATAGTTGTGCATTATTTCCTTTCACCAACATTCATTTTTTGTTGAGTTATAGCCGCATTTAGGAAACCTCTCCTACTTGAGTTTTTTTGGGCCATCAATCAACTTTGGTGAATACAATTGTAGATTGTACTATAGTTGTGCATTTTGTACACATATTATGGAATCTGCTCGTGTTGAAGTTTTTGTGGTCCATCGATCAACTTTGGTGACTACTATTGTGGATTACGTTGTAGTTTTGCATTCTATACATGTATTATCTACTGTTTGTCATGAACCTTCATTTTTTTTAGTAATAGTTGCTTTTAGTTAATCGCTCATGTTTGGGTCTTAATGTGGCATCTATCAACTTTGGTGACTACGATTGTGGATTGTACTATAGTTCACCATACTTTACGTGTATTTTCTATTGCATTTCACAAGGCTTCATTTTTTGTTAAGATATAGCCACATTTAGGAAACCGCTCGTGTTTGAGTTTTCGTGGGCCATTGATCAACTTTGGTGACTATGATTGTGGATTGCACTGTAGTTGTACATTATGAACAATAATTTTCTATTACCTTTCACAAACCTTCCTTTTTTGTTGAGTGATAGCCCCATTTACAAAATCGCTCATATTTGAGTTTTTGTGGGCCATCAATCAACTCTGGTGACTAGAATTGTGGATTGTTTTGTAGTTGTGCATTTTGTTCACTTATTTTTAATCGCCTTTCACGAACCTTCATTTTTTGTTGATTTTTAGCCACATTAATGAAAATTCTCGTGTTTCAGTTTTCGTCGGCCATCAATCAGCTTTGGTGACTATGATTGTGGATTACACTGTAGTTGTGCATTCTATATGCATATTTTCTATCACCTTTCGCGAACCTTCACTTTTTGTTGAGTTATAGCCACACTTAGGAAACTGCTCGTGTTTCAGTTTTCATGGGTCATCTATCAACTTTGGTGACTATGCTTGTGGATTTTGGTAACTACATTTAAGAAACCGCTCATGTTTGACTTTTTTTGGGTCACCGATCAACTCTGGTCACTACGATTATGGATTTTACTATAGTTTTACATTTTGTATGAATATTTTTAATTGCATTTCATGAACCTTCATTTTTTGTTGAGTTATAGCTGCATTTAGGAAATCACTCGTGTTTCAATTTTTGTGGGCCATCTATCATCTTTGGTGACTACGATTGTGGATTGTACTATAATTGACCATTCTCTACGTGTATTTCCTATGGCCTTTCGTGAACCTTCATTTTTTTTTTAGTTATAGTCGCATTTATGAAACCGCTCATGTTTTAGTTTTCGTGGGCCATCTATCAACTTTGGTGATTACGCTTGTGGATTATGTTGTAGTTGTTAACTTCTATAACATATTTTCTATTGCCTTTCGTGAACCTTCATTTTTTGTTCAGTTATAGCTTTATTTAGGAAACTGCTCATGTTTGAGTTTTTTTGGGCCATCAATCAACTTTGGTGAATACGATTGTGGATTGTATTGTAGTTTTGCAGTTTCAATGCATATTTTAAATTGCCTTTCATCAACTTTCATTTTTTGTAGAGTTATTGCCGCATTTATGAAAACACTCATGTTTGAGTTTTCATGGGCCATCAAATAACTTTCATGACTACGATTGTGCGTTACACTGTAGTTCTGCATTCTATATGCATATTTTCAATCACCTTATGTGCACCTTCATTTTTTTGTTGAGTTAAAGCTGCACTTAGGAAACCGCTCATGTTTGAGTTTTCGTGGGCCATCATCAACTTTGGTGACTATGATTGTGGATTGCACTGTATTTGTCCATTATGCATATTTTCAATCGCCTTTTGTGAACCTTCATTTTTTTATTGAGTTATAGCCACATTTAGGAAACCACTCAAGTTTGAATTTTCTTGGGCCATCGATAAACTTTGGTGACTATGCTTGTGGATTACACTATAGTTGTGCATTGTTTACGCATATTTTCCATCGCCTTTAATGAATCACTTTCTTTGTTGAGGTGTAGCCGCATTTAGGAAAATGCTCATGTTTGAGTTTTTTGTGGGTCATTGATTAACTTTGTTGACTACAATTGTGGATTGTAACTTAATTGTCCATTTTGTATGCATATTTTTAATCTACTTTCACGAAACTTCATTTTTTGTAGAGTTATAGCCACATTTAGGAAAACGCTCATGTTTTAGTTTTCGTGGGCCATCGATCAACTTTGGTGACTACAGTTGTGGATTACACTGTAGTTGTGAATTCTATACACATATTTTCAATGACATTTTGTGAACCTTCATTTTTCATTGAGTTATAGCTGCATTTGGGAAACCGCTCTTTTTTTAGTTTTCATGGGCCATCAATCAACTTTGGTGACTACGTTTGTGGATTGTACTATAGTTTTCCATTATGTACACGTATTTTCTATTAGCTTTTTCTAACCGTCATTTTGTTTTCAGTTATAGCTACATTTGGGAAACCACTTGAGTTTGAGTTTTTGAGGGCCATCAATAAACTTTGGTGACTATGCTTGTGGATTACACTATAATTGTGCATTCTATACAAACATTTTCTATTACCTTTCACGAGCCTTAATTTTCTTTTGACTTATAGCTGCATTTAGCAAGCCCCTCATGTTTGAGTTTTTGTGGGCCATCGATGAATGGGTTTTGTAGAGAATGTCATTCTGAGTACACCCAGATTGTCCTTTTTTCAGAAAACTAATATTTCACCAACATGCAAGAACCCCTGAGAAATAGAATCTATGAAACAATTTGTTATGGAAAGTTTAAAATATGGATTTTATGGGTACTCATGTACTCAAGAGACAGATTGTCCGGTTTATGAAAAAATAAGTTCTTGAAAAAGATAATTTTTTTTGAAGAGTAGAAGCAATTGAGGTAACAGAGGAATTTTTTTTGAATCATTTAATGAAAAATCTAAGAAATAGGTTTTGTAGAAAATGCCATTCTGAGTAGATCCAAATCGTCCCCTTTTCAAAAAATTAATTTTTCAACAACATGCAAGAACCCCTCAAAAATAGAATCTATGAAACAATTTTTTTTGGGAAAATTGAAATACGGTTTTTAGAGGTGCTCATGTGCTAAAGGAGCCCAGATTGTTTGTTTTTTGTTAAATAAGTAAGAGGTAAATTTTTTGAATCATTTTATTGAAAACCTAAGAAATGGGTTTTGTAGAAAATGTCATTCTGAGTAGACACAGATCGTCTTTATTTTTTAAAACTAATTTTTCACCAGAATATGGGTTTTATAGGTGCTCGATAGCTAAAGAGAAAATCCAATGCATACAGAATGAACAACTACAGTACAATCCAATGCATACAAAATATACAACTATATTATAATCCATAATTGTAGTCACCAAAGTTGATCAATGGCCCACAAAAACTCAAACATGAGAGGTTTCCTAAATGTGGCTATAACTCAACAAAAAATGAAGTTTTGCAAATGGCAATAGAAAATATGCATATAAAATGCATAACTACAGTGTAATTTACAAGCATAGTCACCAAAGTTGATCAATGGCCCATGAAAACTCAAACACGATCAGTTTCCTAAATGTGGCTATAACTCAACAAAAAATGAAGGTTCATGAAAGGCAATAGAAAATATACGTACATAATGGACAACTATAGTGCAATCCACAATCGTAGTCACCAAAGTTGATCGATGGCCCATGAAAAACTCAAATACGAGTGGTTTCCTAAATGTGGTTATAACTCAATGGAAAATGAAGGTTCACGAAAGGCGATAGAAAACACACGTACATAATGGAACACTACTACTATCCACAATCGTAGTCACCAACGTTGATCAATGGCCCAAAAAATATCAAATTTGAGTGGTTTCCTAAATGCCATAAACAAAAAAAATGAGGGTTCACAAAAGGCAACAGAAAATACGCGTATAGAATGCATAATTAAAGTGTAATCCACAAGCGTATTCACCAAAGTTGTTTGATGGCCCATGAAAACTCAAACTCGAGTCGTTTCCTAAATGCGGCGATAACTCAAAAAAAGAAGGTTCATGAAAGGCGATCTAAAATACGCATACAAAATGGACAACTACAGTGCAATCCACAATCGCAGTCACCAAAGTTGATAGATGGCCCATGAAACCTCAAACATGAGTAGTTTCCTAAGTGCGGCTTTAACTCAACGAAAAATGAAAGTTCACGAAAGTCGTTAGTAAATACATGTACAGAATGCATAACTATAGTGTAATCCACAATCATGAAGATTCGTGAAAGGCAATAGAAAATTAGCATTCATAATGCACAAAAATAGTGCAATCCATAATCATAGTCAACAAAGTTGATCGATGGGCTACAAAAACTCAAACATCAACATTTTCCTAAATGCCTCTATAGCTCAACAAACAATTAAAGGTTTGTGAAAGGCGATTAAAAATATGCATAAAAAATGCACAACTACAATAGAATGCACAATCATAGTCACCAAAGTTAATAGATGGCTCAAAAAAACTCAAACATGAAAGGTTTCCTAAATTTGGCTATAATTCAACAAAAAATAAAGGTTCACGAAAGCTGATAGAAAATGGACAACTACAATGCAATTGACAATTGTAGTCTCCTAAGTTGATTGATGGCCCATGAAAACTCAAACACAAGTGGTTTTCTAAATGCAGCTATAGTTCAACGAAAAATGAACGTTCATGAAAGGCCATAGAAAATTCATGTACATAATGGACAACTACAATGCAATTCACAATCGTAGTCACCAAAGTTGATCACTTTCCTAGAAAAACTCAAACACGAGCGGTTTCCTAAATACGGCTATAACTAAAAAAAATTGAAGGTTCATGAAAGCTGATAGAAAATAAGGATACAAAATGGACAACAACAGTGCAATCCACAATCGCTTACACCAAAGTTGATCTATGCCCCACAAAAACTCAAACATGAGCGGTTTCCTAAGTGTGGTTATAATTGAACAACAAATAAAGGTTCATGAAAAGTGATAGAAAATATGCATATATAATGTACAACTATAGTGTAATCCATAATCATAGTAACCAAAGTTGATTGATGGCCCATGACAACTCAAACACAAGCGTTTTTCTAAATATGGCTATAATTCAACCAAAAATGAAGGTTTGTGAAAGTCAATTAAAAATATACATACATAATGCACAACTACAGTATAATCCACAATAGTAGTCAACAAGTTAATCAACTACAATATATTCCATAATCGTGGTCACAAAGCTAATCAATGGCCCATGAAAATTAAAACATGAGCGGTTTCTTGAGTGCAACTATAACTAAATGAAATATGAAGGTTCATTAAAGGCGATAATAAATACACATAGAGAATGTTCAACTATAGTGAAATCCACAATCGTAGTCACCAAAGTTGATCGATGGCCCATGAAAACTCAAACACAACCGTTTTCCTAAATGCGACTATAACTCAACAACAAATGAAGGCTTGTAAAAGGAAATTAAAAATATGCGTACAAAATGCACAACTATAGTGCAATCCACAATCATAGTCACCAAAGTTGATAGATGGCCCATGAAAACTCAAACAACTCAAACACAAGCCGTTTACTAAATGCGGCTATAACTCAACAAAAAATGAAGGTTCGCAAAAGGTGACAGAAAAATATCATTCATAATGCATAACTACAGTGCAATCCACAATCGTGGTCACTAAAGTTGATCAATGGCCCATGTATACTCAAACTCGATCGGTTTCCTGAATGCAGCTATAACTCAACAAAAAATGAAGGTTAGTGAAAGGCGATTGAAAATACATGTACAAAATGGACAGCTACAGTGCAATCCACAATCATAGTCACCAATGTTGATCAATGACCCACAAAATGTCAAATACGAGCATTTTCCTAAACGCGGCTACAACTCAACAAAAAAACAAGGTTCATAGAAAGCGATTAAAAATATGCGTACATAATGCACAACTATAATACAATCCATAATCGTAGTCATCAAAGTTGATTGATGCCCTACAAAAACTCAAACACGAGCCGTTTCCTAAATGCAGCTATAACTCAACAAAAAAGAAAGTTAATGAAAGTTGATCGATGGCCCATGAAAAGTAAAATACGAGTGGTTTCCCAAATACGACTTTAACTTAAATAAAAAATGAAGGTTCACAAAAAGCAATAGAAAATATGCATACAAAATGGACAACTACTATGCAATCCACAAGTAGTTTCCAAAAAGTTGGTATAACTAGGCAAAAAATAAAGTTTCATGAAAGGTGATATAAAATAGGAGTATAGAATGTATAACTACAGTGTAATCCACAAGCGTAGTCACCAAAGTTGATAAATGGCCCACGAAAAGGAAAACTCAAGTGTTTTCCTAAATGTGGCTATAACTAAACAAAAAGTGAAGGTTCACGAAACGCGATAGAAAATGTGTCTATGGAATGCACAACTATAGTGAAATCCACAATCATAGTCACCAGAGTTGATCGATGGCCCACAAAAACTCAAAAACAATGGTTTCCTAAATGCAGTTTGAACTCAACAAAAAATGAAGGTTTATAAAAGGTGATATAAAATACGCTTATAGAACGCACAACTATAGTACAATCCATAATCATAATCACCAAATTTGATTGATGGCCCACAAAAACTCAAACAGTAGCAGTTTCCTATGTATAGCTATAACTAAATAGAAAATGAAGATTTGTGAAAGGTGATTAAAAATATGCATACAAACTGCACAACTATAGTACAATATACAATTGTAGTGACCAAAATTGATCGATGGCCCACCAAAACTCAAACATAAATGGTTTCCTAAATGCAGCAATAACTGAAGAAAAATCAAGGTTCGCAAAGGGTAATGGAAAATATGCATATAGAATGCACAACTAAAGTGTAATCCACAAGCATAGTCACCAAAGTTCATCAATGGCCCAATAAAAATCAAAGACGAGTGGTTTCCTAAATGTGGCTATAACTCAACCTAAAATGAGGGTTCATGAAAAGCGATAGAAAATACATGTATCAAATGCACAACTACAGTAAAATCCACAATCGTAGTCACCAACGTTGATTAATGGCCCATGAACACTCAAACACAAGCGTTTTCCCAAATGTGGCTATAACTCAACAAAAAATGAAGGTTCGCGAAAGGATATAGAAAACACACATACAAAATGCAAAACTATAGTGCAATCCATAAGCGTAGTTACCAAATTGATCGATGGCCCAGGAAAACTCAAACTCAAGTGGTTTCCTAAATTCGACTATAACTCAACAAAAAATGAAGGTTCACGAAAGGAGATAGAAAATACTCGTACAAAATTGACAACTACAGTGCAATCCAAAATCGTAGTCACCAAAGTTGATCGATGGCCCATGAAAACTCAAATACAAGCAGTTTCCTAAATTAGAATATAATTAAGCAAAAAATGAAGGTTTGCAAAAGGTGATTAAGAATAAGCATATAGAATCGACAACTACAATACAATCCATGATCGTAGTCACGAAAGTTGATCAATGACCCATGAATACTCAAACTCGAGCGGTTTCCTAAATTCAAACACGAGCGGTTTCCTAAGTGCGGCTATAACTCAACGAAAAATGAAGGTTTGAGAAAAGGTGATAGAAAATACACATATAGAATGCACAAATATAGTGCAATCCACAATCATAGCCACCAAACTTGATCGATGGCCTAGGAAAACTTAAACACTAGCATTTTCCTAAATGCAGGTATAACTCAACTAAAAATGAAGGTTCATGAAAGGCGATTAAAAATATGCATAGAAAATACACAACTATAGTAAAATCGACAATTGTAGTCACCAAAGTTAATCGATCGCCCATGAAAACTCAAACAGAAGCTATTTCCTAGATGCAGCTATAACTCAAAAAATGAAGGTTCGCGAAAGGCGATAGAAAATATGCGTATATAATGCACAACTAAAGTGTAGTCCACAATCGTAGTCACAAAAGTTGATCCATAGCCCACAAAAACTCAAACACGAGCGTTATCCTGAATGCATCTAGAACTCAACAAAAAATAAAGGATTTGCAAAAGGCGATAGAAAATACATGAATATAATGCACAACTAAGGTGTAGTCCACAATTGTAGTCACCAAACTTGATCCATAGCCCACAAAATTTCAAACACGAGAGGTTTCATTAATGCGGCTATAACTCAACAAAAAATGAAGCTACACGAAAGGCGGTAAAAAAATACATGTACAAAATGGAAAACAATTGTGCAATCCACAATCGTAGTCACCAAAGTTTATTGATGGCCCACGAAAACTCAAACACAAGAAGTTTCCTAATTGTAGCTATTACTCAACAAAAAATGAAGGTTCACAAAATGCGATAGAAAATATGCCTATTTAATGCACAATTATAGTGTAATCCACTATCATAGTCACCAAACTTGATCGATGGCCTAGGAAAATTCAAACACGAGTGTTCTCCTACATGCGGCTATAAATCAACAAAAAAAGAAGGTTCATGAAAGGCGATTAAAAATATGCGTACAGAATGAAAAACTACAATACAATCCAAAATCATAGTCACCAAAGTTGATTGATGGCCCAAAAAAACTAAAATATGCACAGTTTCATAAATACGACTATAACTCAACAAAAAATGAAGTTTTGCAAAAGAAAATAAAAAATACATGTATAAAATGCAGAACAAGAGTGTAATCCATAAGCGTAGTCACAAAGTTGATCGATGGCCTATGAAAACTCAAACACAAGCGGTTTCCTAAATTCATCTATTACTCAACAAAAAATGAAGGTTCGCAAAAGGCGATAAAAAATACGCGTACAAAATGGCCAACTACAGTGAAATTTACAATTGTAGTCACCAAAGTTGATCGATGGCCCATGAAAACTCAAACACGAGTGGTTTCCTAATTGTGGCTATAAATCAACAAAAAATGAAGGTTCACAAAAGGGAATAGAAAATATGCCTATAGACTAGACAACTACAACACAATCAACAATCCTATTCGCCAAAGTTGATCGATGGCCCACGAAAACTCAAACACGAGCACTTTCCTAAATGCGGCTATAACTCTACAAAAAATGAAGGTTTGTGACAGGTGATTAATAATATGTCCTACATAATGCACAATTACAATATAATCCACTATCGTAGTAATTAAAGTTGATCGATGGACCATGAAAACTCAAACTCGAGCAGTTTCCCAGATGTGGCTATAACTCGATGAAAAATTAAGGTTTTTTGAAAGACGATAGAAAAAACACATTCAAATTGGACAACTACAGTGCAATCCACAATCATAGTCCCAAACGTTGATAGCTGGCCCATGAAAAACTCAAATAAGAGTGGTTTCCTATATACGTCTATAACTTGAACAAAAAATGAAGGTTTGTGAAAGGTCATTAAGAATATGCATATAGAATGCACAACCATAGTACAATCCACGATCGTAGTAACCAAAGCTGACTGATGGCCCATGAAAACTCAAACTCAAGTTGTTTCCTATATGTGAATATAACTCAACAAATATAAAGGCTCACAAAAGGCGATAAAAAATATGTGTACGGAATGAAAAACTACATGCAATCCACAATCGTAGTCACCAAAGTTGATCAATGGTCCACAAAAACTTAAACACGAGGGGTTTCCTAAAAGTCCCTATAACTCAACAAAAAATGAAGGTTCACGAAAGGCGATAGAAAATACACGTATGGAATACACAACTATAGTCTAATCCACAAGCGTAGATCGATGGTCCATGAAAATTCAAGCACAAGCAATTTCCTAAATACGACTATGGCTCAATAAAAAATGAAGGTTCACAAAAGGAAATAGAAAACATGCGTACATAATGGACAAGTACAGTGTAAACCACAATCATAGTCACCAAAGTTCATCGATGACTCACAAAAACTCAAACACGAGCGGTTTCCTAAAAGTCGCCATAACTCAATAAAAAACGAAGGTTCGCAAAAGGTGATAGAAATGTAATCCACAAGCGTAGTCATTAAAGTTGATCGATGGCCCACAAAAACTTAAACACGAGTAGTTTCCTAAAAGTCACTATAACTCAATAAAAAATAAATGTTCGCAAAACGTGATAGAAATCTAATCCACAAGCATAGTCACCAAAGTTGATCAGTGGCCCATGAAAACTCAAACTCAAGTGGTTCCCTAAATGCAACTATAACTCAACAAAAATGAAGATTCACGAAAGGCGATATAAAATAAACATATAGACTAGATAAACTATGTTCAATCCACAATACATGTTCAGAAAAGCCAATAATAAATATGTGTACATACTGGACAACTATAGTGCAATCGAAAATCGTAGTCACCATAGTTGATCGATGGGCCATGAAAACTCAAACACAAGAGGTTTCGTAAATGCACCTATAACTCAATGAAAAATGAATGTTCGTGAAAGGCTATAGAAAATACGCGTATAGATTGGACAACTACAATGCAATCAACCATTGTAGTCACCAAGGTTATTTTTGATTGCCCATGAAAACACAAATCTGAGTGGTTTCCTAAATTTAGCTATAACTTAACAAAAAATGAAGGTTTTTGAAAGATGACTAAGAATATACCTACAAAATGCACAACTATAGTACAATCCATAATCATAGTCACCAAAGTTGATCAATGCCCCAAAAAAACTCTAACTCGAGTTGTTTCATAAATGTGGCTATAACAAAAAATGAAGGTTCAGAAAAGGCGATAGAAAATACGCGTACAGAATGGACAACTAAAGTGCAATTCACAATTGTAGTCACCAAAATTGATCGAGGGCTGATGAAAACTCAAACACGAGCAGTTTACTCAATGCGGCTATAACTCAATGAAAAATGAAGGTTCGCAAAAGGCGATAGAAAATGCGTGTATAAAATGCAAAACTATAGTGTAATCCACAATTGTAGTCACGAAAGTTGATGGATGGCCCACGAAAAAATCAAACAGGAGTAGTTTCCTAAATGTGGCTATAACTCAACAAAAGATGAAGCTTCACAAAAGGTGATAGAAAATAAGCGTATAGAATGCATAATTATAGTGTAATCCACATGCGTAGTCACCAAATTTGATCCATAATCGTACTCACTAAAGTTATTGATGGCCCGTGAAAACTCAAACACAAGCGGTTTCCTAAGTACAACTATAACTCAACGAAAAAATGAAGGTTTGCAAAAGGTGATAGAAAATACATGTATAGAATGCACAACTACGGTGTAATGCACAAGGGTAGTCACCAAAGTTGAGCAATGGCCCACGAATACTCAAACTCGAGTGGTTTCCTAAATGTAGCTATAACTCAACAAAAAATGAAGGTTCATGAAATGCGATAGAAAATACACATACATAATGAACAACTACGATGCAATTCCCAATTGTAGTCACTAATGCTGATCGATGGCCCTCTAAAACTCAACACAAGCGGTTTCCTGAGTGCGGCTATAACTTAAGAAAAAATGAAGGTTCACGAAAGTCGATAGAAAATTACCATTCATAATTTACAAATACAGTGCAATCCAAAATCGTAGTCACCAAAGTTGATCGATGCCCCATCAAAACTCAAACATGAGCAGTTTCCTAAATGTGGCTATAGCTGAACAAAAAATGAAGATTCACGAACGTTGAAAGAAAATATGTGTAGAGAATGGAAAACTACAGAGTAATCCATAATCATAGTGACCAAGGTTGATCGATGGCCCACGATAACTCAAGCACGGGTGTTTTCCTAAATGCAGCTATAACTCAAACATGACCAGTTTCGTAAATGCGACTATAACTCAAAAAAATGAAGGTTCGCAAAAGGAAATAGTAAATACGTGTATAGAATGCACAACTATAGTGTAATAAAAAAGTGTAGTCACCAAAGTTGATCAATGGCTCATGAAAAATCAAACACAAGTGATTTACTAAATGCGGCTTTAACTCAAATACAATTGAAATTTTGTGAAAGTCGATAGAAAATACTGGTATAGAATGCAGAACTATAGTGTAATCCACAATCATAGTCACAAAAATAGATCAATGGCCCAAAAAAACTCAAACACTACTATTTTCCTAAATGCAAATATAACTCAACAAAAAATAAATATTTGTGAAATGCAATTAAAAATATGCGTACAAAATGCAAAACTACAGTACAATCCACAATTGAAGTGACCAAAGTTGTTTGACAGCCAACAAAAACTCAAACATGAGCGGTTTCCCAACTACGGAAATAACCAAACAAAGAATGAAGGTTCATGAAGGGTGATAGAAAATAAGCATAAAGAATGCAAAACTCTAGTGTAATTCACAAGCATAGTTACCAAAGTTGATCGATGGACCACAAAAACACATCAGCGATTTACTAAATGCGGCTATAACTCAACAAAAAATGCAGGTTTGCTAAAGGCGATAGAAAATACACGTAGAGAATGGAAAATTAGAATGCAATCCACAATCAAAATCACCAAAGTTGATCGATGGCCCACGAAAACTCAAACACTAGCGGTTTCAAAAGTGCAGCTATAATCAATGAAAAATGATGTTTCACGAAAGGCTATAAGTCAACCAAAAATGAAGATTCGCGAAAGGCTATAACTCAAACACGAGCGGTTTATTAAATGTGGCTCTAAGTCAACAAAAAATGAAGATTCACAAAAGGCTATAGAATATTTGCATGGGTAATGCACAACTACAGTGCAATCCACAATCATAGTCACCAAAGTTGATCGATGGCCCATGAAAACACAAACACGAATGGTTTCCTAAATGCATCTCTAACTTAACAAAAAATGAAGGTTCATGAAAGGTGATAGAAAATATGCTTACAAAATGCATAAATACAATGCAATCCACAATCGTAGTCACCAAAGTTGATCGATGGCCCACGAAAACTCAAAAACGAGCATTTTCCTACATGCGGCTATAACTCAACAAAAAATGAAGGTTCATGAAAGGCGATTAAAAATATGCATACATAGAATGCACAAATACAATAAAATCCACAATCATAGTCACCAAAGTTGATTGATGACCCACAAATACTCAATCCTGAGCGGTTTCCTCAATGTGGCTATAACTCAATGAAAAATGAAGGTTTGTGAAAGGCGATAGAAAATACTTGTAAAGATTGGAGAACTACAGGGCAATCCAATATTATATAGTCACCAAATTTAATCGATGGCCTACAAAAATTCAAATAAGAGTAGTTTCCTAAATACGGCTATAACTCATCAAAAAGTGATTTTTTGTGAAAACGAATAAAAATATGCGTACAAAATGCACAACTACAATACAATCCACAATTGTAGTCACCAAAGTTGATCGATGGCCCACGAAAACTCAAACATGAGCGGTTTCCTAAGTGCAGCTCTAAATCAACAAAAAATGAATGTTCAAAAAAGGTGATACAAAATACGCGTTTAAAATACACAACTATAGTGTAATTCAAAAGCGTAGTCACCAAAGTTGATCAATGGTCCACGAAAACTCAAACAAGAGTGGTTTCCTAAATGCGGCTATAACTCAAAAAAAAAAAAGGTTCGCGAGAGGCAATAGAAAATTAGCATTCTTAATGAACAACTACAGTCAAATCCACAATGGTAGTTAGAAAAGTTAATCGATGGCCCACAAAAACTCAAACATGAGCTGTTTCCTAAATGCAGCTATAAGTCAACAAAAAATGAATATTCATGAAAGGTAATGGAAAAGAAAAGTACATAATGGACAATCAAAGTCACCCAAGTTCAGCGATGGCCAACAAAATCTAAAACATGAGTTGTTTCCTAAGTGTAGCTATAACTCAACGAAAAATGAAGGTTTGCAAAAGGTGATAGAAAATAATGCATATAGAATGCATAACTACAGTACAATCCACAATCGTAGTCACCAAAGTTGATTGATGGACCACGAAGACTCAAACACAAGCACTCTACTCAATGCGGCTATAACTCAACAGAAAATGAAGATTGACGAAAGGCGATTAAAAATATGTGTATAGAATGCACAACTATAGTATAGTCGACAATCTAAGTCATCAAAGTTGATCGATGGCCCACGAAAACTCAAACATGAGCAGTTTCCTAAGTGCGGCTATAAATCATCAAAAAATGAAGGTTCGTGAAAGGTGATAGAAAATACACGTATGGAATGCACAATTGCAGTTTAATCCACAGTCGTAGTCATGAAAGTTGATCAATGTACTATGAAAATCAAACATGAACAGTTTCCTAAATGCGGTTATAACTCAACAAAAAATTAAGGCTTATGAAAGGCGATAGAAAATACAGGTACAAAATGGACAACTACAGTGCAATCCACAATCGTAGATACCAAAGTTGATCGATGGCCCACGAAAACTCAAACACGAACGATTTCTTAAATGCGGCTATAACTCAATGAAAAATGATGGTTTGTAAAAGGCGATAGAAAATATGCATATAGAATAGACAACAACAGTGCAATCCACAATCGTAGTTACCAAAGTTGATCGATGGGCCATAAAAACTCAAATATAAGTGATTTCCTAAATGCGGCTATAACTCAACAAAAAGTGAAGGTTCGTGAAAGGCGATAGAAAATATGCATATAGAATGCACAATTACAATGTAATCCATAATCGTAGTCACCAAAGTTGATCGATGGCCCATGAAAACTCAAACAATAGTATTTTCCTAATTGCGGCTATAACTCAACAAAAAATAAAGGTTCGTGAAAGGTAATTAAACACATGTGTACAAAATGAACAACTGTAGTACAATCCACAATCGTAGTCACCAAAGTTGATGAAAGGCCCAAAAAAACTCAAACATGAGCAGTTTCCTAAATATAACAAAAAATGAAGGTTTGCGAAAGGAAATAGAAAATATGCATATAGAATAAACAAAAGTTCATCAAAGGTCGACAAAACCTCAAACACAAGCAGTTTCCTAAATGAGGCTAGCTCAAAAAAAAATTAAGGCTCACGAAAGGCGATAGAAAATAAACGTATAAAATGGACAACTACAGTGCAATCCATAATCGTAGTAACTAAAGTTGATAGATGGCCCACGAAAAATGAAACAATAGAGGTTTCCTAAATGCGACTGTAACTCAAAAAAAAAAAAGTTTCAAGAAAGGCGATTAAAAGTATAAGTAGAAAATGCACAACAAGAGTGCAATCCAATATTGTAGTCACCAAAGTTGATCGATGGCCCAGGAAAACTCTGAAAACATGAGCATTTTCCTAAATGTGACTATAACTCAACAAACAACGAAGGTTCATGAAAGATGATTAAAAATATGCATACATAATGCACAACTACAGTACAATCCACAATTGTAGTTGCCAAAGTTGATCGATAGCCCAAAAAAACTCAAACATGAGAAGTTTCCTAAATGCAACTATAACTCAACAAAAAATGGAAAACATGAGCAGTTTCCTAATTTTTTGTTGAGTTATAGCCGCATTTAGGAAAACACTTGTCTTTGAGTTTTTGTAGGCCATAAATTAACTTTGGTGTCTACGATTGTGTATTAAACTATAGTTGTGGATTCTATACACATATTTTTTATCGCCTTTCACGAACCTTCATCTTCGTTAAGTTACAGCCACACCTAGGAAACTGCTCATGTTTGAGTTTTCATGTGTCATCAATCCATTTTGGTGACTACGATTGTAGATTACACTATAGTTGTCCATTTCGTATGCGTATTTTCTATTGCCTTTAGTGAACCTTCAATTTTTGTTGACTTATAGCAGCTTTTAGGAAAATACTCGTGTTTGAGATTTCATGGGCCATCGATCAATTTTCGTGACAACGATTGTGGATTACACTGTAGTTATAGCATTATGTACGGTAAATTTTTATGAACTTTCACGAAACTTCATTTTTTGCTTAGTTATAGCCGCATTTAGCAAACTGCTCGTGTTTATGTTTTCATGGGCCATTGATGAACTTTGATGACTGCAATTGTGGATTGAACTGTAGTTGTCTATTATGTATGCCTATTTTCTATAGCCATTTAGGAACCTTCATATTTTGAGTGTTTGTGGGCCATTGATCAACTTTTGTGACTACGCTTTTGGATTACACTGTAGTTTTGCATTCTATACCTGTAGTTTCTATCGCCTTTTGCGAACCTTCATTTATTCTTGAGTTATACCCACATTTAGGAAAACACTCAACTTTGAGTTTTCATCAGCCATCAATTAACTTTGGTAACTATGCTTATGGATTATAGTGTAGTTGTGTATTCTATGCATGTATTTTCTATTAGCTTTCGTGAAACTTTACTTTTCTTTGAGTTATAGCCTCAATTAGGAAACCATTCATGTTTGATGTTTTGTGGACAATCGATGAACTTATTTGACCATGATTGTCGATTATACTATAGTTGTGCATTCTATACACAAATTTTTCATTGCCTTTCACATAATTTCATTTGTTGTTTAGTTATAGCCGCATTTAGGAAAACACTCGTGTTTGAGTTTCCATGGGCCATCGATCAACTTTAGTGACAACGACTGTGGATTACACTATAGTTGTGCATTCCATATGCATATTTTCTATCACCTCTCGTGAACCTTCATTTTTTGTTGAGTTATAGCTACACTTAGGAAACTGCTCATGTCTGAGTTGTCGTGGGCCATCGACCAACTTTGCTGACTACGATTGTGGATTACACTGTAGTTGTCCATTTCGTATGCATATTTTTTATCGCCTTTCATGAACCTTCATTTTTTGTTGACTTATAGTAGCATTTAGGACACGGCTCGTGTTTGAGTTTACGTGGGACATCGATCAACTTTGGTGGTGACGATTGTGTATTGCACTGCAGTTGTGCATTATCAACGGTAATTTTCTATCGCCTTTTTCAAACCTTCATTTTTTGTTGAGTTATATAGCTGCATTTAGGAAATAGCTCGTGTTTGAGTTTTTGTTGGTCATCTATCAACTTTGTTGACTACGCTTGTGGATTAAACTATAGTTGTGCACCTTCATTTTTTGTTGAGTTATAGCCACATTTACAAAACCACTCGTGTTTGAGTTTTCATGGGCCATCGATCAACTTTGGTGACTACGATTGAGGATTGCACTATAGTAGTCCAATTTGTACATGTATTTTCTATTGCCTTTTGTGAACCTTAAGTTTTTCTTGAGTTATAGTCGCATTTAGGGAACCACTCATATTTGAGATTTCTTGGGCCATCAATCAAATTTGGTGACTATGATTGTGGATTACACTATAGTTGTTCATTCTATACACGTATTTTTTATCGTCGTTTTGTGAAACTATATTTTTTGTTAACTTATAGCCACATTTAGGAAATTGCTCATGTTTTGGTTTTTTATGGCCATCAATCAATTTTGTTGGCTACGATTGTGGACTGCACTGTAGTTGTATATTCTGTACGTGTATTTTCTATTGCCTTTCCCGAACCTTCATTTTTTGTTGAGTTATAGACACATTTAGGAAACTGCTCGTGTTTGAGTTTTCATGGGCCATCTATCAACTTTGTTGAATATAATTGTGGATTGTACTATAGTTGTGCATTTTATATGAATATTTTTAATTGCTTTTCACATAACCTTCATTTCTTGTTGAGTTATAACCGTATTTAGAAAACTGGTCGTATTTGAGTTATCATTTGCCATCAATCAACTTTGGTGATTAGGATTGTGGATTACACTGTAGGTGTCCAATCTGTACGCGTATTTTCTATTGGCTTTCGCGAACCTTCATTTTTCGTTGAATATAGCCTTATTTTAGAAACCTCTCGTGTTTGAGTTTCCGTGGGAGATCGATCAGCTTTGGTGACTACAATTGTGGAGTACACTATAGTTGTCTATTCTGTACAGTTATTTTCTATCGCCTTTCGCGAACCTTCATTTCTTGTTGAGTTATATGGCCACATTTAGGAAACTGCTCGTGTTTGAGTTTTCATGGGCTATTGATCAACTTTGGTGACTACACTTGTGGATCACATTGGAGTTGTGCATTCTATATGCGTATTTTCTATTGCCTTTCACGAACCTTCCTTTTTCGTTGAGTTATAGCCTCATTTATGAAACTGTTCATGTTTGAATTTTTTTGGGCTATCGATCAACTTTGGTGACTATGATTGTGGATTGTCCTGTACTTGTGCATTTTGTATGCATATTTTTAATTGCCTTTCCCAAACCTTCATTTTTTGTTGAGTTAGAGCTGCATTTAGGAAAATGCTCGTGTTTGAGCTTTCGTGGGCAGCGACCATCCTTGTTGACTATACTTGTGGATTACACTATAGTTGTGCATTCTATACACATATTTTCTATCATCGTTTGTTAATCTTCATTTTTTATTGAGTTATAGCTACATTTAGGAAACCACTCGTGTTTGAGTTTATGTGGACTATCAATCAACTTTGGTGACTATAATTGTGGGTTACACTGTAGTTCTGCATTTTATACACCTATTTTCTATTGTGTTTCATCAACGTTCATTTTTCGTTGAGTTATAGCCGCATTTAGGAAACCACTCATGTTTGAGTTTTTGTGGGCCATCGATCAACTTTGATGACTACGATTGTGGATTATACTATAGTTGTGCATTATTTAGGCATATTTTTAATCGCCTTTCACGAACCCTCATTTTTTGTTGATTAATAGCCGCATTTAGGAAACTGCTTATGTTTGAGTTTCTTGGGCCATTGATCAACCTTGGTGACTACGATTGTGGATGTACTGTAGTTGTGCATTCTGTATGCATATTTTTAATTGGCTTTCATGAACCCTCATTTTTTCATGAGTTATAGCCGCATTTAGGAAAACGCTCGTATTTGAGTTTTCATGGGCCATCGATCAACTTTGGTGACTACGATTGTGGATTGGATTGCAGTTGTCTATTTTGTATGCCTTTCGCGAACCTTCAATTTTTTTTGAGTTATAGCCCCATTTAAGAAGCTATTTATGTTTGAGTTTTTGTGGGTCATGGATCAATTTTGGTGACCACGAGTATGGATATTACCGTAGTTGTGCATTTTGTATGCATATTTTTAATCACCTTTCATGAAGGTTCATTTTTTGTTGAGTTATAATTTAGGAAAACGCTTGTGTTTAAGTTTTCATCAGCCATCGATCAAATTTGGTGACTACGATTGTGGATTACACTATAGTTGTGCATTTTATACACGTATTTGTGATTGCCTTTTGTGAACCTTCATTTTTTGTTGAGTTATAGCCGCACTTAGGAAACAACTCGTGTTTGATTTTTTCATGGGCCATTGATCAACTTTGGGTACTACAATTGTGGATTGCACTATAGTTGTCTATTTTGTATGCGTATTTTCTATGGCCTTTTGCAAACCTTCATTTTTATTTGAATTATAGCCACATTTCGGAAACCTCTCAATTTTGAGATTTCGTGAGCCATCGATCAACTTTGGTGACTACAATTATGGATTGTACTGTAATTCTACATTCTTTATGAATATTTTTTAATCACCTTTCATGAACCTTCATTTTTTGTTGAGTTATAGCAAGAATGACGAAAACGCTTGTGTTTGACTTTTCGAGGGTCATTGATCAACTTTGGTGACTACTATTATGGATTACATTGTAGTTGTGCAATGAATATGCATATTTTCTATTGCCTTTCATGAACCTTCATTTTTTGTTTAGTTATACCTGCATTTAGGAAACCCCTCTTGTTTGAGTTTTTGTGGGCCATTGATTAACTTTGGTGACTACGATTGTTGATGGCATTGTAGGTTTCCATTTTGTATGGAAATTTTCCATTGCCATTCACAAACTGTCATTTTTTGTTGAATTATAGCCACATTTAGGAAATCATTCATGTTTGAGGTTTTGTGGCCCATCAATCAACTTTGGTGACTTTGACTATTGATTGCATTGTAGTTGTCCATTTTGTATGCTTATTTTCTATCGCTTTTCACGAACCGTAATTTTTTGTTGAATTATAGCAACATTTAGGAAACCACTCATGTTTGAGTTTTTATGGGCAATTGATCAACTTTGGTGACTACGATTATGCATTACACTGTACTTGTCCATTCTATATACTTATTTTCTATCGCCTTTCACAAACCTTCCTTTTTTGTTGAGTTATGGATGCATTTAGGAAACCGCCCATGTTTGATTTTTTGTGGCCCATCAATCAACTTTAATGACTACGATTGTGGATTTTTCTATATTTGTGCTCTCTATGCACATATTTTTAATGGCCTTTCACAAATCTTCATTTTTTTTTGAGTTATAGCTGCATTTAGGAAACCATTCATGTTTGAGGTTTTATGGGCCATCAATCAACATGGGTGACTACGATTGTGGATTGTAATGTAGTTGTGCATTTTGTATGCATATTTTTAATTGCCTTCCATGAAACTTCATTTTTTGTTAAGTTATATCCGCATTTAGGAAACCGCTCATGTTTGAGTTTTTGTAGGCCATCGTTCAACTTTGCTGACTACAATTGTGGATTGTATTGTAGTTGTGCATTTTGTATGCATGTTTTTAATCTCCTTTCAAGAAACCTTCATTTTTTGCTGAGTTACCATATTTAGGAAAACACTCATTTTTTTGTATTCGTGGGCCATCAATCAACTTTGGTGACTACGCTTGTGGATTACACTATAGTTGTGCATTCTATATGCGTAGTTTCTATCGCCTTTCACAAACATTCATTTTTTGTTGAGCTATAGTCGTATTTAGGAAAACACTCGTGTTTGAGTTTTCGTGAGCCATTGATCAACTTTGGTGACTATGATTGTGGATTACACTATAATTGTGCATTATATATGCGTATTTTCTATTGAATTTCATGAACCGCTTGAGTTTGAGTTTTCATGGGCCATCAATCAACATTGGTGACTACAATTGTGGATTGTACTATAGTTGTGCATTTTGTACGCATATTTTTAATCACATTTCACAAACCTTCAGTTTTTGTTGAGTTATGGACATTTAGGAAAATTCTCATGTTTGATTTTACATGGGCCATTGACCAACTTTTGTGACTACGATTGTGGATCGCATTGTAGTTGTGCATTATGTATGCTAATTTTCTATTGCCTTTCATCAACTGCTTGTGTTTGAGTTTTCGTGGGCCATATATCAACTTTGGTGACTAGGATTGTGAATTGCATTATAGTTATCCATTTTGTATGCATATTTTCTATCGCCTTTCGTGAACCTTCATTTCTTTTTGACTTATAGCCGCATTTAGGAAACCGCTCGTGTTTGAGTTTACGTGGGCCATCAATCAACTTTGGTGACTACACTTGCGGATTATACTATAGTTGTGCATTCTATACACGTATTTTCTATCACCTTTCATAAACCTTCATTTTTTTTTAGTTATAGTTGTATTTAGGAAAAAGCTCGTGTTTGAGTTTGTGTGGGGCACTGATCAACTTTGGTGACTACAATTATGCATTACATTGTAGTTGTGCATTCTATACGCATATTTTTTATCGCCTTCATTTTTTGTTGAGTTATAACCACACTTACGAGTTTGAGTTTTTGTGGCACATCAATCAACTTTGGTGGCTACGCTTATGGATTACACTGTAGTTGTGCATTTTATACGTGCATTTTTTATCACCTTTCGTGAACCTTCATTTTTCATTGAGTTATAGCCACAGTTTGGAAACCACTTGAGTTTTAGTTTTTGTGGACCATCAATACTTTGGTGACTACGATTTTGGATTGTACTGTAGATGTGCATTCTATAAGCATATTTTCAATTGGCTTTCATGAACCTTCATTTTTGTTGAGTGCCGCATATAGGAAAATGCTTGTGCTTGAGTTTTCATGGCCATTGATTAACTTTGGTGACTACGATTGTGGATTACACTATTTTTCTGCATTCTATATGCGTATTTTCTTTCGCCTTTCATGAACTTTCATGTTTCATTGATTTATAGTCGTGCTTAGGAAACAGTTCAAGTTTGAATTTTCATGGGCCATTTTTGGTCAACTTTGTTGACTATGATTGTGGATTGCAC
The DNA here is from genome assembly GCA_007258455.2 of Sequoia sempervirens. NCBI lineage: Eukaryota > Viridiplantae > Streptophyta > Pinopsida > Cupressales > Cupressaceae > Sequoia > Sequoia sempervirens. The sequence goes on along the minus strand of VDFB02000018.1, from coordinate 103,029 downwards.
TATTGTTCTACATTATGTATGGTAATTTTCTATCCCCTTTCGTTAACCTTGATTTTTTGATGAGTTTATAGCCGCATTTAGGAAACCGGTCATGTTTGATTTTTTGTGGGCCATCGATAAACATTGGTGACATTTGAGGATTACACTATAGTTGTGCATTCGATACACGTATTTTCTATTGCCTTTCGCGAACCTTCATTTTTTGTTAAGTTATAGCCGCATTTAGGAAATAGCTCAAGTTTGATTTTTCATGGGAAATCGATAAAATTTGGTGACTACGATAGTGGATTAAATTGTAGTTGTGCATTTTATACACGTACTTTCTATCGCCTTGCACAAATCTTCATTTTTTGTTGAGTTAAAGCTGCATTTAGGAAACCGCTCGTGTTTGAGTTTTCATGGGCCATAGATCAACTTTGGTGACTACAATTGTGGATTACACTATACTTGTCAATTTTGTACTCGTATTTTCTATTGCTTTTCGTGAACCTTCATTTTTTGTTTACTTATAGTTGGAATTATGAAACCGCTCGTGTTTGAGTTTTTGTGGGCCATCGATCAAGTTTGGTGGCTACAATTGTGGATTGCACTTTAGTTGTACATTATGAACACTAATTTTCTATTCCCTCTCAGAAAACCTTCATTTTTTGTTGAGTTATAGCTGCATTTAAGAAACCACTCGTGTTTGAGTTTTCGTGGCCATCAATCAACTTTGGTGACTATGATTGTGGATTGTACTGTAGTTGTGCATTCTATACACATATTTATATTGCCTTTTGCGAACCTTTATTTTTCATTGAGGTATAGCTGCACTTCATAAACCACTCGTCTTTGAGTTATAGCTGCAATTTGGAAACCGCTTGTGTTTGAGTTATAGCCATCGATCAACTTTCGTGACTACAATTGTAGATTGCACTGCACTTGTCCATTATGAATGCTAGTTTCCTAACGCGTTTCATTAACCTTCATTTTTTGTTGAGTTATAGCCGCATTGAGGAAAATGCTCGTGTTTGAGTTTTTGTAGGCCATCGATCAACTTTGGTGACTATGATTTTGGATTACATTGTATTTTGTGCATTCTATACACGTCTTTTCTATCACCTTTCGTGAACCTTCATTTTTTGTTGATTTATAGCCGCACTTAGGAAACCGCTCGTGTTTGAGTTTTCATGGGCCATTGATAAACTTTGGAGACTACAATTGTGGATTGCACTGTACATGTCCATCTGTACATGTATTTTTTATCGGCTTTCGCGAACCTTCATTTTTTGTTGAGTTATACCTGTATTTAGGAAACTCCTCGAGTTTGAGTTTTTGTGGGCTATTGATCAATTTTGGTGACTACGATTGTGGACTGTACTGTAGTTATGTATTTTGTATGCATATTTTTAATTACCTTTCATGAACCTTGATTTTTTGTTTAGTTATAACAACATTTAGGAAAATGCTAATGTTTGAGTTTTTGTGGCCTATCGATAATACTTTGGTGACTATGATTATGGATTACACTATAGTTGTGTATTTTATATGCATATTTTCTATCGCCTTTCATGAACCTTCATTTTTCGTTGAGTTATAAATGCATTTAGGAAACTGCTTGTCTTTGATTTTTCGTAGCCCATCGAGCAATTTTGGTGACTACGATTGTGGATTGTACTGTAGTGCATTCTGTACACATTTTTATTCACTTTTCATCAACCTTCAATTTTTCTTGATTATAGCAACACTTAGTAAAATGCTCGCGTTAGAGTTTTTATGGGCCATTAATCAACTTTGGTGACTAGAATTCTGGATTGTACCATAGTTGTGCATTTTATACACATAGTTTTAATTGCCTTTCACAAACCTTTATTTTTTCTTGAGTTTTGTGGGCCATTGATCAACTTTGGTGACTACGATTGTGGATTACATTGTAGTTGTGCATTCAATACGCGTATTTTCTATCGCCTTTCGCAAACCTTCCATTTTCGTTGATTTACAGCTATACTTAGGAATCCACTCATGTTTGAGTTTTCATGGGCCATCGATTAAGTTTGTGTCTACAATTGTGGATTGCACTATAGTTGTTCATTTTGTACATGTATTTTCTATGTGCTTTTGCAAACCTTTAGTTTTTTTTCAGTTATAGCCGTATTTAATAAACTGTTCGAGTTTGAGTTTTCATGGACCATTGATCAACTTGGGTGACTACGATTGTGCATTGTAGTATAGTTGTGCATTTTGTACGAATATTTTTAATTGCCTTTCAGGAACCTTTATTTGTGCTATAGTTATAGCCATATTTAGGAAAATGCTCGTGTTTGAGTTTTTCATGGGCCATCGATCAACTTTTGTGACAACGATTGTAGATTTTATTGTACTTCTCCATTGTGTATGTGTATTTTCTATCACCTTTCATGAACCTTCATTTTTTGTTGAGTTATGCCCACATTTAGGAAACCAATCATGTTTACGTTTTGTGGGCCATCGATCAACTTTGGTCACTACAATTATGGATTGCACTGTAGTTTTGCATTATGAATGCTAATTTTCTATTGCCTTTTGCGAACGTTCATTTTTTGTTGAGTTAAAGCCGCATTGAGGAAACCACTTGTGTTTCAGTTTCTGAGGACACCAGTTGTGCACTTTATATGCGTATTTTCTAACACATTTCGTGAACCTTCATTTTTTTTTAGTTATAGTTATATTTAGGAAAACCCTCGAGTTTGAGTTTTCGTGGGCCATTGATTAAATTTGGTGACTACGCTTGTGGATTACACTGTAGTTGTGCATTGTCTACTTTTATTTTCTATCACCTTTTGTGAACCTTCATTTTTGGTTGACTTATAGCTGCATTTAGGAAACCGCTCGTGTTTGAGTTTCGTGGGCCATTGATCAACTTTGGTGACTACGATTGTGGATTGCACTGTAGTTGTCCATTTTGTACACGTATTTTCTATCGGCTTTCATGAACCTTTATTTTTATTGAGTTATAGTCATATTTTGGAAACCGCCCGAGTTTGAGTTGTCCTGAGCCATTGATCAACTTTAGTGACTACTATTGTTGATTACACTGTAGTTGTGCATGCTATACACATATTTTATCTTTCCTTTTCCGAACCTTCATTTTTTTTTTAGTTTTTGCTACCCTTAAGAAACCGCTCGTGTTTGAGTTTTCGTGGGCCCTCGTTCAACTTTCGTGACTACGATTGTGGATTAAACTGTACTTGTTCATTTTGTATGTTTATTTTCTATCCCCTTTCACGAACCATCATTTTTTGTTGAATTATAGCCACATTTGGGAGACCCCTGGAGTTCAATTTTTTGTGAGCAATTGATCAACTTTGGTGACTACGCTTGTGGATTATACTTTAGTTGGGAATCCTATACGCTTATTTTCTATCTCCATTTGCGAACCCTTTTTTGTTGATTATAACCGCATTTAGGAAACCGCTCGTGTTGGAGTTTTCTTGGGCCATTGGTCAACTTTGGTGACTATGATTGTGGATTGAACTGTAGTTGTCTATTTTGTATGTGTAGTTTCTATGCCGCCTATCACGAACCTTAATATTTTGTTGAGTTATAGCCACATTTATGAAACCGCTCATTTTTGGGTTTTTGTAGGCCATCAATAAACTTTGGTGACTATGATTGTGGATTGCACTGTACTATAGTTGTCTGTTCTGTATGCATATTTTCTATGGACTTTCGAGAACCTTCATTTTTTGTTGTGTTATAGCCGCATTAATGTAACTGCTCGTGTTTGAGTTTTCGTGGGAAATCGATCAACTCTTGTGTCTATGATTGTGGATTGCACTGTAGTTGTTCATTTTGTACACGTATTTTCAATCACTGTTAATGAACCTTCATTTTTTGTTGAGTTATTGTCGCATTTAGGAAAACACTCCTGTTTGAGTTTTCATGGGCCATCAATCAACTTTGGTGACTACAATTGTGTATTACACTGCAGTTGACCATTTTGTATGCTTATTTTCTATCGTCTTTCGTAAACACTCATTTTTTGTTGAGTTATAGCCGCATTTAGGAAAACACTCATGTTTGAGTTTTCATGGGCCATCAATCAACTTTGGGGACTACAATTGTGTATTGCCCTATAGTTGACAATTTTGTATGCTTATTTTCTATCGTCTTTCGTGAACATTCATTTTTTGTTGAGTTATAGCCGCATTTAGGAAAACATTCATGTTTGAGTTTTCATGGGCCATCAATCCACTCTGGTGACTATGATTGTGTATTGCACTGCAGTTGTCCATTTTGTATGCTTATTTTCTATTGTCTTTCATTAACATTCATTTTTTTTTGAGTTATAGCCACATTTAGGAAACCACTCGTGTTTGAGTTTTTGTGGGCCATCCATCAACTTTCGTGACTATGATTGTGGATAGCACTTTATTTGTCAATTTTGTACGCGTATTTTCTATCGTGTTTCCCAAACCTTCATTTTTTGTTGACTTATAGTTGCATTTAGGGAAAAGCTCATGTTTGATTTTTCATAGGCCATCGATCAACTTTAGTGACTAGAATTATGGATTGCACTGTAGTTGTGCATTATGAATGCTAATTTTCGATTTCCTTTTGTAAACCTTCATTTTTTGTTGAGATATAGCCGCATTTAGGAAACTACTCGTGTTTGAGTTTTTGTGGGCCATCGATCAACTTTGGTGATTACACTTGTGGATTACATTGTAGTTTTGTATTTTATATGCGTATTTTCCATCACCTTTCACGGATATTGACTTTTAGTTGAGTTATAGCCGCATTTTGGAAACCGCTCATGTTTGAGATTTCGTGGGCCATCGATCAACTTTGGTAAGTATGATTGTGGATTACACTGTAGTTGTGCATTCTATATGCATATTTTGTATCAACTTTTGTGCACCTTCGTTCTTTGTTGAGTTATAACTGCACTTAGGAAACCGCTCGTGTTTGAGATTTCATGGGCCATCGATCAAATTTGGTGACTAAAATTATGGATTGCAAGAACCTGTCAAAATAGAATCTACAAAACAATTATTTTTGGGAAAATCCAAAATATGGGTTTTATAGGTACTCATGTGCTCAATAGACCCAGATCGTCTGATTTTTGAAAATATAAGTTGTTTTTTGAAAAAGAATTGTTTTTAAAAAATAGAGATAGTGGAGGTAACATAGGCAAATTTTTTGAATCTTCTAATGAAAAATCTGAGAAAATGGGTTTTGTAGAGAATGTAGTTTTGAGTAGATCCAGATCATCCTTTTTTTGAAAAACTAATTTTTGAACAACATGCAAGAAACCACTCAAAAGAAGAATCTACGAAACAATTTTTTTTGGGAAAATCAAAATATGGTTTTTATAGGTGTTCATGTGCTAAAGGAACCCAAATTGTCCACTTTTTGAAAAAATAAGGTATTCTTGAAAAAGATAGATTTTTTTCAAAAGTAGAAGCAATAGAGGTAAAGGTAAATTTTTTGAATCATTTTATGAAAAACCTAAGAAATGGGTTTTGTAGAAAATGCCATTCTGAGTACACATAGATCATCCTTTTTCAAAAAACTAATTTTCACCAACATGCAAGAACCCCTTAAAAATAGAATCGATGAAACAATTTCTTATGGGAAAATCAAAAATATGGGTTTTAGGTGCTTGAGAACTAAAGAGACCCAGATCGTTTCAAAGATTCTATTTTTGCGGGGTTCTTGAAAAAGATAGATTTTCTTCAAAAGTAGTAGTAGAGGTAACAAAGGCAAATTTTTTGAATCATTTTATGAAAAATCTAAGAAATGGGTTTTGTAGAGAATGTCATTCTAAGAAGACCTACATCATCCGTTTTTCAAAAACCTATTTTTTTACCAACATGCAAGAATCCCTCAAAAATAGAATCTATGAAACAATTTTTTTTGGGAAAATAAAAAAATTGGGTTTTAGAGGTGCCTGTGTGCTAAAGAGACCTAGATCGTCCGTTTTTGAAAAAAATATTTCTTCTTCAAAATGATAGATTTTGTTGAAAAGTACAAGCAATAGAGGTAATAGAGACAATTTTTTTAAATCTTTTTATCAAAAATCTGAGAAAAGGGTTTTGTAGAGAATGTCGTTCTGAGTAGACCCAGATTGTGCTTTTTTTGAAAAACTAATTTTTCACCCGCATGCAAGAACCCCTCAAAAATAGAATCTACAAAACTTTTTTTTGGAATGTCGTTTTTATAAAAAATAAGTTGTTCTTGAAAAAGATAGATTTTCTTAAAAAGTAGAAGCAATAGAGCTAACTGAGGCAAAAAATTTCAATCTTTTTATGAAAAATCTAAGAAATGAGTTTTGTAGAGAATGTTGTTCTGAGAAGACCCATATCGTCCTTTTTTTGAAAAAACTAATTTTTTACCAACATGCAAGAATCCCTCAAAAATAGAATCTACGAAACAATTTTTTTTGGAAAAATAAAAAATTTGGGTTTTAGAGGTGCAAGTGAGCTAAAGAGACCCAGATCGTCCGGTTTTTGAAAAAAATATTTGTTCTTCAAAAGGATAGATTCTTTTGAAAAGTAGAAGCAGTAGAGGTAACAGAGACAATTTTTTTCAATCTTTTTATGAAAATTTTGAGAAAAGGGTTCGTAGAGAATGTCATTCTGAGTAGACCCAGATTGTCCTTTTCTCAAAAAATTAAATTTTCACCAACATGCAAGAACCCTTTAAAAATAGAATCTACGGAACTATTTTTTTTGGAAAATTGAAAATATGGGTTTTAAAAGTGTTCATGTGCTAAAGAGATCTAGATCGTTCGTTTTCTGAAAAAATAAATTCTTCTTGAAAAAGATATATTTTTTTGAAAAGTAGAAGCAGTAGAGATAACAGAGGCAATTTTTTTGAATCATTTTATAAAAAATGGGATAAATGGGTTGTGTAGAGAATGTCATTTTGAGTACACCCAGATTGTCCTTTTTTTGAAAAACTAATTTCTCACCAACATGCAAGAACCCCTAAAAAATACAATCTACGAAACAATTTTTTTGGGGAAAATAAAAAATATGGGTTTTATAGGTGCTCATGTGCTGAAGAGCTTCATATTTCCGGTTTTTGAAAAAATAAGTTGTTTTTGAAAAAGATAGATTTTTTTGAAAAGTAGAAGTAGTAGAGGTAACATAGGCAAAAATTTTGAATCCTTTTATGAAAAATTTGAGAAATGGCTTTTGTAGAGAATGTCATTCTAAGTAAATCCAAATCGTCCTTTTTTCAAAAAAAAAAAAATTTCACCAACAAGCAAAAACCCCTCAAAAATAGAATCTATGAAACAATTTTGTTTTGAAAACTCGAAAATATGGGTTTTATAGGTGCTCGTGTTTGAAGAGACCTAGTTGGTCCATTTTTTGAAAAAATAAGTTGTTTTTGAAAAAGATACATTTTTTTTAGAAAAGTAGTAGTATAGGTAATAGAGGCAATTTTTTTGAATCTTTTTATAAAAACTGTAAGAAATGGGTTTTGTAGAGAATGTCGTTCTTAGTAGACCCATATCGTGCTTTTCTCGAAAAACTAATTTTTCACTAACACGCAAGAAGCTCTCAAAAATAGAATCTACGAAATAATTTTTTTTGGAAAATAAAAAATATGGGTTTAATAGGTGCTGGTGTGCCGAAGATATTCAGATCGTCCATTTTTAAAAAAAATAAGTTGTTCTTGAATTTTTTATTTTTTTAAAAGTATAAGCATTAGAGGTAACATAGGCAAATTCTTGGAATCTTTTTCTAAAAAATATGAGAAATGGATTTTGTAGAGAATGTCATTCTGAGTAAATTCAAATTGTCCTTTTTTGAAAAACTATTTTTTCACCAACATGCAAGAACCCTTCAAAACTAAAATCTATGAAACAATTTTTTTTGGGAAAATAAAAAATATGAGTTTTATAAGTGCTCGTGTGCTAAAGAGACCCAGATCGTTCGTTTTTAAAAAAATAAGTTATTCTTCAAAAAGATATGTTTTTTTAATGAGTAGAAGTAGTAGAGGTAACAAAGGCAAATTTTTTGAATCTTTTTATGAAAATTTTGAGAAATGGGTTTTGTAGAAAATAACATTCTAAGTAGACCCAGATAGTCCTTTCTTGAAAAAGTAATTTTTCACTCAACAAAAAAATGAAGGTTCGCGAAAGCTGATAGAAAGTTGATCGATAGACCATGAAAACTCAAACACAAGCAGTTTCCTAACTTCAGCTATAACTCAATGAAAAAATGAAGGTTCACGAAGGGCGGTAGAAAATACATGTATAGAATGCATAACTACAGTGTAATCCACAAGCGTAGTCACCAAAGTTGATCGATGGCCCATGAAAACTCAAACACGAGCAGTTTCCTAAATGTGGCTATAACTGAACAAAAAATGAAGGTTTGCAAAAGGTGAGAGAAAATACATGTACAGAATGGACAACTAAAGTACAATCCACAGTCATAGTCACCAAAGTTGATCGATGGCCAACGAAAACTCAAACATGAGCAGTTTCCTAAATGTGGCTATAACTCAAATAAAAAAGAAGGTTCGTGAAAGGCGGTAGAAAATGTGTATAGAATGCACAAGTAATGTACAATCCACAATTGTAGTCATCAAATTTTATTGATAGTCCACAACTACAGTCTAATTCACAATCTTAGTCACCAAAGTTGATTGATGGCCCACGAAAACTCAAACACGAGTAGTTTCCTAAGTGTTGCTATAACTTAACGAAAAGTGAAGGTTCGTGAAAGGTGATACAAAATACATGTATAGAATGCACAACTATAGTGCAATCCACAATTGTAGTCACCAAAGTTGATTGATTGGCCATGAAAACTCAAACTTGAGCAGTTTCCTAAATCCAGCTATAACTCAACAAAAAATGAAGCTTCGGAAAAGGTGATAGAAAATACGCGTATAGAATGGAAAAATACAGTGAAATCCACAATCTTAGTCACCAATGTTGATCGATGCCCCACAAAAACTCAAAGATGACCGATTTCCTAAGTGCAGCTATCACTCAACGAAAAGTGAAGATTTAGTACAATGCACAATCATAGTCATCAAAGTTCATAGATGGTCCACAAAAACTCAAACATGACTGGTTTCCTAAATATGGCTATGACTCAATGAAAAATGAAGGTTCATGAAATGTGATAGAAAATACATGTATAGAATGGACACTACAGTGCAATCCAAAATCGTAGTCACCAAAGTTGTCGATGGCCCACAAAAACTCCAACACAAGTCATTTCTTAAGTGCTACTATAACTCAATGAAAAGTGAAGGTTCGTGAAAGGCGATAAAAAATCTATAGAACCAAAGTTGTCGATGGCCCTAAACAAAAACTCCAACACAAGTCATTTCTTAAGTGCTACTATAACTCAATGAAAAGTGAAGGTTCGTGAAAGGCGATAAAAAATACACCTATAGAATGCAAAACTACAATGCAATCCATAATCATAGTCACCAAAGTTGATCAATTGCCCAAGAAAACTTAAACTCAAGCGGTTTCCTAAATGCTGCTATAACTCAACAAAAAATGAAGGTTCACAAAAGGTGATAGAAATTACATGTATAAAATGCACAACTATAGTGAATTCAACAATCATAGTCACCAAATTTTATCGATGGCCCATGAAAACTCAAACATGAGCAGTTTCCTTAGTGCGGCTATAACTCAATGAAAAGTGAAGGTTCGCGAAAGGCAATAGAAAAGATGGGTATAAAATTTACAACTACAGTGTAATCCAAAATCGTAGTCAAAAAATTTGATCGATGCCCCACGAAAACTCAAACACGAGAGTTTTCCTAAATGCAGCTATAACTCAACCAAAAATGAAGAATCGTGAAAGGTGATTGAAAATATGCGTAAAGAATGCACAACTAAATTTTAATCCACTAGTGTAGTCATAAAAGTTGATTGATGGCTCACAAAAACTCAAACAAGAGTTGTTTCTTAAATGCATCTATAACTCAACAAAAAATGAAGGTTCATGAAAGGCGATAGAAAATACCCATACATAATGGAAAACTATAGTGAAATCCACAATCAAAGTCACCAAAGTTAATTGATGGCCAACAAAAACTCAAACTCGAGTGGTATCCTAAGTGCAGGTAGAAGTCAAAGAAAAATGAAAGTTGATGAAAGGTGATAGAAAATACACATATAGAATGCACAACTATAGTGTAATCAAAATGGTAGTCACCAAATTTGATCAAAGGCCCACAAGAACTCAAACACGAGCGATTTCCTAAATGCGGCTATAACTGATAAAAAATGAAGGTTCGTGAAAAGCGATTAAAAATATATGTACAAAATGCACAACTATAGTACAATCCACAATTGTAGTCACCAAAGTTGATCGATGGACCACAAAGACATTAACTCGAACAGTTTCCTAAATGCATCTATAAGTCAATAAAAAATGAAGGTTGACAAAAGGCGATAGAAAATACATGTACAAAATGGAAAATTACAGTGCAATCCGCAATCGTAGTCACCAAACTTTTTTGATGGCCCACGAAAACTCAAACATGAGCGGTATCCTAAGTGCGGCTATAACTCAATGAAAAAATAAAGTTCATGAAAGGTGATAGAAAATACACATATAAAATGCACAACTACAGTGTAATCAACAATCATATTCACCAAAGTTGATTGATGGCCCACGAAAACTCAAACACGATCGTTTCCGTAATTGCGAACAAAAATTGAAGGTTCGTGAAAGATAATTAGAAATATGCATACAAAATGCACAATTATAATACAATCCACAATCGTAGTCACCAAAGTTGATTAATGGCCCACATAAACCAAAACATGAGCGATTTCCTAAATGCATCTATATCTCAATAATAAATGAAGGATCCTGAATGGAAAATAAAAAATAAGCATATAGAATGAACAACTATAGTGTAATCCAAAAGCATAGTCACCAAAGTTGATCAATGGCCCACAAAAACTCAAATACGAGCGGTTTCCTAAATGTTGCTATAAGTAAACAAAAAATGAATATTCACTAAAGGCGATAGAAAATATGCGTACAAAATGGACTATAGTGCAATCCACAATTGTAGTCACCAAAGTTGATCGATGACCCACGAAAACTCAAACATGAGTAGTTGCCTAAATGCAGCTATAACTCAATGAAAAATGAAGGTTTGCAAAAGGCAATAGAAAATACGCATACAGATTGGACAAATATAGTGCAGTCAACAATTTTAGTCACCAAAGTTGATCAATGGCGCATGAAAACTAAAACACAAGCAGTTTCCTAAGTGCTACTATAGAAATGAAAATTGAAACTTAAAGAAAAATGAAGGTTCGCGAAATGCGATAGAAAATATGCGTATAGAATGCAAAACTACAGTGTAAACAATCATAGTTACCAAAGTTGATCAATGGCACACGAAAACTCAAACACGAATGTTTCCTAAATGTGGCTATAACTCAACAAAAAATGAAAATTCATGAAAGGGTATGTGCAGTATCATGATGGGCCAAAAAGTGGCAATATGATGGGTATTTGTAAGGTATGTGGCTGACGACTTTTTTTTTACCCAAAATTTATGAACTGAAAAGGGTTTTTAAATAAGATTATCAGCTTTCCACCAATATAAATTATGCTTTATTTTTAATTTAATAACTAATTATTATTCATTCTCTATTTGAATTATGACTAAAGTCCTGATTGATAGGCTGATTGAAAAATATCTATAGCTTTCAAACAGTATCACATTTTGGAATCCAAAACATGCATCACATTCTATACTTCACATACTATAGGATTAAAAATAGAAAATTTGAATTTCATAAAGTTTTGACCAAGTTAAGGTGGTTAGACATACAATTTTTTATATTTTTTAAAAGTTATAAAAAAAGATAAACTATTGCATTGAAATTTCAAAGTTTGACTTCTTATTTTTTCCCTGAAATTTAGGTATACTACATTGAAATTTCAAATTTTTGCCAAATAGATTTTTAAAAAAAAATGATAAACATAGTAGTTTAGAAACTACATTCAAGTTGCTACAGATTCTATTCTTACATATTTTTGAAATAGAGATAACTTATTCAAATTTTTATGTCAAGTTGCCTAACTCTGATTTTTCTAAATTTTTTGCCACTTAAGGGCCTGTATTTGCTATCTTTTTTCATGAACCTTCATTTTGTTGAGTTATAGCCACATTTAGGAAACCGCTCATGTTTGAGTTTTTGTGGGCCATCAATCAACTTTGGTGACTACAATTGTGGATTGTACTGTAGTTTTGCATTCTATATGCATATTTTTATTTACCTTTCAAGAAACATTCATTTTTTGTTGAGTTAAAGCCGCATTTAGGAAAAAGCACTTGTTTGAATTTTTGTGGGTGATCGATAATCTTTGGAAACTATGATTATAGATTACATTGTAGTTGTGCATTCTATAAGCATATTTTCTATTGCCTTTCGCAAACTTTCATTTTTTGTTGATTTATAGCCGCATTTAGGAAACCACTTGTGTTTGAGTTTATGTGGGCCATTCGTCAACTTATAACGACTACACTTGTGGATTACACTGTAGTTGTGCATTCTATACACGTATATTTTATCACCTTTCATGAACTGTTGTTTTTTTAGTTCTAGCCGCATTTAAAAAATTGCTCATGTTTGAGTTTTGTGGGCCATCAATCAACTTTGGTGACTACAATTGTGGATTATACTGTAGTTGTGCATTTTGTACACATTTTTTTAATCGCCTTTCACGAAGCTTGAATTTTTGTCGAGTTATAGCCGCATTTAGGAAAATGCTTGTGTCTGGGTTTTCGTGGGCCATCGATCAACCTTGGTTAGTACGACTGTGGATTATACTATATAAAGCCCATGTATTTGATTTTCCAAAAAAAATCTTTTGTAGATTCTAATTTTTGAGGGGTTCTTGCATGTTGGTGAAAAATTAGTTTTACGAAATAAGGATGATAGATGGGTCTACTCAGAACGAAATTCTCTACAAAACCTATTTCTTAGATATTTCATAAAAAAAATTTAAAAAAATTTGCTACTGTTACCTTTGCTTCTTCTAATTTTCAAAAAATCTATCTTTTTCAAAAAATAGACAATTTGAATCTCTTCAGCACACCAACACCTATAAAACCCATATTTTCAATTTTCCCAAAAAAAATTGTTTCATAGGTTCTATTTTTGAGGGGTTCTTGCATGTTGGTGAAAAAATAGTTTTTCGAAATAAGGACGATCTGAGTCTATTCAGAACGATATTCTCTAGAAAACCCATTTTTCAGTAATTTCATAAAAAAGATTCAAACAATTTGCCTCTATTTACCTCTACCGCTTCTACTTTTCAAAAGAATCTATATTTTTCAAGAACTTATTTTAAAAACAATGGACGATTTGGGTGTCTTTAGTTGTCGAGCACCTATAAAACCCATATTTTGGATTTTCTCGAAAAAAAATTGTTTCGTATATTCTATTTTTGAGGGGTTTTTTGCATGCTGGTGAAAATTTGGTTTTTCAAAAAAAGGACGATCTAAGTCTACTCAAAAGACATTCTCTACAAATCCCATTCTTAGATTCTTCATAAAAGGATTCAAAAAAATTTCCTCTGTTACCTCCAATGCTTCTACTTTTCAAAATAATCTATCTTTTTCAAGAATAACTTATTTATCAAAAACTAGACAAATTGGGTTTCTTGAGCACACGAGTACCTATCAAACCCATATTTTAAATTTTCCCCAAAAATATTGTTTCATAGATTCTATTTTTGAGGGGTTCTTGCATGTTGGTGAAAAATTAGTTTTACGAAATAAGGACAATCTGGGTCAACTCAGAACGACATTCTCTACAAAACCCATATATCAGATATTTCATAAATAGATTAAAAAAAATTTCTTTTGTTACCTCTACTGCTTCTACTTTTCAAAAATTCTATCTTTATCAAAAACAACTTATTTAAAAGAAAAATAGACAATCTTAATCTCTTCAGCACACCAACACCTATAAAACCCATATTTTTTATTTTTCCAAAAAAATTGTTTCATAGATTCTATTTTTGAGGGGTTCTTCCATGGTGAAAAATTAGTTTTTTAAAATAAGGATGATTTCAGAAGGCGACATTCTCTACAAAACCCATTTCTCAGTTTTTTCATAAAAAGATTCAAAAAAATTTCCTTCGTTACCCTTATTTTTTATTTTCCCAAAAAAAATTGTTTTGTAGATTCAATTTTTGAGGGGTTCGAACTTGCATGTTGGTGAAAAATTAGTTTTCTGAAAAAAAGACAATTTGGGTCTACTCAGAACAACATTCTCTACAAAACCCATTTCTTAGAATTTTCATTAAAAGATTCAAAAAATTTGTCTCTGTTACCTCTACTGCTTCTACTTTCCAAAAAGATCTATCTTTTTGAAGAACAATCAATTTATTCAAAAACTAAACAATTTGGGTCTCTTTAGCACACAGGCACCTATAAAACCCATATTTTTTAATTTCCCATAAAAAATTGTTTCATAGATTCTATTTTTTAGGGTATCTTACATGTTGGTGAAAAATTAGTTTTTTGAAAAGAGTATGATTTGGGCCTATTCAGAACGACTTTCTCTACAAAACCCATTTCTAATATTTTTCACAAAAAGATTCAAAAAATTTGCCTCTGTTATGTCTACTGCTTCTACTTTTCAAAAAAATCTATCTTTTTGAAAAACTTATTTAAAGAAAAAAAAACTATCTGGGTGTCTTTAACTGTCAAGCACCTATAAAACCAATATTTTTGATTTTCAAAAAAATAAAATTGTAGATTCTATTTTTGAGGGGTTCTTGCATGTTGGTGAAAAATTAGATTTTCGAAAAAAGGATGATCTGGATTTACTCAGAACAACATTCTCTACAAATCCCATTTCTTAGATTTTTCATAAAAAGATTCAAAAAATTTGCCTCTGTTACTTCTATTGCTTCTACTTTTCAAAAAAATCTATCTTTTTCAAGAATAACTTATTTTCTTAGAAACAAATGATCTGGGTCTCTTTAGTACACAAGCACCAATAAAAACCATATTTCAATTTTCCCAAAAAAATTGTTTTGTAGATTCTTTTTTTGAGGGGTTCTTGCATGTTGGTGAAAAAATACTTTTTCGAAAAAATGACGATTTGCATCTACTCAAAACGACATTCTCTACAAAACCCATTTCTTAGATTTTTCATAAAAAGATTTCAAAATTTCCTCTGTTACCTCCACTACTTCTACATGTATTTCTTATTGTGTTTTGCGAACTGCCATTTTTTGTTGAAATATAGCCACGTTTAGGAAAATGCTCGCGTTTGAGTTTTTGTGGGCCATAGATCAACTTTGGTGACTACGATTGTGGATTGCATTGTAGTTGTCCATTCTATACGCATATTTTCTATCAGCTTTCGTGAACCTTCATTTTTTGTTGAGTTATTGCCACATTTAGGAAACCTCTCGTGTGTGAGTTTTTGTGGGCCATCGATCAGCTTTGGTGACTATGATTATCAATTGGATTGTAATTGTCTAATTTCAATGCTAATTTTCTATCGCCTTCCACGAACCTTTATTTTTTATCAAGTTATAGCCGCTTTTAGGAAATCGTGAGTGTTTGAGTTTTCGTGGGCCATCGATCAACTTTTGTGACTACGATTGTGGATTGCATTGTAGTTGTGCATTATCAACACTAATTTTCTATTGCCTTTCACGAACCTTCAAAGCTACAACTGAGGTCACCAAAGTTGATCAATGGCCCACAAAAACTCAAACACGAGCGGTTTCCGAAATGCCCTGATAACTAAACAAAAAATGAAGATTCGTGAAAGGCGATAGAAAATTAGCATTCATGATGCACAACTACAATGCAATCCATAATCATAGTCACCAAACTTGATTGATGGCCCTTCAAAACTCAAACAAGAGCGGTTTCCTAAATGCGGCTATAACTCAACAAAAAAATGAAGCTTGATGAAAGGCGATAGAAAATAAGTGTACAAAAAGGAAAACTACAATGCAGTCCATAATCGTAGTGACCAAAGTTGATCAATGGCCCACGAAAAATGAATACACAAGTGGTTTCCTAAATGTGGCTATGAAAGGCATAGAAAATTCTAGTACAAAATGGACAACTACAGCGCAATCCACAATCATACTCACCAAAGTTGATCGATTGCCCACGAAAACTCAAACACGAGCGGTTTACTAAGTGCAGCTATAACTCAATGAAAAATGAAGGTTCACGAAAGGTGGTTGAAAATACGCGTATAGAATGCACAAATATAGTACAATCCACAATTCTAGTCACCAAAGTTGATCCATGGCCCATGAAAACTAACACATGACTATTTTCCTAAATGCGGCTATAACTCAACAAAAAATGAAGGTTCATAAAAGAAGATTAAAAATATGCATACAGAATGCACAACTACAGTACAATCCACAATCGTAGTAAACAAAGTTGATCAAAGCCCCAAAAAGATACAAACATGAGTGGTTTCCTAAATGTAGCTATAAGTAAAAAAAAGGATGAAGGTTCACGAAAGGAAATACAAAATACATGTATAGAATGCAAAATTACAATGTAATCCGCAAGCGTAGTCACCAAAGTTGATTTTTTGTTGAGTTATCGCTACATTTACGAAACCGCTCGAGTTTGAGTTTTCATGGGCCATTGATTAACTTTGCTGACTACAATTGTGCATTGCACTGTAGTTGTCCATTATGAATGCTAATTTTATATCACCTCTCGCGAACCCTCATTTTTTGTTGACTTATAGACGCATTTAGGAAACCGCTCGTGTTTGAGTTTTCATGGGCCATTGATCAACTTTGGTGACTATGCATTTGGATTGCACTATAGTTGTGTATTCTAAACGCGTATTTTTTATCACCTTTTGTGAACATTCATTTTTTGTTGATTTAGAGCCGCACTTAGGAAACCGATCATGTTTGAATTTTTCTCGGCCATCGATCAACTTTGGTGACTACAATTGTGGATTGTACTGTAGTTGTGCATTTTGTACGCATATTTTTATTCGCTTTTCACAAATCTTCATTTTTTAATGAGTTATAGCCATATTTAGGAAACTGCTCTTATTTGGGTTTTCGCAGGCCATTGATTAACTTTGGTGACTACAATTGTGGATTGCGTTGTATTTGTCCAATCTTTACAAGTATTTTCTATCGCCTTTTGTAAACCTCAATTTTTCATTTATTTATAGCCACATTTAGTAAACATATTGTGTTTAAGTTTTTGTGGACCATCGATCAACTTTGGTGACTACGATTTTGGATTGCACCATAGTTGTCCATTCTATACGTGTATTTTCTATCGCCTTTCCCAAGCCTTCATTTTTTGTTGACTTATAGCCACATTTAGGTAAACGCTCATGTTTGAGTTTTCGTGGCCATCGATAAACTTTGGTGACTATGATTGTGGACTGTACTATAGTTGTCCATTTTGTATGCATATTTTCTATCACCTTTCATGAACCTTCATTTTTTTTAAGTTACAACCGCATTGAGGAAACCCCTCAGGATTGAGTTTTTGTGGTCATCAATCAACTTTGGTGAATATGATTGTGGATTGCACTATAGTTGTGCGTTACCCATGCTAATATTCTATAGCCTTTCATGAATCTTCATTTTTTGTTGACTTAGAGCCGCATTTAAGAAACCGCTCGTGTTTGAGTTATAGCCTTTTGTGAATCTTCATTTTTTGTTGACTTATAGCCTTTCACGAAACTTCATTTTTCATTGATTCTGGCTGCACTTATGAAAGCACTCATGTTTGAGTTTTCATGGGCCATTGATCAACTTTGGTGATTGCGATTGTGGATTGCATTCTAGTTTTCCATTCTCTACGTGTATTTTCTATCACCTTTTGCAAACCTTCATTTTTTTTTTATTATAGCCGCATTTAGGAAACCGCTGATGTTTGAGTTTTTGTGGTCCATCGATCAACTTTAGTAACTATTCTTGTGGATTAAACTAGATTTGTGCATTCTTTATACATATTTTCTATCCCCCTTTGCGGACCTTCATTTTTTGTTCAGCTATTGCCGCATTTGGGAAACCTCTCATGTTTGAGTTTTTGTTGGTCGTCAATCAACTTTGGTCACTTCAATTGTGGATTGTACTATAGTTGTGCATTTTGTATGCATATTTTTAATTAAATTTCAGAAACCTTAATTTTTTGTTGAGTTATAGTTGCATTTAGCAAAACACTTGTGTTTGAGTTTTTATGGGCCATCGATCAATTTTGGTGACTACGATTATGGATTACACTATAGTTGTACATTCTGTACCCGTATTTTCTGCCACCTTTCGCGAACCTTCAGTTTTATTTGAGTTATAGCTGCATTTAGTAAAACACTTGTGTTTGATTTTTTCGTGAGCCATCGATCAACTTTGGTGACTAAAGACTATGTTCCTCCAAAATCTCAAATTTAACCTTGCAGGGGTGTGGAGGTATTTCTAATGACTGTAATTCATCCTACTATGGTTCTTGAAGGTCCATCTGACTTCATTTCTTGGTCGCTTCCACCAAACCCTCATTTAGGTCTTTAAAGGCTACTAGCCCTAGGAGCCCCAATTAGGCCTTCTTCTCCAAGAAAATAGGTTAGTATTGAAAATTTTCCAAAAGACACCCCAATCTTTTCTTGGGTTTCCTAGTTCATTTTCCCACCTCTCAAATATTTTTGAGGTCTTAGGTCTTAACTGTCCATACAACACTCTAATCCAAAAATGGCAAAAATTAGGTCCTTTTAGTCCTTTCCTAGCTGCTTTGAAACTGTTAAGCTCTACTCACATCAAATGAATTGATGGAGCTTCCTTCTCTATGCAATGCATTGAAAAGACACTCATCTGTCTTCTCCAAGCAATGATTTGACAAAATGTTGACACCCCTGCAATTTTAGTGCCCTGCACTTAGGTCTTCCCTAGCCGAACTCTTCCCTGGCTCACCTACAATACTTTTCCAACAGCTCAAGTCATTTCCCAAACCCTAAAACCTACCATTTGTACATACATGGAGTCTAGTCACTGTTCCCAAAGGGTTGTACAATTTGTACAGTGGGAAAGTGGGCAACACTCCATTCTTTATAGACTGTCTGGTTCAGACCAGCAACAGTGTAGAAACAAAACTATTTACAATGAAGGCAGAAAATGAATTAGAAACCTATCTAAATGCCACACAAAGCTTGAAAATTCATCATAGTACATCCTACTCTAACTATAGTGCCTTGTTCAATCCATTAAAACTCTACTTTGAGACAAAACCAGAAATTCACACTAAAACACCACTGTCTTTCCTTGAATTCAAAAATTGCAATCAAAGTAAAATGCTTCCAACCCTATTCTCAAGTCGAGGCACACCCTATATATGTCAAAAAAATTATTTATGCCTCCCCTTGCTTGAACATGTCAGTTACATTGTGACAAAGTTGCAAAATGCATCATTTTGCAACTTTTGCCAATTTCTAGGAAACTAAGTAAAATGAGTTTCTAAATTCATCCACCCTTCCTCAATTTCTATCGTAGAGATCAAACATATCCCTAAGCTATCTCCTCTACTTAATGGTCAACATGACCTTCATGGGAACACATCAAAAAAAAAAATTCATCCTAGATTTCCTAATTGCTTAGTGTAATTGCCTAGTGTTTCCTAGGTGCTCCTACACCCGTCTCCCCCTTTCTACACAAACACTAAGGAATGTGAGGATAGATTAGTGACACATCAATGTCCTACTTCTTAAACTGAGCTTCATCCACCCATGTAGCCTCCGAGTCTGGTTTGTCCCTCCATTTGATGAGATGTTCCAAGTATTCCTTATGTCAAGTAGACTTCTTCACCCTTGACTCCGAGATTCTCTCTGCTTGTAGCTTATCTTGAGTAGGTAAGGCTATGTTGCTCACATCCTTGAAGATATCCCTGTTGTTATGATCCATGGCAGTGACTGTTCCCTTATATCTGATCAGATCAACTACATTGAACACTGGAGAGATGCCTAAATCTATAGGTAATTCCACCTTGTAGGCATTCTTCCCATATTTGGCTAATAACTTACATGGTCCCATTCTTATCATCTGCAATTTGGTTGATATCCCCTTCTACAACCTAGATTTGTTGAGGTGGACCATAACATAGTCTGCTACTACAAATTGTAGATCCTTTATAGATAAATCCACCTTCTCTTTCAACTTTTGAGTAGCCTCGGTGACTGTCTTCTTCACTTGCTCCTGAATCTCCTTCATGGTCTAAGAGAAATCCTCTGCATGTCCACTCCTATGCTCCATATCTCCTAGATCTCTAAGTTCACACACACCTCTTGGGTGCATTCCATACACTATTTCAAAAGGACTATTCCCTGTAGTCCTCTTCACACTGTCATTGTATGCATACTTAGCCTGTGATATGACCAAGTCCCATGTCTATCCATAGTCTTTGGTTAGGCATATTAGAAGGTTACCTAACACCCTATTAACCACCTCTATTTTCCCATTGGTCTGAGGATGGTAAGCTGATCCAAAAGACAAGGTAGTACCTAATCTGCTCCATAGAGTCTTCCAAAAATGGCTCATAAACTTCACATCCCTGTCCAATACAATGCTCAAAGGCAATCCATGGATCCTTACAATTTCCTTGAAGAAAAGGTGAGCAATGTAGCTAGCATCATGTGTGGCCTTGCAAGGGATAAAGTGACTCATCTTGCTGAATCTATCTACCACCACATAGACACTATCAAACCCTGTCTTAGTCTTAGGGAGTCCTACAACAAAATCCATGCTAACACACTCCCATGGTCTATTGGGAATGGGTAGAGGTTGATACAAACTTGCATTACTAGCTCCCCCTTTGGCTTTCATACAAACTACACACTGCTCCACATACCTCCTGATATCCCTTGGCAACTTGGGCCAATAGTAAAACCTTTGCACTAGTTCCATTGTCTTGTTGATGTGAAAATGATGACTAAGACTACCATTGTGCTTCTCCTATATGAGATTCTCTCTCATTGAACCTTTTGGAACACATAACTGATTCCCTTTGAACAAAAGTCCACTCTGCAATGTATACTCTGAAAACTGACTATGAAAGTGATTCTCAAAATCAGAACATACCTTATATGCTTTCAAGAAGTCTTCATCTTCCCCATAGAGATCCTTGAAACTCTCTATTCCAATGCTCTTTATTTGTATCTCCTGCACTGTCAGTAGCCTTCTACTTAATGCATCTGCCACCTTGTTTAACTGTCCCTTCTTGTGCTTGATGGTGAAAGTGAAAGCTTGAAGATACTCCATCCACTTCAAATGTCTATTGCTCAATTTCTCTTGAGTGTTGATGTAGCTAAGTGCTTGATTGTCAGTAAACACTACAAACTCTTTGGGTAGGAGATAATGCCTCCACTTCCTAAGTGACTGTACTAGAGCATACAGTTCTAGGTCATAGGTAGAATACTTTTTCTTAGCTTCATTGAGATTTTCACTAAAGAAAGCTATAGGCCTGCCTTCTTGGCTTAGCACTCCTCCTACTGCAATTCCACTAGCATCACATTCCATAGTAAACAATTTGTCAAAACTAGGTAATAAAAGAATAGGTTGAGTTGCCACTTCTTGTTTTAGTTTCTCAAAACCCTTCTCAGCTTCAAGAGTCCATTTGATCTTATTTTTTAGGCCACCTTTGATTGTATCAAGTACTGGTGCACATATGCCACTAAAATTCCTTATAAACTTCCTATAAAATTGAGCTAACCCATGAAAAATTCTTACCTTTGTCCCAGTGGTTGGTGTAGGCCAGTTTAGGATAGCTTCCACCTTGCTTGGATCCATCTTCAATGATCCTTGGGATACTACAAACCCCAAATACACAAGCTCTTTTTTGAAGAACTCACACTTTTCTAGGTTGATGGCTAACCTCTCCTCCTGTAAACTTTTAAGAACCAACTCCACATGGTTTAGATGTTCTTTTGTTGTCTTGCTAAATATGAGTATGTCATCTAGATACACCACCACAAATAACCCTCTGAAATCCTTTAGCACTTCATTCATGAGCCTCATGAATGTGCTAGGGGCATTAGAGACGCCAAATGGCATAACTCTCCACTCATACAACCCATCAGTTGTCTTAAAGGCTGTCTTCCACTCATCTCCATCCTTGATTCTAATCTGATGGTATCCACTCTTGAGATCCAACTTGGTGAAATACTGAGCTCCTCCAAGACAATCCATTAAATCCTCTATCCTAGGAATAGGGAACCTATATCTTATTGTAATTCTATTTATAGCCCTCGAATTAGTGCATAACCTCCACTTACCACCTTTCTTGGTTGCTAAGACCACTGGTACTGCACACGGACTGATACTCTTCCTAATTAGTCCTTGGTCTAACAACTCCTGCACTTGTCTAGCTACCTCTAGGTTCTGATCCGGTGTAAGCTTGTAAGCTACTTTGTTTGGCAATGAAGCTCCTGGTATCAAGTCAATCTGATGGCTAATGGATCTCTTTGGAGGTAAGGTTGCTGGTGCACCATCACTGACTATGTCCTTGCACTTCTCAAGCAACTTCTGGACTGCTTCGGGTATGACTATTTTCTTTGCTTTGTCTTCTTCCTTGGGTTGCACCATAACCACATATCCTTCACCTCGTTGATGTAGAGTGTTAAGGAACTCCTTACCACTGCTTAATAAGACACTAGGGGTCTTTGACTGTCCTTCTTCCTCATCTGACAGTGACTTCAACTTGAATGTATTTCCATCCTTTTTGAATGAGATATTATTTTCCTTTCCATCATGGATTGCACCTTTGTCATACTGCCATGGTCTACCCAATAGAAGATGGCATGCATCCATGGGTAACACATCACAAATCAACTATTCCTTGTATCCTCCAATGAAGAACTCCACTGTTGTCTACTCATTGACAAGAACACTCTGCCCTTTGTTCAACCATGTCACCTTGTAGGGATTAGTGTGGGGTGTTTTCTCTAATTTCAACTTCTTTACTGCCTCCTTAGAGATGATGTTATCAGTTGAACCTGAATCCACTATAACCTTGCATAATTTCCCAAGTATTTTGCATCTTGCCCTGAATAAGGCTCTCCTTTGCTTTGGCTCTTCTTTGACTAGTTGTGTGATTAGAACCCTGCTAAACATCAGGTTCTCCCCCCTTTCTGATTCTATGTGACTAACCTTTGGTGACTTGACACTCATGGTGTCCTCTTGAGCATATGCGACTCTCTTCTCAGTATTTGATGAAGATGCTTTCTCCGGGCACCTATAAGCTGGATGACCTACTTGACCACAGCTATAACACTTCATAGTGGAAAAGTATGAGCTACTTTTTCCTGCTCCTCTTCCTCTATTTGAACCTCCTTGAGGTCCTCTACCTCTTCCATAGCCTCCTCTAGAAGTTGTTTCACCTCCATGCTCTGTGAGTTTAGACTCTCCCTGATTTCTTTGTTCAGTCCCTCTACCTTGGTATCCACCTCTATGTCCTCTTTGATCTGTGCCTTTGCCCCTACTCTTAGAAGCTTGATCTTTTTTCCTCTTGCTTCTTTCCTCAATCTTTATAGCCAATTGATAGGATTGGTGCACTATTTTGGGAATTAGAAGAGTCGTCTCCTCTTGAATGTTCCACTTCAAGCTGTTAAGGTACCTAGCCACCTTAAGACTTTCATCCTCTGTAACATTAGACCTCATGCAAAGTTTTTGAAACTCCTTAGTATAAGAGTTCACATCTTGGTCTATTTGTTTCAAGCTTTTTCTTTTCTTGTGCAACTGAATTTCATAATCATCAGGCATGTATGCTTCTCTCACTTTGGCAACCATTCCCTTCAAAGTAGAAATAGGCTTCTTGCCTTCCTTTTCCCTCTTTGTTGAATAAAATTCCACCATGTTAAGGTAGAACCTCTCAATCTTGATTTGGCCACCTTTACCTTATGTGCTTTAGTGACTCCATCACATTCAAAATGGTTTTCCATTCCCTCTATCCAATCCAGGACCAGATCAGCTTCCATTTCCCCACTAAACAGTGATATGTCTTCAAGTGCTTTTCCACTCAAAGCCTTCAATGCCTTCAAGAAAGGCTCTTCTTGCAAAATAGGGTCAGGTTCAAGGATCTTGTCTTCCTTTGCAACCTCTTCTTTCTTTGGTACCCTTCCATCCAACTACACATTACTCATTGCTTCCTCAAGTTGGGCTATTCTTTCCCTCAATAGCCTATTGTCTTCCTCTTGTTCTTCAAACTTCTTGGCCAATTCTGCATTTGTCACCATGTTAGTAGAACCACTAGACTCAACCTCTGACATATATTATTCTATCCCAAATCTTTTGCGGCTCTAATACCAATCTGATAGGGAGGTTGGGTGAATCAATCACAGTTTCATGCTCTAAGTCTTGTTAGAAGACTTCTAAGGTGTCTCTCTCCACCACTTCAACCTATAGGACCTTTCTTTGCTTAGGATCCCCTGGTTTTTCCTTGCCAACCCCAAGTACCAACATACTTCTTCCTACCAAGTCCACCTTGGTACAAACTTGTAACTCTTCACTTAGCCCTTAATCCACCCTAAAGACTATGTTCCTCCAAAATCTTAAACTTAACCTTGCAAGGGTGTGGAGGTATTTCTAATGACTATAATTCATCCTACTATGGTTCTTGAAGGTCCATCTAACTTCATTTCTTGGTCGCTTCCACCAAACCCTCATTTAGGTCTTTAAAAGCTACTAGCCCTAGGAGCCCCAATTAGGCCTCCTTCTCCGAGAAAATAGGTTAGTATTGAAAACTTTCCAAAAGACACCCCAATCTTTTCTTGGGTTTCCTGGTTCATTTTCCCACCTCTCAAATATTTTCAAGGTCTTAGGTCTTAACTGTCCGTACAACACTCTAATCTGAAAATGGCCAAAATTAGGTCTTTTTAGTCCTTTCCTAGCTACTTTGAAACTGTTAAGCTTTACTCACATCAAATGAATTGGTGGAGCTTCCTCCTCTATGCAATGCATTGGTAAGACACTCATTTGTCTTCTCCAAGCAATGATTTGACAAAATGTTGACACCCCTACAATTTTAGTGCCCTGCACTTAGGTCTTCCCTAGCCAAACTCTTCCCTCGCTTGCCTAGGGCAAGAATTTTCCAACAACTCCTGTCTTTTCCCAAACCCTAAAACCTACCATATGTACATACATGGAGTCTAGTCACTATTCCCAAAGGGCCATACAATTTGTACGGTGGGAAAGTGGGCTAGCACTCCATTCTTTACAGACTGTCTGGTTTAAACCAACAATAGTGTAGAAATAAAACTATTTACGATGAAGGAAAAAAATGAATTAGAAACCTATCTAAAAGCCACAAAAAGCTTGAAAATTAATCACACTACATCCTACTCTAACTATAGTGCTCCGTTCAATCCATTAAAACTCTACTTTGAGACAAAACCAGAAATTCACACTAAAACACTACTGTCTTTTCTTGAATTAAAAAACTCCAATCAAAGTAAAATGCTTCCAACCCTACTCTCAGGTTGAGGCACACCCTATATAGGTCAACAAAGTATTTATGCCTCCCCTTGGTCAGACATGTCAGCTACATTGTGGCAAAGTTGCAAAATGCATCATTTTGCAACTTTTGCCATTTTCTAGTAAACTAAGTAAAATGAGTTTCTAAACTCATCAACCCTCCTCAAATTCTATCCTAGAGATCAAACATATCCCTAAGCTATCTCCTCTACTCAATGGTCAACATGACCTTCATGGTAACACATCAAAAACAAAAATTCATCCTAGATTTCCTAATTGCTTAGTGTAACTACCTAGTGTTTCCTAGGTGCTCCTGCACCAGATAGCCACTTTTAGGAAACCGCTCGTGTTTGAGTTTTTGTGGGCCATCGATCAACTTTGGTGACTACAATTGTGAATTACACTATAGTTGTCCATTTTGTACACATATTTTTAATCACCTTTTGTGAACCTTCATTTTTTGTTGAGTTATAGCCACATTTATGAAACAACTTGAGTTTGAGTTTTCGTGGGGCATCGGTCAACTTTGATGACTACAATTGTGGATTGTACTATGGTTGTGTACTTTGTATGCATATTCTTAATCACCTTTCACAAACCTTCATTTTTTGTTGAGTTATAGACGTATATAGGAAACCACTTGTATTTGAGTTTTTGTGGGCTAGAGATTAACTTTTGGGATTATGATTGTGGATTGCACTGTAGTTGTCCAATCTAAACGCATTTTTCCTATCGTCTTTCAAAAAACCTTCATTTTTCATCGAGTTATAGCCACATTTAGGAAACCGCTCATGTTTGAGATTTCGTGGGACATCGATTAACGTTGGTAACTATGATTATGGATTGTGCTGTTGTTGTCCATTCTGTACAAGTATTTTCTATTTCCTTTTGTGAACATTAATTTTTTGTTGAGTTATAGCCGCATCTAGAAAACAACTTGAGTTTGAGTTTTCATGGCTCATTGATCAACTTTTAGTACTATGATTGTGGATTATATTGTAATTGTGCATTCTGTAGGGCATATTATTAATCACCTTTCACAAACCTTAATTTTTTGTAGAGTTATAGCCGCATTTAGGAAAATGCTCGTGTTTGAGTTTTTGTGGGCCATTGATCAACTTTGGTGACTAGGATTGTTGATTGTGCTGTAGTTGTCCAGTCTATAGGTGTATTTTCTATTTCCTTTTGTGAACCTTCATTTTTTGTTGAGTTATAGCCACAATTAAGAAACTGCTCGTGTTAGAGTTTTTTGTTGAGTTATAGCTGCATTTAGGAAACCGCTTGTGTTTGAGTTTTCGTGGGCCATCGATCAACATTGTGAGTATGCTTATGGATTACACTCTTGTTGTACATTCTATACATGTATTTTTTGTTGCCTTTTGCAAA
The DNA here is from genome assembly GCA_007258455.2 of Sequoia sempervirens. NCBI lineage: Eukaryota > Viridiplantae > Streptophyta > Pinopsida > Cupressales > Cupressaceae > Sequoia > Sequoia sempervirens. The sequence continues at coordinate 76,186 of VDFB02000018.1, read as the reverse complement.
AATTCATTTTTTTTGAGTTATAGTCGTATTTACGAAACCGCACATGTTTGATTTTTTAGGCCATCAATAAATTTGGTGACTATGATTTTGGATTGTATTGTAGTTGTTCATTTTGTACGCATATTTTTAATCGCCATTCAAGAACCTTCTTTTTTTGTTGATTTATAGTTGGATGTAGGAAAACGCTCGTGTTTGAGTTTTCCTAGGCCATTGATCAAGTTTGGTGACTATGATTGTGGATTACGCTGTAATTGTGCATTCTATAGGCGTATTTTCTATCACATTTTGTGAACCTTCATTTTTTGTCAAGTAATAGCTACAATTAGGAAACCGGTCGTGTTTGAGTTTTCATGGGCCATCAATCAATTTTGGTGACTACAATTGTGGATTGCACTATTGCTTTCCATTGTGTATGTGTATTTTTTATCGCCTTTCATGAGGCTTCATTTTTTGTTGAGTTATAACTGCATTAAGGAAACCTCTCGTGTTTGAGTTTTTGTGGGCTATGGATTAACTTTGGTGACTACGATTGTGGACTACACTGTAGTTGTGCATTATATACATGTATTTTCTATCGCCTTTTGCAAATCCTTCATTTTTTGTTGAGTTATAGATGCATTCAGGATAACGCCCATGTTTGAGTTTCTGTGGGCTATGGATCAAGTTTTGTGACTACGATTGTGGACTACACTGTAGTTATGCATTATATACGCATATTTTCTATCGCCTTTCGAGAACCTTCATTTTTTGAGTTATAGCCGCACCTAGGAAACAACTTGTGTTTTAGTTTTTATGGGCCATCGATTAACTTTGGCGACTATGATTGCGGATTGTACTATAGTCGTGCATTTTCTACGCATATTTTTAATCGCCTTTCATGAACCTTCATTTTTTCTTGAGTTATACATGCATTTAGGAAAATGCTAGTGTTTAAGTTTTCTTGGGCCATCGATCAATTTGGTGACTATGATTGTGGATTGCACTATGGTTGTGCATTCTATACATGTATTTTCTATCACCTTTCTCGAACCTTAATTTTTCGTTGAGTTATAGCCGCACTTAGGAAACCACTCGTGTTTGAGTTTTTGTGGGTTATGGATCAACTTTGCTGACTACGATTTTGGATTGCACTATAGTTGACCATTTTGTACGCGTATTTTCAATCACCTTTCGTGAAACTTCATTTTTTGTTGAGTTTTAGGCGAATTTAGGAAATCGCTCGAGTGTGACTATTCGTGGGTCGTCGATCAATTTTCGTGACAACGATCGTGGATTGTATTGTAGTTGTGAATTCTATACACTTATTCTTAATTTCTTTTCGCAAACCTTCATTTTTTGTTTAGTTATATAGAGTTTAGAAAACCACTTGTATTTGAGTTTTTGTGGGCCATCGATCAACTTTGGTGACTACAATTGTGGATTGCACTGTAGTTGTCCATTTTGTATAGGTATTTTCCATCTCCTTTCGCGAACCTTATTTTTTGTTGAGTTATAGCCGCATTTAGGAAACCACTCGAGTTTGCTCATTTTCCTGGGCCATCGATCAATTTCGTGACTACGATTATGGATTGCACTGTAGTTATGCATTTTGTATGCATATTTTCTATCTCATTTCGTGAACCTTTATTTTTTGTTGAGTTATCGTCACATTTGGGAAAACGCTCACGTTTGAGTTTTTCGTGGGCCATTAATCAACCTTTGTGACCATTATTGTGGATCTTATTATAGTTGTGGATTTTATACGCGTATTTTCTATTGCTTTTTGTGAAACCTCATTTTTTGTTGAGTTATAGCCACCTTTAGGAAACCGCTCGTCTTTGAGTTTTTGTGGGCCATTGATGAACTTTGGTGACTATGCTTGTGGATTACACTTTAGTTGTGCATTCTACATGTGTATTTTCCATCGCCCTTTGCGAACCTTCATTTTTTCTTCAGTTATTGCTGCATTTAGGAAACCGCACATGTTTGAGTTTTTGTGGGCCATTGATCAATTTTGGCCACTACGATTGTGTATTGTATTGTAGTCGTGCAGTTTGTATGCATATTTTTCATCACCTTTCACAAATCTTCATTTTTGTTGAGTTATTGTCTAAGTTTTCTTTGGTTGTCGATCAACTTTGGTGTTTACGATTGTGGATTGCACTGTAGTTGTCCATTATGTACACATATTTTCTATCACCTTTCGTGAATGTTCTTTTTTTGTTGAGATATAGCCGCATTTAGGAAACCACTTCTGTTTGAGTTTTCGTGGGCCATCGATCAATTTTGGTGACTACAATTGTGGATTACACTATACTTGTGTATTTCGTACACATATGTTTAATCGCCATTCAGGAAACTTCATTTTTGGTTAAGTTATATTTGAATTTAGGGAACCGCTCGTGTTTGAGTTTTCATGGGCCATCAATCAACTTTGGTGAGTACGATTCAGGATTGCACTATAGTTGTCCATTTTGTACGTGTATTTTTTATCGCCTTTCATGAACCTTCATTTTTTGTTAAGTTATAGCCACATTGGGAAGCCGCTCGTGTTGGAGTTTACGTGGGCCATCGATCAATTTTGGTGACTACAATTGTGGATTGCACTCTACTTGTTCATTATGAACACTTATTTTCTATTGCCTTTCGTGAACCTTCATTTTTTGTTTAGTTATAGTCCCATTTAGGAAACTGCTCATATTTGAGATTTTGTGGGCCATCAATCAACTTTGGTGACTACGATTGTGGATTGTACTATAGTTGTCCATTCTATATGCATATTTTTAATCGCCTTTCACGAACCTTCATTTTTTGTTGAGTTATAGCCGCATTTAGGAAAATGCTCGTGTCTAACTTTTCTTATGCAATCGATCAAGTTTGGTGACTATCATTGAGGATTTTACTTCTAGTTGTGCATTCTATACGCATATTTTCTATGACCTTTTCTCAAACCATTTTTTTTCTTTGAGTTATAGCCACACTTAGGAAACCACTCATGTTTGAGTTTTTGTGGGCCATCAATCAACTTTGGTGACTACGATTGTGGATTGTACTATAGTTGTCCATTCTATACGCATATTTTTAATTGCCTTTCATGAACCTTCATTTTTTGTTGAGTTATAGCTGCATTTAGGAAAACACTCGTGTCTAATTTTTTTTGTGCCATCGATCAAGTTTGGTGACTATCATTATGGATTTTATTTCTAGTTGTCCATTCTATACATGTATTTTCTATCACCTTTCTCAAACCTTTTTTTTTTGTTGAGTTATAGCCGCACTTAGGAAACCGCTCATGTTTGAGTTTTTGTGGGCCATCCATCATCTTTGGTGACTATGATTCTGGATTGCATTGTAGTTTACCATTTTGTTCGCGTATTTTCAATTGCCTTTCGGGAACCTTCCTTTTTTGTTGAGTTATAGCCACAACTAGGAAACCACTCGAATTTTAGTTTTACAAGGGCCATCAAGGAACTTTTGTGACTATGCTTGTGGATTAAACTGTAGTTGTGCATTCTATATGCGTATTTTCTACCGCCTCTCATGAACCTTCATTTTTTGTTGAGTTATAGCTGCATGTAGAAAACTGCTCATGTTTGAGTTTTTGTGGGCCATCGATAAACTTTGGTGACTGCAATTGTGGATTGTACTATAGTTGTCAATTGTATGCATATTTTTAATCACCTTTCAGAAACCTTTAGTGACTACGATTGTGGATTGTATTGTATTGTAGTTGGATTGTGCTATAGTTATCAATTTCGTATGCATATTGTACTGTGTTTGAGTTTTCCTGGGTCATCGATCAACTTTAGTGACTATGATTGTGGATTGTATTGTAGTTGTGCATTCTATAGGTGTATTTTCTATTGCCCTTCATGAACCTACTTTTTTGTTGAGTTATTGCCACATTTAGGAAAACACTCATGTTTGTGTTTTTGCGGGCCATCGATCAACTTTGGTAACTACGATTGTAGATTGTACTGTAGTTGTGCATTTTGTATGCATATTTTTAATTGCCTTTCTCGAACCATCATTTTTTGTTGAGTTATAGCCGCATTTAGGAAAACGGTCGTCATTGAGTTTTCCTAGGTCATCAATCTACTTTTGTGACTATGATTGTGGATTGCATTGTAATTGTGCATTCTATACGTGTACTTTCTATCGGCTTATGCGAACTTTCCTTTTTCGTTGTGTTATATCCGCACTTAGGAAACCACTCATGTTTGAGTTTTCATGTGCCATCGATGAACTTTGGTGACTACGATTGTGGATTGCACTGTAGTTGTGCATTCTATAAGTGTATTTTCTATTGCCTTTCATGAACCTTCATTTTTTTTTGACTTATATCCCTAGTAAGGAAACTGCTCGAGTATGACTTTTTGTGGGCCATTTGTGAACTTTGGTGACTACGCTTGTGGATTACATTCTAGTTTCGCAATCTATACCCATATTTTCTATTGCCTTTCGCGAACCTTCAGTTTTCATTGAGTTATAACCACATGTAGGAAACTGCTTGTGTTTTAGTTTTCATGGGCCATCGATCAACTTTGGTGACTACGATTGTGCATTGCACTGTAGTTGTCAATTTTGTACACATAATTTCCATTACCTTTCGTGAACCTTCATTTTTTGTTCAGTTATAGCTGGATGTAGGAAACTTCTCATGTTTGAGTTTTTATGGTCCATCAATCAACATTGCTGACTAGGATTGTGGATTACACTTTTGTCATGCATTCTATATGTGTATTTTTTATCGCCTTTTGCAAACCTTCATTTTTCGTTGAGTTATGCCTGCAGTTAGGAAACTGCTCGTCATTGAATTTTCATTGGCCATCGATCAAATTTTATGACTACGGTTTTGGTTAGCACTGTAGTTGTCCATTCTGTACGCATATTTTCTATCGCCTTTTGTGAACCTTCAATTTTTTTTGAGTTATAGCTGTATTTAAGAAACCACTCGTATTTGAATTTTCATGGGCCATCGATCAACTTTTGTGACTACGATTGTGGATTGTATTGTAGCTTTCTAATCTGAATAGATATTTTCTATCGACTTTTGCGAACCTTCATTTTTCATTGAGTTATAGCCACATTTAGAAAACCACTTGTGTTTGACTTTTCGTGTGCCAGTGATCAACATTGGTGACTATGCTTGTGGATTACACTGTAGTTTTGCATTCTATATGCGTATTTTCTATTGTCTTTTGTGAACCTTCATTTTTCTTTGAGTTATACATGCAGTTAGGAAATCAGTCATGTTTAAGTTCTTTTGGGCCATCGATCAAATTTAGTGACTACGAATGTCAATTGTACTATAGTTGTGCATTTTATAAACATTTTTAATAGCCTTTCACGACCCTTCATTTTTTGTGAATTCTACATGTGTATTTTCTATTGTCTTTCAAAAACCTTCATTTTCATTGAGTTATAGCCGCACTTACGAAACCGGTCTTGTTTGAGTTTTTGTGGGCATCTGTCAAATTTGGTGACTACGTTTGTAGATTTGTAGTTGTGCATACGCGAATTTTCTATCACATTTCACAAAACTTCAGTTTTTGTTAAGTTATAGCCGCATTTAGGAAAACGCTCGTGTTTAAGTTTTCGTGGGCCATCGATCAACTTTGGTCCCTGAGATTGTGGATTACACTATAGTTGTGCATTCTATACGTGTATTTTCTATCACTTTTCAGGAACCTTCATTTTTCTTTGAGTTATAGTCGCACTTCAGAAATTGCTCATGTTTGAGTTTTCGTGGGCCATCGATCAACTTTGGTGATTACGCTTATGGATTACACTATAGTTACAAGCATTCTATATGTGTATTTTCTATCGCCTTTCATGAACCTTCATTTTTTGTTAAGTTATAGCTGCACTTAGGTAACCGCTCGTGTTTGAGTTTTTGTGGTCCATCAATTAACTTTAGTTACTATGATTGTGAATTGCATTGTAGTTGTCCATTTCGTGTGTGTATTTTTTATCGCCTTTCACGAACCTTAATTTTTTGTTGAGTTATAGCCACATTTAGGAAATCGCTCATGTTTCAATTTTTGTGGGTCGTCAATCAACTTTGGTGACTACGATTGTGCATTGCACTATAGTTGTGAATTCTATACGCGTATTTTCTATAGTTGCATTTAGGAAAATGCTCGAGTTTGAATTGTTGTTGGCCATCGATCAACTTTGGTGACTACGCTTGTGGATTACACTGTAGTTGTGCATTCTATACACGTATTAAACTGTAGTTGTGCATATTTTTAATTTCCTTTCATGAACCTTGATTTTTTGTTGAGTTATACCTGCATTTAGGAAATCACTCCAGTTTGAGTTTTCGTGGGCCATTGATCAACTTTGTTCACTACGTATTTTAACTACACTGTAGTTGTGCATTCTATACACGTATTTAGGAAACTACTCATGTTTGAGTTTTTGTGGGCCATCAATCAACTTTGTTGACTATGATTGTGGATTGTACTGTAGTTTTGTAGTATGTATGCGTATTTCTAATTGCCTGACATGAACTTTCATTTCTTGTTGAGTTATAGCCGCATTTAGGAAACTGGTCGTGTTTGAGTTTTCATGGGCCATCGATCAACATTGGTGATTACGATTATGGATTGCACTGTAGTTTTCCATTCTTTACACATATTTTCTATTGCTTTTGTGAACCTTCCATTTTTGCTAAGTTATAGCAGCATTTAGGAAATCGCTCGAGTTTGATATTCCATGGTCCATTGATCAACTTTATTGACTACGCATGTTAATTACTCTGTACTTGTGCATTTTATACACATATTTAGGAAACTACTCATGTTTGAGTTTTTTTCGGCCATCAATGAACTTTTTGGAATATGCTTGTGGATTACACTATAGTTGTTTATTCTATACGCATATTTTCTATCGCTTTTGATGAACCTTCATTTTTTTTTTAGTTATAGCTGCATAAAGAAAACCGCTCATGTTTGAGTTTTTGTTGGTCATCAATCAACTTTGGTGACTATGATTGTGGATTGTACTATAGTTGTGCTCTACGCATATTTTTAATCGCCTTTCACGAGCTTTCATTTTTTGTTTAGTTATAGACGTATTTAGGAAAACACTCATGTTTGATTTATTTTGGTCCATCGATCAACTTTGGTGACTACGATTGTGGATTGCATTGTAGTTGTGCATTCTATTAGTTGATTTTTTATTGCCTTTCGCGAACCTTCTTTTTTCAATGAGTTATAGCCTCATTTAGGACACTGCTCATGTTTGAGTTTTTTTGGGCCATCAATCAACTTTAGTGACTAGGATTGTGGATTATATTGTAGTTGCGCATTCTGTAGGAATATTTTTAGTTTCCTTTCACGAACCTTATTTTTTTGTTGAGTTATAGCTGCATTTAGGAAAACACTCGTGTTTGGATTTTCCTAGGCCATTGGTCAACTTTGGTGACTAGGATTGTGGATTGCATTGCAGTTTTCCATTATAACGTGTATTTTCTATCACCTTTCATGATCCTTCATTTTTCATTAAGTTATAGCCGCACTTAAGAAACCGCTCATGTTTGAGTTTTCATGGGCCATCAATCAATTTTGGTGGCTACTATTGTGGATTGCACTGTAGTTTTCCACTCTGTACACATATTTTCTATTGCCTTTCATGAACCTTCCTTTTCTGTTGAATTATAGCCACACTTAGGAAACCTCTTATGTTTGAGTTTTCCTGGGCCATCAATCAACTTTGCTGACTATGATTGTGGCTTGATCTTTAGTTGTTCATTATGTATGCATATTTTCTATACCCTTTCGTGAACCTTCATTTTTTGTTGAGTTGTAGCTGCATTTAGGAAACAACTCAATTTTGTGTTTTTCATGGGCCATAATTCAACTTTGTTGGCTACGCTTGTAGATTACACTGTAGTAGTGCATTCTATATGCGTATTTTCTATTGCCTTTCGTGAACCTTAACATTTTGGTTAGTTATAGCTACATTTAGGAAACTGCTCATGTTTGAGTTTTTGTGGGCCATTGATGAACTTTGGTGACTGTGTTTGTGAATTGTATTGTAGTTGCACATTTTGTACACATATTTTTAATCGCCTTTCACGAACCTTCATTTTTTGAGTTATACCCGGATTTAGGAAAATGCTCGTGTTTGAGTTTTTGTGGGCCATCGATCAATTTTGATCAACTTTGGTGACTACAATTGTGGATCACACTGTAGCTGTGCATTCTATACACGTATTTTCTATCGCGTTTCGTGAACCTCTATTTTTTATTGAGTTATAGACACATTTAGGAAACTGATAATGTTTGAGTTTTTTTGTGCCACCAATAATTTTTTGGACTACGACTATGGATTGTACTGTAGTTGTGCATTATGTATGCATATTTTTAATCGCCTTTCACGAACCTTAATTTTTTGGTGAGTTATAGCCACATTTAGGAAAACACTCATGTTTGAGTTTTCGTGGGCCATCAATCAAGTTCTGTGACTATGATTGTGGATTATAGACTAGTTGTGCATTCTATATGTGTATTTTCTATCGCCTTTTGCGAACCTTCATTTTTCATTGAGTTATAGCCGCACTTAGTAAACCATTCGTGTTTGAGTTTTCGTGGGCCATCAGTCAAGTTTGGTGACTGCGTTTATGAATTGCAATGTAGTTGATCATTCTGTAAGCATATTTTCTATCGCCTTTGGTGAATTTTTTTTTTTTGTCGAGTAATAGATGCATTTAGGAAATTGCTCATGTTTCAATTTTCATGGACCATGGATCAACTTTGGTGACTACGATTGTGGATTGCACTATAGTTGTGAATTTTATACTCATATTTTATATCCCCTTTCGTGCACCTTCATCTTTCGTTAAGTTATAGCTGCATTGAGGAAACCACTCATGTTTGAGTTATCGTGGGCCATCGTTCAACTTTTGTGACTACGATTGTGGATGGCACTGTAGTTGTCCATTCTATACGTGTATTTTCTATCACCTTTCACGAATCTTCATTTTTTGTTAAGTTATAGTTGCATTGAGGAAACCGCTTATGTTTGAGTTATTGTGGGCCATCATTCAAGTTTTGTGACTATGATTGTGGATGGCACTATAGTTCTCCATTCTATATGCATATTTTCTATCACCTTTCGTGAAACTTCATTTTTTGTTAAGTTATAGCCATATTTAGGAAATCGCTCAAGTTTAAGTTTTCATGGGTGATCATTTTTTGTTGAGTTATAGCCACACTTAGGAAACCTGTCGTATTTGAGTTTTCTTGCACCATTAATCAACTATGGTGACTATGATTATGGATTGCACTATAGCTGTCTAATTTGTGTGGATATTTTCTATCATCTTTCACGACTCTGCATTTTTCGTTGAGTTATAGCTACATTTAGTAAACCTCTCGTGTTTGAGTTTTTGTTGGCCATCGATCAACTTTAATGACTACGATTGTGGATTACACTAGAGTTGTCCATTCTATATGCATATTTTCTATCTCCTTTCGTGAACCTTCATTTTTCACTAAGTTATAGCCACATTTAGGAAACTCCTTGTGTTTAAGCTCTCGTGGGCCATCGATCAAATTTGGTGACTATGCTTGTGGATTACACTGTATTTTACCATTTTCTATGCATATTTTCTATTGCCTTTCATGAACCTTCATTTTTTTTTATTGATAGCCGCATTTAGGAAACCGCTTGTGTTAGAGTTTTTATAGGCCATCAATCAATTTTGATGACTACGATTGTGTATTACACTTTAGTTGTGCATTCTATACACGTATTTTTGAGCTCCTTTCATGAACCTTCATTTTTTGTTGCATTATAGCCACACTTAGGAAACCGGTCATGTTTGAGTTTTCATGGGACAACGATCAACTATGGTGACAACTATTGTGGATTGCACTTTAGTTGTCCATTTTGTACGCGTATTTTCTATCACCTTTCATTAACCTTAATTTTTTGTTGCGTGATAGCCGCATTTAGGAAACCGCTCATGTTTCAGTTTTCACGGGCCATCGATCAACTTTGGTGACTACATTTGTGGATTGCACTATAGTTCTCATTTCTTTATGCATATTTTTTATTGCCTTTTGCGAACCTTCATTTTTTGTTGAGTTCTAGCTACATTTAGGAAACTGCTTGTGTTTTAGTTTTTGTGGGCCATAAATCAACTTTGGTGACTACGCTTGTGGATTACACTATAGTTCTCCATTCTAGATGCATATTTCCTATCGCCTTTCACGAACCTTCATTTATTGTTGACTAATAGCCACACTTATAAAACTACTTGTATTTGAGTTTTCGTGGGCCACTGATCAAGTTTGGTGACTACAATTGTGGATTGCACTGTAGTTATCCAATTTGTAAACGTATTTTCTAGGGCCTTTCGTGAACCTTGATTTTTTCTTGATATATAGCTGGATTTAGGAAACCACTCGTCTCTAAGTTTTTGTTGGCCATCGATCAAGTTTGGTGACTACGATTGTTCTTACACTGTAGTTGTTCATTTTGTACATGTATTTTCTATCACCTTCTAAGAACCTTCATTTTCTTTTGATTAATAGCCGCACGTAGGAAACTGCTTGTGTTTGAGTTTTCATGGGCCATTGATCAACTTTGGTGACTACGATTGTGGATTGCTCTATAGTTGTGTATTTTATAAGCATATTTTCTAATGCCTTTCACAAACCATCATTTTTTGTTGAGTTATAGCTACATTTAGGAAATCGCTCGTGTTTGACTTTTTTGGGCCATCAATAAAATTTCATGATTATGATTGTGGATTGTACTATAGCTATCCATTCTGTACACATAATTTTAATTGTCTTTCATGAACCTTCATTTTTTTTTTGAGTTATAGCAGCATTTAGGAAGATGCTCGTCTTTGAGTTTTTGTTGGAGATTGATCAACTTTGGTGACTACAATTGTGGATTGCACTATAGTTATCCATTCTATACACATATTTTCTATCGCCTTTCACAAACCTTCATTTTTGTTTTAGTTATAGCTACACATAGGAAACCACTCATGTTTGAGTTTTCATGGGCCATCGATTAACATTAGTTACTACAATTTTGGATTGCACTGTAGTTGTCCATTTTTTACGCATATTTTCTATTGCTTTTTGTGAACTTTCATTTTTTATTTAAGTTATAGCCGCATTTGGGAAACTGCTCGTATTTGAGTTTTCATGGGCCATCGATCAACTTTCATGACTGCGATTGTGTATTACAATGTAGTTGTTCATTCTATACATGTATTTTCTATAACCTTTCACGAACCTTCTTTTTTGTTGAGTTATAGCCGCATTTAAGAAACCACTCATGTTTGAGTTTGTGTAGGGCATCAATCAATTTTGATGACTACGATTATGGATTGTATTATAGTTGTGCATTATGTACGCGTATTTTTAATCGCTTTCTACGAACCTTTTGTTTTTGTTGAGTTATAGCCAAATTTAGGAAAATGATCGTATTTGAGTTTTCATGGGCCATCAATTAACATTGGTGACTACGATTGTGGATTACACTTTAGTTGTCCATTTAGTAAATGTATTTTTGATCACCTTTCACAAACCTTAATTTTTTGTTGAGTTATAGCCACATTCAGGAAACTGATGAAGTTTGAGTTTACATGGGCCATTGATCAACTTTGGTGACCACGATTGTGGATTGCACTGTAGTTATGCGTTATGAATGATATTTTTCTATCACCTTTTGCGAACCTTCATTTTTTGTTGAGTTATAGCAGCATTTAGCAAACTGGTCATGTTTGAGTTTTCATGGGCCATCTATCAACTTTGGTGACTATGATTGTGGATTGCACTATAGTTGTGCATTTTGTACAGATAATTTTAATTGCCTTAATTGTAGTCACTAAAGTTCATCAATGGCTAATGAAAACTCAAACATGAGTGGTTTCCTAAATGTAGCTATAACTAAACAAAAACTAAAGGTTTACGAAAGGTGATGGAAAAGTAACCTGTAGAATGCACAATTGCAGTACAATCCACAATTGTAGTCACCAAAGTTGATCGATGGCCCATGAAAATCAAACATGAGAGATTTTCTAATGCAACTATAACTCAGGAAAAAAGAAAGGTTCATGAAAGGTGATGGAAGACTAGCATACAAAATACATAACTGCAGTACAATCCATAATCGTTGTCACCAATGTTGAAAGATGGCCGATGAAAGATAAAACAAGAGAGGTTTCCTAAATGTTGCTATAACTCAACAAAAAATGAAGGTTCATGAAAGGTGATGGAAAATTAGCATGCAGAATGGAAAACTACAGTACAATCCACAATCGTAGTCAACAAAGTTGATTGTTGGCCCATGACAACTGAACCATGAGTATTTTCCTAAATGCGGCTATAACTCAACAAAAAAGTAAGGTTCTCAAAAGGAAATGCAAAATTAGCATGAAAAATGTAGAACTGTAGTAAAATCCACAATCATGGTCACAAAAGTTGCTTGAGAAACCACAAAAACTCAAACACGTGAAGTTTCCTAAATGCTGATATAACTCAACAAAAAATAAAGGTTAGCGAAAGGCGATGGAAAATTAGCATGCAAAATGTACAACTGCAGTACAATCTATAATCATAGTCACCAAAGTTGATCAATAGCCCATGAAAATGCAAACAAGATCAGTTTCCTAAATGTGGTTATAAGTCAAAAAAAAATGAAGGTTCACAAAAGGTGATGGAAAATTAGCGTGCAAAATGCACAACTATAGTACAATCGTCAATCGTAGTCATCAAAGTTGATCGACGAACAACAAAAACTCAAACACAAGTGGTTTCCTAAATGTCACTATAACTCAACAAAACATGAAAGTTTGCAAAATCCATAACTGCAGTACAATTCACAATCGTAGTCACCAAAGTTGATCAATGGCCCATGATCTAAAAAATGTGTCCTTTCCTAATTACAACTATAACTCAACAAAAAATGAAGGTTGGAAAAGTCGATGAAAAATTAGCATGTAGAATGCATACGTATAGTCTAGTCCACAATCGTAGTCACAAAAGTTTATCGATGGCCTGCAAAAAAATCAAACACATCTGGTTTCCTAAATACAGCCATAATTCAACAAAAAATTAAGGTTCGCAAAAATTGATGTAAAATTAGCATGCAAAATGATTCACAACTATAGTACAATCCACAATTGTATTCACCAAGTTGATGGATGGCCCACAAAAACTCAAACACGAGTGGTTTCATAAATGAGGCTATAACTCAACAAAAAGTGAGGGTTGGCAAAAGGAGATGGAAAATTAGCATTTCGAATGCACAACTAGAGTACAATAAACAATCGTGGCATAAAAGTTGACCGATGGTCAACAAAAACTCTTGAACATGAAAAATTTCCTAAATGTGGCTATAACTCAACAAAAAAAGAAGGTTGGCAAAAGGCAATGGAAAATTAGCATGCAGAAGGAACAACTACAGTACAATCCACAATCGTAGTCACCAAAGTTGATCGATGAGCCACAAAATTTCAAACATGAGCGGTTTCCTAAATGTGGCTATAACTCAACAAAAAATGGAGATTTGTGAAAGACGATGCAAAATTAGCATGCATAATGCATTATTGTAGTACAATCCACAATCGTAGTCACTAAAGTTGATCGATTGCACATGAAAACTCAAACACAATCAGTTTCCTAACTGCGGCTATAACTCAATGAAAAATGAAGTTTCACGAAAGGTGAAGGAAAATTAGCATGTAGAATGCACAACTATAGTTTAATCTAGAATCATACTCACCAAAGTTGAATGATGTCCCACAATACCTCAAACATGAGTGATTTTCGAAATGCAGCTATAACTAAAAAAACAATGAAGGTTCACCAAAGGTGATAGAAAATTAGGGTACAAAATGCATAACTGCAGTAGAATCCACAATCGTAGTCACCAAAAATGATTGACGGCCCACGAAAACTCAAACATGAGAGGTTTCCTAAATGTGGCTTTAATTAAAAAAATGAAGGTTCACTAAAGGTGATGGAAAATTAGTGTGTAGAATGCACAACTACAATACAATCCACAATCGTAGTCACCAAAGTTGATCAATGGCCCAAGAAAACTCAAACACAAGCAGTTTCCTAAATGTGGCTATAACTCAACAAAAAATTAAGGTTCGTGAAAGGAAATGGAAAATTAGCTTGCAAAATGCACAACTGCAGTACAATCCAGAATCAAAGTCACCGAAGTTGATCGATGGCCCACAAAAACTCAAACACGAGCAGTTTCCTAAATGTCGCTATAACTCATCAAAAAATAAAGCTTCACGAACAAATGTAGAATGCATAATTGCAGTACAATCCACAATTGTAGTCACTAAAGATGATCGAAAGCCCATGAAAACTCAAACATGAGCGGTTTCCTAAATCTAGCCATAACTTAACAAAACATGAAGGTTCACGAAAGGCGAGGGAAAATCAGAATGCAAAATGCATAATTGCAGCACAATCAAAAATCATAGTCACTAAAGTTGATCGATGGCCTGCAAAAAATCAAACACAATCTGTTTCCTAAATGCAGTACAATCGACAATCATAGTTACTAAAGTAAATTTATCGCCCAGGAAAATTCAAACACAATCTGTTTCCTAAATGCAGCTATAAGTCAACAAAAAATGAAGGTTCACGAAAGGCGATCAAAAATTAGCGTGCAAAATGCAGAAATATAATACAATCCACAATCATAGACATCCAAGTTATTCAATGGACCATGAAAACTCAAACACAAGCAATTCCTAAATGCAACTATAACTCAACAAAAATGAAGGTTTACGAATTACATAACGTCAGTACAATCCACAATCGAAGTCACCAAAGTTGATCGATGGCCCACAAAAATTCAAACACGAGTGGTTTCCTAATGCGGCTATAACTCAACAAAAATGGAGATGTGTGAAGAAAAATGGAAAATTAGCGTACATAATGCACACCTATAATACAATGAATAGTCATAGTCACCAAAGTTTATCGGTGGCCCACAAAAGCTCAAACATGAGAGGTTTCCTAAATGCAGCTCAACTCAACAAAAAATGAAGGTTCACAAAAGGGGATGGAAAATTAGCATGCAAAATGCACAACTAAAGTACAATCCACAATCATAGTCACCAAAATTGATCAATGTCCCATGAAAACTCAAACACGAGTGGTTATCTAAATGTTGCTATAATTAAAGAAAAAATGAAGGTTCGCAAAAGCCGGTGGAAAATTAGCATCCAGAATGTACAAATATAGGACAATCCATAGTCGTAGTCATAAAAAATGGTTGATGGCCCACGAAAACTCAAACACGAGGTTTCCTAAATACAACTGTAACTCAAAAACTCAAACATGAGCAGTTTCCTAAATGTGGCTATAACTCAATGAAAAATAAAAGTTCATGAAAGGTGATGGAAAATTAGCGTGCAAAATGCACAACTACAGTACAATCCACAATCGTAGTTACCAAATTTGATCGATGAACCATGAAATCTTAAACACGAGTGGTTTCCTAAATGTAGCTATAAATCAACAAAAACTGAAGGTTCACAAAAGGCAAGGGCAAATTAGTGTGCAGAATGTATAACTATAGTACAATCCACAATCGTAGTCACCAAAGTTGAATGATGGCCCATGAAAACTCAAACACGAGAGGTTTCCTAAATGTAGCTATAACTCAACAAGAAATGAAGGTTCGGGAAAGGCAACAAAAAATTAGCATGCAAAATCCACAACTATAGTATAATCCACAATTGTGGTCACCAAGGTTGATCGGTGTCCCACGAAAACTAAAACATGAACAATTTTCTAACTGAGGCTATAACTTAACAACAATGAAGATCCATAAAAGGCGATGGAAAATTAGAATGCAGAATGCATAATTGCAGTACAATCCATAATTGTAGTCACTAACGTTGATCGATGGCCCACAATAACTCAAACAAGATCAGTTTGCTAAATGCAGCTATAACTCAAGAAAAAATGAAGGTTCATGGAAGGTGATGGAAAATTAGTGTGTGGAATGCACAACTTTAGTACAATCCATAATCGTAGTCACATAAGGAGTTTCATAAATGCAGCCATAACTGAATGAAAAATAAAAGTTCATGAAAGGCGATGCAAAATTAGCGTGCAAAATGCACAACTATAGTACAATCCACAATCATAGTCACCAAAGTTGATCGATGGCCGCTGAAAACTCAAACATGAGCAATTTCCTAAATGCAACTATAACATAGGAAAAAATGAACATTCACAAAAGGAAATGGAAAATTAGCGTGCATAATTTATAACTATAGTACAATTTACAATCGTAGTCACCAAAGCTGAAAGATGGCCCATGAAAACTCAAACACGAGAGGTTTCCTAAATGTGGCTAAAACTCAACAAAAAATGAAAGTTCAGGAAAGGCAATGTAAAATTAGCATGCATAATGCATAACTATAGTACAATCCACAATCGTAGTCACCAAAGTTGATCGATGTCCCACGAAAACTCAAACACGAGCAATTTTCTAAATGCGGCTATAACTCAACAAAAAATGAAGGTTTGCAAAAGGAAATGGAAAATTAGCATGCAAAATGTATAATTGCAATACAATTCACAATCGCAGTCACTAGATTTGATCGATGGCCCATGAAAACTCAAACACGATCGGTTTCCTAAATGCAGCTATAACTCAACGAAAAATGAAGGTTCACAGAAGGAGATTAAAAATTAGCATGTAGAATGTACAAGTGTGGTACAATCCACAATCGTAGTCACCAAAGTTGATCGATGTCCCACGAAAAACTCAAACACAAGCGATTTCTTGAATGAAACTATAACTCGACAAAACATGAAGGTTTACAAAAGGTAATAGAAAATTAGGGTACATAATGCACAACTGCAGTACAATCCACAATCGTAGTCACCAAAGTTGAACGATGGCCCATGAAAACTCAAACATGAGAGGTCTCCTAAATGCGGCTATAACTAAACAAAAAATGAAGGTGCACCTAAGGTGATAGAAAATTAGCGTTCAAAATGCAGTACTGAAGAACAATCCACAATCATAGTCACCAAAGTTGATAAATGTCCCACGAAAACTCAAAGATGAGTGGTTTTCCAAATGCGGCTATAATTCAACAAAAAATCAAGGTTTCTGAAAGGCGATGGAAAATTAGTGAGCAAAATGCACAACTATAGTACAATCCATAATTGTAGTCACCAAAAATGATCGATGACCCATGAAAAATCAAACATGATAGGTTTCCTAAATGTGGCTATCACTAAAAAAAATGAATGTTGGTCAAAGGCGATGGAAAATTAGCGTGCAAAGTACACAACTATAGTACAATCCACCATCGTAGTCACCAAAGTTCATCAATAGCCCATGAAAACTCAAACACGAGTAGTTTCCTAAATGCAGCTATAACACAACAAAAAATGAAGGTTCATGAAAGGCGATTTAAAGTTAGCATCCATAATGATGCACAACTGCAGTACAATCCACAATCGTAGTCACCAAAGTTGATCGCAAACCCAAGAAAACTCAAACACGAGCAGTTTCAAAAATGTTAGCTATAAACTCAACAAAAAATGAAGGTTCATGAAAGGCAGTGGAAAATTAGCGTACAAAATGCACAACTGCAGTAGAATCTGTAATCATAGTCACCGAAGTGGATCGATGGCCCACGAAAACTCAAACATGAGCAGTTTCCTAAATGCGGCTATAACTCAACAAAAAATGAAGGTTCACGAAAGGTGATGGAAAATTAGCATGCATAATGAATAACTGCAGTACAATCCACAATTATATTCACCAATGTTGATGATGACCTATGAAAACTCAAACATGAGCGGTTTCCTAAATGCGGCTATAAGTTAATAAAAAATGAAGGTTCATGAAAGGCGATGGAAAATTAGCATATAGAATGCATAATTGCAGTACAAACCACAATCATAGTCACTAAAGTTGATCGATGGCCCAAGAAAAATCAAACACAATCGGTTTCCTAAATATGACTATAACTCAAAAAAAAATGAAGGTTGACGAAAGGTGATGGAAAATTATTGTGTAGAATGCACAACTGCAATACAATCCACAATTGTAGTCACCGAAGTTGATCGATGGCCCACAAAAGCTCAAACATGAGCAATTTTCTAAATGCGGCTATCACTCAATGATAAATGAAAGTTCACAATAGGCGATGGACAATTAGCATGAAAGATGCACAACTATAGTACAATCCACAAAAGTAATCAATAAAGTTGATCAATGTCCCAAAAAAACTCAAACACGAGTGGTTTCCTAAATGCGGTCATAACTCAACAAAAAATGAAGGTTCATTAAAGGTGATGGAAAATTAGCCTAAAGAATGAAAAAATGAAGTAGAATCCATAATCATAGTCACCAGAGTTGAACAATGGCCGAAGAAAACTCAAACACGAGCGGTTCTTTAAATGCGGCTATAACTAAAAAAAAATGAAGTCTCACAAAAGGTGATGGAAAGTTATCATGTGGAATGCACAACTGCTGTACAATCCACAATCGTAGTTACCAAAGTTGATCAATGGTCTACGAAAATTCAAGCACAAGCGGTTACGTAAATGTGGCTATAACTCAACAAAAAATGAAGGTTTGCAAAAGGCGATGTAAAATTAGCATGCAAAAAGCACAACTTTAGTACAATCCACAATCCTAGTCGCAAAATTTGATCAATGGCCCACAAAAATTCAAACACAAGTTGTTTACTTAATGTGGCTATAACTCAACAAAAAATGAAGGTTCATGAAAGGCAATGGAAAATTAGCATGCAAAATGCACAACTGTAGTACAATGCACAATCGTAGTTACCAAAGTTGATCGATGGCCCATTAAATCTCAAACACGAGCAGTTTCTTAAATGTGGCTATAACTCAACAAAAAGTGAAGGTTTGCAAAAGGCAATGGAAAATTAGCGTGCAAAATAAACATCTATAGTACAATCAACAATCATAGTCACAAAAGTTGATCGATGGCCCACGAAATGTCAAACACAAGCGATTTCAAAAATACGGCTATAAATCAACAAAAAATGATTGTTCGCAAAATGCAATGTGTAAAATGTACAATTGTAGCACAATCCACAATCGTAGTCACCAAAGTTGATCAATGGCCCATGAGAACTCAAATACGAGCAGTTTCACAAATGCGGCTATAACTGAAAAAAAATGAAGGTTCTCGAAAGGAGATGGAAAAGTAGTGTGCAGAATGCACAATAGCAGTACAATCTATAATCGTAGTCACCAAAGTTAATCGATGGCCCACAAAAAATTGAACACGACAAATACAATCCATTATGCATTTTGCACACTAATTTTCCATCGCCTTTCACGAACCTTCATTTTATGTTTTGTTATAGCTACATTTAGGAATCACCCGTGTTTGATTTTTAATTGGCCATCGATCGACTTTGGTGATACGATTGTGGATTATACTACAGTTGTGCATTTTGCACATTAATTTTCCATCACCTTTGGCGAACCTTCATTTCTTGTTGAGTTATAGCCACATTTAGAAAACCTCTTGTGTTTGAGTTTTCATGGGCCATCAATCAACTTTTGTGACTATGATTGTGGATTGTACTATAGTTGTACATTATTTTGCATGTTGATTTTCCATCGCCTTTCATGAACATTCATTTTTTGTTGAGTTATAGACACTTTAAGAAACCACTTGTGTTTGAGTTTTCATGTGCAAAATCAGCTTCGGTGACTACAATTGTGGATTGTACTACAGTTGTGCATTATGCATGCTAATGTTCTATCGCCTTTCACCAACCTTTGTAGTTGTGCATTTTGCACGCTAATTTTTTAATTGGCTCTAAAAGTGGCTCCAAAAGATTGGCTTTGAAAAATGCGTCCCGAAAATTGGCTCAAAAAATGGGTCCCAATAATTGGCTCCAAAAAAGGGTCACAAAAATCAGCTCAAGGAATTGGGATCCGAAATTGGGTCCCAAAACTTGGCTCCAAAAATTGAGCCCCAAAAGGTGGGATGGATTGAGTCCCAAAAAAAGGGCTCCAAAAAGAGGTCCCAAAAATTGGCTCTAAAAATAAGTCCCGAAGATCGGGTTCAAAAATGGGTCCCAATAATTGGCTTCAAAAAATTAGCTTTGAAAATGGGTCCCAAAAATTGGCTCTAAGAATCGAGGTCCAAAAATGAGTCCCGAAACTTGATTTTGAAAATTGAGTATAGAAAAATGTGGCTGGAGTACTCTCAACGAAGCAGAAATGGGGGTGAGGCACTCACACTGGTGTGAAAATGGGGCCAGGGTATAACAGGGGTGCAAGAACTTGCAGCAGTGTGGAAATGGTTGCGAGTGGTGTGGGAACTCGCACCGAGGTGGAAGCGGGGGTGTGGTACTCACACCGATGCGAAAAATGGTGGCGGGGTACACTAAGGGTGGAAGAAGTCACACTGGTGTAGAAATGGGTGCGAGTGGTTTAGGTACTTGCACCGGTGCAGAAATGGGTGCAAATGGTGCAAGAACTCACACCAGTGCAGAAATGGGTGCAAGTGGTGCAAGAACTCGTAGGCGTGCAGAGAAGTGGGATTGAATCGAGCCCCAAAAATTGGGTCTCAAAAATTGGCCTCAAAACTGGGTGTGAGTGTTTTAGGGACTCATAGCGGTGCAAAAAATGGGCGCGAGCAGTGTAGGAACTCGCAGGGGTGCGAAAAAGTGTGATTGAATGGGTCCCAAAAATCAACTCTGAAAATTAGGGTCCAAAAATTGGCTCAAAAAATGGGTCCCAAAAATCATCTCTGAAAATGGGTCCCAAAAATCGGCTCTGAAAATGAGTCCCAAAAATCAGCTTCGAGAATCAAGCTCCGAAATTGGGTCCCAAAACTCGGCCTCGAAAATGGGTCCCAAAAATTGGCTCTGAAAATTGGGCTCCAAAAATCGACTCTGAAAATGGGTCCCCTAAATCAGCTCCGAGAATCGGGCTCCAAAAATGGGTCCCAAAACTCGACTCCAAAAATCAAACCCCGAAAGGTGGGACTGGATCGAGCCCCTAAAAAGAGTCTCCAAAAATAGGTCCCAAAAATCGGCTTTGAAAATGGGTCCCAGACATTAGCTTCGAAAATGGGTCCCAAAAATTGGCTTTGAAAATCGGGCTCAAAAAATTGGATACGAAAATGGGTCCCAAAAATTGACTTTGAGAATCGGGCACCAAAAGTGGGTCCAAAAGTTTGGATCCAAAAGTTATAAATCAAGCGGTTGGATCATTTTTCGGAGTCATCCTACCGATGTCTGGGAGTCGAACATATAGCTTATTAGGGGGGTGGTGTCACTCGAGAGGCCCCCCATGGAGTCGCATTCTGACAGTCCCATCATGTCCTATACTTGCAATCCCATCCCCACATCGGAGCTCGAGAAGTGCTATATATATATAATATTGACGTCGAAGAATTGACGAATTTTGTGACTTGGTGAACATGGCGACTTGGACATGCACTGGATCTTGGGTTCAGCGACATGGACGACTCGGAAAACTTGGTGACTTAGACATGCACTGGACCTTGGCTTCGGAGTTCGAGTTCCAGTGTTCAAGGGGGGCACTAGGGGCAACTTGGGCGACTTAGACGACTTGGACATGCACTAGATCTTGACTTCGGAGTTCCAGTTCCTATGCCCAAGGGGTGCACTAGGGGTGACTTGGACGATTTGGACATGCACTAGATCTTGGCTTTGGAGTTCCAGTTTGAGTGACCAAGGGGACCGCCAGAGGTGACTTCAGTGACTTGGACATGCACTAGATCTTGGGTTCGACAAATTGGATGACTGGGTGAACTTGGCGACTCGGACAGGCACTAGATCTTGACTTTGAAGTTCAAGTTTCAGTGTTCAAGGGGAGCACCATGGATGACTTGGGTGAGTTGGTGAGTTGGTAACTTGGACGAGTTGGCGAACTTGGCAACTTGGACATGCACTGGATCTTGGCTTCAGAGTTCCAGTTATGGTTTCCAAGGGGAGCACAAAGGGCGACGACTTAGGCGACTTGTGCAACTTGGTAACATTGGTGACTTGGACAACTTGGACATGCACTAGATCTTGGCTTTGAAGCTCTAGTTCCAGTGTCCAAGGGGAGCACCAAGGGTGACTTGGCTGACTCGCACGACTTGGCGACTTGGACGACTTGGACATGCACTGGACCTTGGCTTCGAAGTTCCAGTTCTAGTGTCCAAGGGGAGCACCAGGGGTGACTTGGGCAACTTGAATGACTTGGACATGCACTAGATCTTGGCTTCGGATTTCCAATTCCATTGTCCAAGGGGAGCATCAGGGTCGACTTGGGTGACTTGGACATGCACTAGATCTTGGCTTCAAAATTCCAGTCCTAGCATGCAAGGGGAGCACCAAGGGTGACTTGGGTGACTTGGAGACTTGGACGACTTGGACATGAACTGGACATTGCCTTGGGAGTTCCAGTTGAAGTGTCCAAGGGTAGCAGCAAGGGTGACTTCGGTGAACTGGATGACTTGGAGATGCACTAAATCTTGGCTTCAGAGTTCCAGTTCCATTGTCCAAGGGGAGCACTAGGGGTGACTTGGCCGACTTGGGCGACTTGGACATGCACTACATCTTTGGTTCAGAGTTCCAGTTCCAACACTCAAGGGGAGCACGAGGGGTAACTTGGGTGCCTTGGGGAGTTTCGCGACATGGCGACTTGGGTGACTTGGGCGACTTGGATGACTTGACGACTTGGACGACTTGGTGACTTGGGAAACTTGAGATGCTTGGACATGCACTCCATCTCTACTTCAGAGTTCCAATTCCAGTGTCCAAGGGGAGCACCGGGGGCAACTTGGCAACTTGGACATGCAGTGGATCTTCACTTCAGAGTTCCAGTTGCAGCATGCAAGGGGAGCACTAGGGGCTACCTGGGGACTTGCGTGACTTGGGTACTTGGGCGGCATGGATGACTTGGGCATGCACTGGATCTTGGCTTCAAAGTTCCAATTTCGGTGTTTGAGGGGAGCACCAAGGGTGACTTGGGTGACCTAGGTATCTTGGATGGCTTGGACATGCACTAGATCTTTGCATCGGAGTGCTAGTTCCAGTGTCCAAGGGGAGCACCGAGCTTACACTAGGTCTCGCACAAGGTACCAAAACAAAGTACCAAGGGGAGCACTAGGGGTTCTCCAGGAGCACCAAGGGTTGCGCCAAAGCCAAGTGCACCAGAGCTTGTAGCAGTTCGTTCCAGGGGTGCATCAAGGTCGCACCAGGGGTGTTCTAGGTACACCAAAGTTTGCACCAAATTGTTGAACAAGGTTGCTCCAAGGGGACACCAGGGGTGTTCCAAGTGCACCGGGGGTTGCACCAGGGGTCGCACCAAGGGACTAGTTCCAGGGGAGCACTGGGGCTGCACTAGGGCGTTTGAGGGGTGCACCTGGCGTGCACCAAGGGTCACACTAGGGACAAAAACATAGTACCAAGGGGACCACCAGGGGTGTTCCAGGTGCACTAGGGGTTGCACCAAAGTGCAAAACAAGGTTGTCACCCATCCCAGTACTACTTTGGCCCGAGCATGCTTAACTGCGAAGTTCTAATGAGATCCAATGTACTAATGCTAGTATGATCTCACCAATGAAGGACTTGTCACCACACTATCTTGGGGAAAACACTAACAATGCAATCACCATATGTGCAATCTCGTCCCGTCCACCTTGTCTTGTCTAGGTGTCCCGTCCCAGGTTTGGGATTTTCCTACCCTATGAATGAAGTGGGGTTCCTTGTGCCTAATTGGGTTGGGGTTTTCCTTCCCCAAAACTGATCTGATGTAGGGTATAAGGCAATGCATGTTATTAGAGGGGGGTTTACAGGGGTTTCCTAGTTCCAGTGGGGTCTTTTGTTATAGTGGGGTGTACAGTTCCAAGGTGGACAAGACATCCAATGCAGGGGCAGTCCTGTGCTGCATTAGAGTCCCATCCCAGTAGTCTTGTACCGAAGGTCCCTGAGTCCATTCCCATTGGTAGGCCCTAGAAAAGGGTGCAACACCGAGACTTCCCGGGAGGTCACCCATCCCAGTACTACTTTCGCCCAAGCGTGCTTAACTACAAAGTTCTTATGGGATCCGGTGCACTAACATTCGTATGATCGCACCAATGATAAACTTGTTGCCACACTGTCTTGTGGAAAGCCTTCACGACACAATGACCATTCGTGCGATATCGTCTTGCCCATCCATTTTTTTCTGTGATGTCAACCCCCAATAGTCCTTTCCCCTACCATTAAACCTAATCTCGCCCTATCCTATCCTGGAAGCTCCATCCTAGGATATTGGCTCCAAAAATAAAGATGGATCATAAAATCCTGCTCCAAAAATGGGTCATGTCTTGGAGTCCATGGTTGAGGGTTTAGGGTCTAGGGCCCAGGTTTAGGGTTCAAAGTCCAAGGTCCATGGGCCAGGGTCCAATCCCAAGGTGCAGTGTTCGGGTTTAGGGTACCAGGTTTACGGTCCGAGTTCAAGGTTCAAGTTTTAGGGTCAAGGGTTAATGTTTCAGGTACGATGTTCACAGTTCGCGGTCTAACAATCGGGCTTTAGGGTCTAGGGCCCTTGGTCTAGATTTAGGTTTTTACGGTCTAAGATCCAAGGTTTACTATTCAAGGTCCAGGTGTAGGGTCGAAAGTTTGGGGTCAGGGTCCAGGGTTCAGGGTTCAATGTCCAAGGTCCAGGATTTGGGTTATGGGTTTAAGGTTCAAGGTTCAAGGTCCAAGGAAAAGGGTTGAGGGTCCATGCTCATGGTTTAGGATCCAAGAGTATAAGTTCAGTGTTCAAGGTCTAGGGTCCAAGGTTCCACATCTAGGGTTCAGGGTCCAAGGTTAAGGGTTAAGTGTTCAAGGTTGAGAGTCAAGCGTTTGGGGTCCAAGGTTCAATGTCCATGTTTAGGGCTCAACGTCTAGGGTCTAGGGTTTAGGGTGAAGGTTGAAGGGTTTAGGGTTCAAGAATCAAGGCTTAGGGTATGGGTTCAGGGTCTAGGGTCCTAGGTTTAGCTTTTGAGGTCTAGGATTCAAGGTTTAGGGTTAAGGGTCCAAGGTATAGGTTTACTGTCCAGGGTTCTAGGTTCAAGGTTCACGGTCCAACAATGGGTCCCAAAGATCAGATTCAAAACTCATGTCCCAAAAGTGGGTCTTGTCTCAAAGTCCCATCCAATCACCTTCATGGTTTCAGGTCCAATGTACAAGGTTTCAGGTCCAGGGTCCAGGGCCCAAGGTCTATGATGAAGGGTCTAGGGATTAATGTTCGGGATCCAAGGTTCATGGTTTAGGATCTTGCTTTATTGTCTAGGGTGAGAGGTTCAACCTTCAATGTTCAAGCCTCATGGTTTAGGGTGTAGGGTTCTTGGTTCAAGGTCAAGGTCCAGTGTCCAAGGTTCAAGGTCTAGGGTTACTGGTTAAGGGTCAATGGTCTAGGTTTAGGGATCAAGGTTCAAGGTGGGGTTTCCAAGTCCAGTGTCTAGGGTAAAAAATGTGTCCCAAAAATCAAATCTAAAACTCATGTTCCAAAAGTGGGTCTCGTATCGAATTCCCATCTGATTAGCTTCATGGTTCAAGGTCTAGGGTATAGGGTTGCAGGTTCAACATCTAGGATCAAGGGTCAAGGGGTTAGGGTTTTTCATCCAAGGTTTAGGTTCTAGGGATTGGCTTTAGGGTATAGGGTTCGAGGTTCGGGCTTCAATGTTCAAGACTCAGGGTTTAGGGTTCATGGTTCAAGGTCCAAATTCAGGGTTTAGGGTCCAAGGTCCAAGGTTAAAGGCCAATGGTTAAGGGTCAAGGGTGCAGGGTCTAGGGTCCATGTTCAGGGTTCATAGACCAAGGTCAAGGTCCAGGGTCCAGTGTTGAGGGTCCAGGGTTCGGGTTTAGGGTTCAGAGTTGAAGGTTTAAGGTTCAGGGTCAAAGTTCACAGTTCAAGGTCCAGGTTCAACGGTTAAGGGGTCAGGGTCCATGTTCAAGGTTAGGGGGTTTAGGTCTAGGTTTTAAGGTCTCAGATTGAAGGTTTAGTGTTTGTGTATTTTCTATCACCTTTCGCGAACCTTCATTTTTTTGAGTTCTAACTGCATTTAGCAAATCACTCGTGTTTGAGTTTTTTTGGGCCATTGATCAACTTTGGTGACTCGATTGTGGATTGCACTATAGTTATCTATTATGGACGTGTATTCTCTATCACCTTTCACAAACCTTCATTTTTTGTTGAGTTATAGCCACATTTATGAAACCACTCATGTTTGAATTTCCGTGGGCCATCAATCCACTTTGGTGACTATGCTTGTGGATTACACTATTGTTGTGCATTTTATACACGTAATTTCTATCACCTTTCAAAAACATTTATTTTTTGTTGAGTTATAGCCACATTTATGAAACTACTTATGTTTGACTTTTTGAGAGCCATTGATCAATTTTGTTGACTACGATTGTGGATTGTACCGTAGTTGTGCATTCTATACACATAGTTTTAATCACCTTTCAAGAACCTTCCTTGTTTGTTGAGCTATCGCTGCATTTAAGAAAATGCTCGTGTTTGAGTTTTCAAGGGCCATCGAACAACTTTGGTAACTAGGATTGTGGATTACACTTTAGTTGTGCATTCTATATGTGTATTTTCTTTCGACTCTCATTAACCTTCATTTTTTGTTGAGTCATAGCCACATTTAGGAAACCACTCATGCTTGAGTTTTTGTGGGCCATCGATCAACTTTGGTGACTACAATTGTGAATTACACTATTGTTGTGCATTCTATACTCGTATTTTCTATCGCCTTTCGCAAACCTTCATTTTTGGTTTTGTTATAGCCGCATTTACGACAACACTCATGTTTTCGTGGTCCATCAATCAACTTTGGTGACTAAGATTGTGGAGTAGACTGCAGTTGTGCATTCTATATGCGTATTTTATATAGCCTTTCACGAACCTTCATTTTTTGTTTAATTATAGCCACATTTATGAAAACACATTTTTTTGCATTTTCATGGGCCATCGATCAACTTTGGTAGCTACTGTTGTGGATTACAGTTTAGTTGTGCATTCTATATGGGTATTTTCTAGCGGCTTTCATGAACCTTTATTCATTGAGTTATAACTGCACCTTGGAAACCTCTCATGTTTGAGTTTTCATGGGCCATCGATCAACTTTGGTGACTACAGTTGTGGATTGCACTGTAGTTGTGCATTATGTATGTGTATTTTCTATCGCCTTTTATGAACCTTCAATTTTTGTCATGTTATAGCCGCATTTAGGAAACCAGTCCTGTTTGAGTCTTCGTGGGCCATCGATCAAACTTTGGTGACTATGCTTGTGGATTTCACAGTAGTTGTGCATTCTGTATGCGTATTTCATATTGCTTTTCAGGAACCTTCATTTTTTGTTGAGTTATAGCAGCATTTAGGAAACCACTCATGTTTGAGTTTTCATAGGCCATCAATCAACTTTGGTGACTACAATTGTGTATTGCACTGTAGTTGTCCATTCTGTACATGTACTTTCTATCGCCTTTTGTGAACCTTCATTTTTTGTTGAGTTATAGCCGCATTTAGCAAACTGCTCATATTTGAGTTTTCGTGGGCCATCAATCAACTTTGGTGACTATGATTGTCATGTAGACTATAGTTGTTCATTATATATATATATTTTCTATTGCCTTTCACGAACTATCATTTTTTGTTGAGTTATAGCCATATTTGGGAAACCACTTGTGTTTGAGTTTTTGTGGGCCCTCGATCAACTTTGGTGACTATGATTGTGGACTGCCTTGTAGTTTTCCATTATGTATGCATATTTTCTATCGCATTTCACAAACCTTCATTTTTCATTAAGTTATAGCCGCATTTAGGAAACTGCTCGTGTTTGAGTTATAACCACATTTAGGAAACCGTTCATGTTTTTGATTTTGTGGTCCATCATTCAACTTTGGTGACTACGATTGTGAATTGTACTATAGTTGTGCATTCTATACACATTTTTAGTCACCTTTCACGAACATTCATTTTTTGTTGAGTTATAGCCGCATTTAGGAGAACGCTCATGTTTGAGTTTTTATGGGCTATCGATAAACTTTGGTGACAACAATTGTTGATTGCACTGTAGTTGTCCAATCTGTATGCATATTTTCTATCGCCATTCGCAAACCTTCATTTTTTCGAGTTATAGACGCATTTAGGAAACCACTAATGTTTGAGTTTTCCTCGGTCATCGATCAACTTTGGTTACTATGGAAATGAATTAGTAGTTGTGCATTCTATATTTGTATTTTCTATCACCTTTTGTGTACTTTCATTTTTTGTTGAGTTATAGCAGCACTTAGGAAATTGGCCATGTTTGAGATTTCGTGGGCCATGAATCAACTATGGTGACTACGATTGTGGATTACACTATAGTTGTACATTCTGTACTTGTGGATTGCATTGTTGTTGTCTAATTTGTATACCTATTTTTTATCACCTTTCACAAACCTTCATTTTTCTTGAGTTATAGCTGCATTTAGAAAATCGCTCATGTTTGAGTTTTTGTGGGCGAATCATATAGTACAACTATAGTGTAATCCACAATCGTAGTCACCAAATTTGATCGATGCCCCAAAAAATCTCAAACATGAGCATTTTCCTTAATGCGGCTATAACTCAACAAAAAATGAAGGTTCATGAAAGGGGATTCAAACATGAGCGGTTTCCTAATTGGAACCCTATAACTCAACAAAAAATGAAATTTCATGAAAGGTGATAGAAAATACGTGTATACAATGCACAACTACAGTGTAATCCACAATCGTAGTCAGAAAAGTTGATTGATGGCCCACAAAAACTCAAACAGAAGCATTTTTCTAAATGCGGCTATAAGTAAACAAAAAATGAATGTTCATGAAAGTTGATTAAAAATATGTGTACAGAATGCACAAAAACAATATAATCCACAATTGTAGTCACCAAAGTTGATCAATGGCCCATGAAAACTCAAACACGAGCGATTTCCTAAATGCAGCTATTACTCAATAAAAAATGAAGGTTCACGAAAGACAATAGAAAGTACCCTTAAAAAATGGAAAACTACAATGTAATCCACAATCGTATTCACGAAAGTTTATCGATGGCCCATGAACAGTCAAACACGAGCATTTTCCTAAATGTGGCTATAACTCAACAAAAAATGAACATTTGTGAAAGGTGATAGAAACTATGCGTATAGAATGCACAACTACAGTGTAATCCACAAGCGTAGTCACCAAAGTTGATCGATGGCCCACAAAAACCCAAACTCGAGGGCTTTGCTAAAATGCAGCTATAACTCAACAAAAATTGAAGGTTCACATAAGGCAATAGAAAATACATGTAAAGAAATAACAACTATAGTGTAATTCAGAATTGTAGTTACCAAAGTTGATCGATGGCCCACGAAAACTCAAATATGAGCGGTTTCGTAAATGAGGCTATAAATCAATAAAAAATGAAGGTTCATGAAAGGAAACAGAAAATACGCATTTAGAATGGACAACTACAATGCAATCCACAATCGTAGTGAGCAAAGTTGATCGATGGCCTACGAAAACTCAAACACAAGCGGATTCCTAAATGCATCTATAAGTCAACGAAAAAGGAAGGTTCGCGAAAGCCAATTGAAAATACTCGTACAGATTAGACAACTATAGTGCAATCCACAATCGTAGTCACCAAAGTTCATCAGTTGTCCATAAAAACTCAAACATGATCGATTTCCTAAGTGCAGATATAACTCAACAAAAATAAAGGTTCGTGAAAGGAGATAGAAAATACGCATATACAATCTTAGTCACCAAAGTTGACTATGATTGTAGATTACACTATAGTTGTGCATTCTATACGCGTATTTTCTATCACCTTTCGCAAAGCTTCATTTTTCTTTGAATTATAGATGAATTTAGGAAATTGCTCGAGTTTTAGTTTTTGTCGGCTAGCGATTAACTTTGGTGACTACGCTTGTGGGTTGCACTATAGTTGTGCATTCTATACACGTATTTTCAATCGCCTTTCATGAACCTTCATTTTTTGTTGAGTTATAGTTGCGTTTAGGAAAACGCTCATGTTTGAGTTTCTTTGGGCCATCAGTCAACTTTGGTGACTAGAATTGTGGATTGTCCTATTGTTGTGCATTATGTACGCATACTTTCAATTTCCTTTCACGAAACTTTTTTTTTTTAGTTATAGCCAAATTTAGGAAAATGCTCGTGTTTGAGTTTTCATGGGCCATCAATCAACTTTGGTGACTATGATTTTGGACTATAGTGTAGTGGTGCATTCTATACGCATATGTTCTATCACCACATTTAGGAAACTGCTCGAGTTTGAGTTTTTGTGGGCCATCAATAAACTTTGGTGAATACACTTCTACATTACACTGTAATTGTGCATTCTATACACGTAGTTTCTATCATACTTTGAGAACCTTCATTTTTTTTAAAGTTATAGCCGCATTTAGGAAACTGCTCGTGTTTGAGTTTTTGTGCACCATCGATCAACTTTTGTGACTATGACTGTGCATTACACTATAGTTTTGCATTCTATACGTGTATTTTCTATCTCCTTTCATGAACCTTCATTTTTTTTTGAGTTATAGCATCATTTAGGAAACCGCTCTTGTTTGTATTTTTTTGGGCCATCAATCAATTTTGGTGACTACGATTGTGGATTGTACCATAGTTGTGCATTTTGTATGCATATTTTTAATCACCTTCTACAAACATTCACAAACCTTCATTTTTTGTTGAGTTATAGCCACATTTAGGATCAAAATTAGTGACTACAATTGTGGATTACACTGTAGATGTGTATTCTATACACTTATTTTCTATCATCTTTTGCGAACCTTCATTTTTTGTTGTGTTATAGCTGCATTTAGGATACTGCTTGTGTTTGAATTTTTTCGTGGACCATCGATTAACTTTGGTGACTATGCCTGTGAATTACATTGTAGTTGTGCATTGTATCTGCATATTTTCTATCACCTCTCACAAACCTTAATTTTTTGTTAATTTATAGCCACATTTAGGAAACCACTCATGTTTATGTTTTTGTGGGCCATGAATCAACTTTGACAACTACGATTGTGGATTGTAATGTAGTTGTGCATTTTGTACACACATTTTTAATCACCTTTCATGAATCTTCATTGGTTTTTGAGTTAAAGCCGTATTTAGGAAAACAATCGTGTTTGATTTTTCATGGGCCATCGATCAACATTGGTGACTATGATTGTGGATTACACTATAATATAGTTATACATTCTATAAGTGTATTTTCTATTGCCTTCCACAAACCTTCAATTTTCGTTGAATAATAGCTACACTTAGGAAATTGACTACGAGTGTTGATTGTATTGTACTTGTGCATTCTAAACGCATATTTTCTATCGCCTTTCGAGAACCTTCATTTTTTGTTGAGTTATAGCCGCATTTAGGAGACTGCTTGTGTTTAAGTTTTTGTGGACAATCAATCAGCTTTGGTGACTACTATTGTGGATTCTAACGTAGTTTTCCATTCTATACGCGTATTTTCTATAGCCTTTTGTGAAGGTTCATTTTTTGTTGAGTTATAGCCACATGTAGGAAACTGCTCGTGTTTTAGTTTTCATGGGCCATCAATCAAATTTGGTGTCTACGCTTGTGGATTACACTATAGTTGTGTATTCTATACGCGTATTTTCTATTGCCTTTCGTTTACCTTTCTTTTTTTGTTGAGTTATAGCCGCACTTAGGAAACCGCTCGTGTTTAAGTTTTCGTGGGCCATCGATCAACTTTGGTGACTACGATTATGGATTGCACTGTAGTTGTCCATTTTGTACCTGTATTTTCTATCGCTTTTCGGGAACCTTTGGTTTTCCTTGATTTATAGCCGCATTTATGAAACTGCTCATTTTCTAAAGAGACACAGATCATCTATTTTTTGAGAAAATAAGTTCTTCAAAAAGATTTTTTTGAAAAGTAGAAGCATTAGAGGTAATAGAGGCAATTTTTTTGAATCATTTTATGAAAAATGGAAATGGGTTTTGTAGAGAATGTCATTCTTTGTAGACCTAGATTGTCCTCTTTTTGAATAACTAATATTTCACCAACATCCAAGAATCCCTCAAAAATAGAATCTACAAAAAAAAAAATTTGGAAAATAAAAAATATGGGTTTTATATGTACTTGTGTACTCAACAAGTCCAGATCATCTAATTTTTTTTAAAATAAGTTGTTCTTGAAAAAGATAAAAAAAATTTCAAAAGTAGTAGTGGAGGTAACAAAGGCAATCTTTTTGAATTTTTTAATGAACAATCTGAGAAATGGGTTTTGTAGAGAATGTCAATCTTAGTATACCCAGATCGTCCTCTTTTTCAAAAACTAAATTTTCTACAACATGCAAGAACCCCTCAAAAATAGAATCTACGAAACAATTTTTTTTGGGAAACTCAAAATATTATTTTTATAGGTGCTCATGTGCTAAAGGAACCCAGATTGTCCATTTTTTAAAAAGTAGAAGCAATGGAGGTGACAAAGGTAAAGTTTTTTAATCTTTTTCTGAATAACCTAAGAAATGGGTTTTATAGAGAATGTCATTCTGACTAGACACAAATCGTCCTATTTTCGAAAAACTAAGTTTTCACCAACATGCAAAAACCCTTCAAAAATAGAATCTATGAAATAATTTTTTTTGGGAAAATAAAAATTATGGGTTTTATAGCTGCTCAAGAGCTAAAGAGACTCAGATCATTCGTTTAAAAAAAAAAAAAGTTATTTTTTAAAAAGATAGAGTTTTTTGAAAAGTAGAAGTAGTAGAGGTAACAGAGGCAATTTTTTTGAATCATTTTATGAAAAATATGAGAAATGGGTTTTGTAGAGAATGTCATTCTGAGAAAACCCAAATCATCCATTTTTTGAAAAACTAATTTTTCACCAACATGCAAGAAGCCTCAAAAATAGAATTCTACGAAAATACTTTTTTTGGGAAAACAAAAAAAAGGGTTTTATAGGTGACGATGTGCTAAAGAGACCTAGATCGTCTGGTTTTCAAAAAAAAAATTTGTTCTTCAAAAAGATAGATTTTTTTGAAAAGTAGAAGCAATAGAGGTAACAAAGACAAAATTTTTGAATGTATTTATGAACAATCTAAGAAAATGAGTTTTGTAGAGAATGACATTCTAAGTAAACCCAAATCATACTTTTTTTTGAAAATGTAATTTTTCACCAACATGCAAGAACCCCTCAAAAATAGAATCTATGAAACTATTTTTTTCGGAAAATCAAAAACATGGGTTTTATAGGTGTTCATGTGCTAAAGAGACCCAAATCGTCCGTTTTTTGAAAAAATAATTTCTTCTTAAGAAAGATTGATTTTTTTGAAAAGTAGAAGCAGTGGAGGTAATAGAGATAAATTTTTTAAATCTTTTTATGAAAAATATGAGAAATGGTTTTTGTAGAAATTATCGTTCTAAGTAGACCCAGATCTTTTTTTTGAAAAACTAATTTTTCAAGAACATGCAAGAACCCCTCAAAAATAGAATCTACGAAACAATTTTTTTGGGAAAATCGAAAGATGGTTTTTAAAATTATTTGTTCCTAAAAAAGATAGTCTTTTTTGAAAGTACAAGTAGTAGAGGTAACAAAGGTAAATTTTTTGAATTTTTTAATGAAAAATATAAGAAATGGATTTTGTAGAGAATGTCATTCTTAGTTGACCCAAACCGTCATATTTTTGAAAAACTATTTTTTCACCAACATGCAAGAACCCCTCAAAAATAGAATCTACGAACCAATATTTTTTTGGAAAATTGAAATATAGGTCTTATAGGTGCTCGTGTGCTAAAGGCACCCAGATTGTCCATTTTCTGAAATTATTTGTCCTTGAAAAAGATAGATTTTTCTAAAAAGTAGTAGTAGATGTAATAGAGGTAAATTTTTAAATCTTTTTATGAAAAATATGAAAAATAGGTTTTGTAGAGAATGTCGATCGGAGAAGACCTAGATCATCCTTTTTTGAAATACTAATTTTTCACCGAAATGCAAGAACCCCTCAAAAATAGAATCGATCTAAGTAGACCTAGATCGTCTATTTTTCAAAAAACTAATTTTTCACTAGAGATAAAAATAAGGTTCGCCAAAGGCGATAGAAAATACGTGTACAAAATAGACAACTAAAGTGCATTCCGCAATCGTAGTCAAAAGAGTTGATTGATGACCCACAAATACTCAAACATGACTGGTTTCCTATGTGCAGCTATAACTCAACTAAAAATGAAGGTTCGCGAAAGGGGATAGAAAATACGTGTATAGAATGCACAATTACAGTGTAATCCGCAAGCGTAGTCACCAAAGTTATTTGATGGCCCACACAAAACTCAAACACTATTAGTTTCCTAAATGTGGCTATAACTCAATAAAAAATGAAGGTTCGCGAAAGGTGGTAAGAAATAAGTGTATAGAATAGAAAATTATAGTGTAATCTACAATCATAGTCACGAAAGTTGATTGATGGCCCATGAAAGGCGATAGAAAATACGTGTACAGAATCGAGAACTATAGTGCAATCCAAA
The DNA here is from genome assembly GCA_007258455.2 of Sequoia sempervirens. Classification (NCBI taxonomy): domain Eukaryota; kingdom Viridiplantae; phylum Streptophyta; class Pinopsida; order Cupressales; family Cupressaceae; genus Sequoia; species Sequoia sempervirens. The sequence goes on along the minus strand of VDFB02000018.1, from coordinate 41,652 downwards.
ATTGTAGTCACCAAAGTTGATTGATGGACCACAAAGCCGTAAACACGAGCGGTTTCCTAAATGTGGCTATAACTCAACAAAAGATGAATTTTCACGAAAGGCGATAGAAAATACGCGTATAGAATGTACAACTACAATGTAATCTCCACTAGTGCAGTCACCAAAGTTGATCGATGACCCACGAAAACTAAAAATTGAGAGTCCTAAATGCGACTATAACTCAACAAAAAATGAAGGTTTGAGAATGGACAACTACAATGCAATCCATAATTGTAGTCACCAAAGTTGATCGATGGCCCACGAAAACTCAAACACGAGCAATTTCCTAAGTGCAGCTATAACTCAAAAAAATATGAAGGTTCGCGAAAGGTAATAGAAAATATGCGTATAGAATGCACAACTACAATGTAATCCATAATCGCCATCACCAAATTTGATCAATTGCTTAGGAAAACTCAAACACGATCATTTTCCTAGATGCAGCTATAACTCAAGAAAATATGAAGTTTCATGAAAGGCGATTAAAATTATGCATACATAATGCACAAGTACAGTACAATCCACAATCATAGTCGACAAAGCTCATTGATGGCCCAGAAAAACTCAAACATGAGTGGTTTCCTAAATGCGACTATTACTCAACAAAAAATGAAGGTTTGCAAGAGGCTATAGAAAATACACATATAGAATGCACAACTACAGTGTAATCCACAAGCGTAGTCACCAAAGTTGATCGACGGCCCATGAAAACTCAAACTAGAGTGGTTTCCTAAATACGCCTATAACTCAACAAAAAATGAAGGTTTGCGAATGGCGATAAAAAATTTACGTACAAAATGGACAATTACAGTGCAATCCACAATTGTAGTCACCAAACTTTTTCGATGGCCCATGAAAACTCAAACATTAGTGGTATCCTAAGTGCACCTATAACTCAACGAAAAAATGAAAGTTCATGAAAGGTGATATAAAATACACATATAGAATGCACAACTATAGTGTAATCCACAAGCGTAGTCATCAAAGTTGATCGATAACCCACAAAAACTCAAACTAGAGCAGTTCCCTAAATGCGCCTATAACTCAACAAAAAATGAATGTTTACAAATGGAGATAAAACATACGTGTAAAGAATTGACAATTATAGTTGAATCCACAATTGTAATGACCAAAGTTCTTCGATGGCCCACGAAAACTCAATAATGAGCGGTTTCTGAAGTGCTGCTATAAATCAACAAAAAATGAATATTCACGAAAGATGATAGAAAATATGTGCACAGAATGGACTATAGTGCAATCCAGAATCATAGTCACCAAAGTTGATCGATGGAATAAATATAAAACCGCTCATGTTTGAGTTTTTGTGGGGCATCAATGAACTTTGATGACTACGATTGTGGATTGTAATTTAGTTGTGCATTCTATATGCATATTTTCTATCGCCTTTCACAAACCTTTATTTCTTGTTGTGATATAGCTGCATTTAGGTAACCGCTCGTGTTTTAGTTTTCATGGGCCATCGATCAGCTTTGGTGACTACGATTGTGGATTGTAGTGTAGTTTTCCATTTTGTACATGTATTTTTGATCGCCTTTTGTGAACCTTTATTTTTTGTTGAGTTAAAGCCGCATTTAAGAAAATCACTCATGTTTGAGTTTTCATGGGGCATCGATCAACTTTGGTGACTACACTTGTGGATTACACTGTAGTTGTGCATTCTATACACGTATTTTCTATCGCCTTTCGCGAACCTTCATTTTTTGTTGAGCGATAGCTGCACTTAGTAAACTAGTTGTGTTTGAGTTTTCATGGGCCATCGATCAACTTTGGTGACTACGAAAGTGGATTGCACTATAGTTTTTCATTTTGGATGCATATTTTCTATTACCTTTCACAAACCTTCTATTTTTTGTTTAGTGAAAAAATAGTTTTTCAAAAAGAGGACGATCTAGGTCTAGTTAGAATGACATTCTCTACAAAACCCATTTCTCAAAATTTTCATAAAAAGATTCAAAGATTTTCCTCTATTACCTCTACTACTTCTACTTCTCAAAATATCTATCTTTTTCAAGAATAATTTATTTTTTCAAAAAATGGACAAGTGGGTGTCTATTTTTGAGTGGTTCTTGCATGTTATTGGAAAATTAGTTTTTCGAAGAAAAAAATGATTTGGGTGTACTCAAAACAACATTCTCTACAAAACTCATTTATCAAATTTTTCATAAAAAGATTGAAAATTTTGTCTCTGTTACCTCCACTACTTCTAATTTTCAAAAAAATTTCTCTTTTTCAAGAACAACTTATTTTTTCATAAACTAGACAATCTAAGTTTCTTGAGCACACAAATACCTATAAAACCCATATTTTCATTTTTCCCGAAAAATAAAATTCATAGATTCTATTTTTGAGGGGGTTTTTGCATGTTCATGAAATATTAGTTTTTTGAAAAAAGGACGATCTAGGTCTACTCAGGATGACATTCTCTACAACACCTATTTATCCAATTTTTCATAAAAAGATTCAAAAGATTTACCTCTATTACCTCTACTGTTTCTACTTTTCAAAAAAATCTATCTTTTTGAAAAAATTATTTATTCAAAAAATGGATGATATGGGTTTCTTCAACACATGAACACCTATAAAACTCATAGATTCCATTTTTTGAGGGGTTCTTGCATGTTGGTGAAATATTAGTTTTTTGAAATAAGGAAGATTTGGGTCTACTCAGAACGACATTCTCTACAAAACCCATTTCTCAGATATTTCATAAAAAGATTGAAAAAAATTGTCTCTGTTACTCTACTACTACTTTTCAAAAAAATCTATCATTTTCAAAAATTACTTATTTTTTCAAAAATTAGACAATCTAAATCTCTTCTGCACACCAACACCTATAACACCCATATTTTCGATTTTCCCAAAAGAAATTGTTCCCTAGAATTCTATTTTTTAGGGGTTCTTGCATGTTGTTGAAAAATTACTTTTTCAAAAAGAGGACGATATGGGTCCACTCAGAACGACATTCTCTACACAGCCCATTTCTTAGATTTTTCATTAAAAGATTAAAAAAAATTGCCTCTTTTACCTCCACTGTTTTTACTTTTCAAAAAAATCTATCTTTTTCAAAAAGTGAACGATTTGCGTCTCCTGAGGACACGAGTACCTATAAGACACATATATTTTATTTCCCCAAGAAAAATTGTTTCATAGATTCTATTTTTGAGGGGTTCTTACATGTTGGTGAAATTTTAGTTTTTCAATAAAAGGATGATCTAGGTCTACTCAAAATGAGATTCTCTACAAAACCCATTTATCCCATTTTTCATAAAAAGATTTAAAATTTTTACCTCTGTTAACTCTACTGCTTTTGCTTTTCAAAAAAATATTTTTCAAGAACTTATTTTCTCAAAAAAAGAGTGTTTCGTGCCCATGAAAACTCAAACACAAGCGGTTTCATAGGTGTAGCTATAAGTCAATGAAAAATGAAGGTTCGTGTATAAAATGCACAACTACATTGTAATCCACAATCATAGTGACTAAAGTTGTTTGATGGCCAGGACATATCAAACACGAGCATTTTCTTAAATGTGGTTATAATTCAACAAAAAAACCAAGATTTGTGAAAGGCGATTAAAAATATGCGTACATAATGCACAACTACTGTACAATCCACAATAGTAGTCACCAAAGTTGATTGGTGTCCCACAAAAATTCAAAAATGAGGGGCTTCTTAAATGGGACTATAAGTCAACAAAACATGAAGGTTCATGAAAGACGATAAAAAAATATGTATAGAATGCACAATTAGAGTGTAAACAACAATTGTAGTCACCAAAATTGGCCCATGACAACTCAAACACGAGCATTTTCCTAAATGCAGCTATAACTGAACAAAAAATGAAGATTCATGAAAGGCAATTAAAATATGCGTACAAAATGAACAATCATATTACAATCCACACTCGTAGTCACCAAAGTTGATCGATGGCCCACAAAAACTCAAACATAAGGGACTTCCTAAATGTGGCTATAACTCAATCAACATTGGTGACTACAATTGTGGATTACACTGTAGTTGTGCATTCTATTCATGTATTTTCTATTGCCTTCCGTGAACTTTCATTTTCCATTCTGTTATAGCCGTACTTAGGAAATTGCTATACTACAATCCACAATCGTAGTCACCAAAGTTGATGATGACCCACAAAAACTCAAACATGAGTGATTTCCTAATTGCGCCTATAACTCATCAAAAATGAAATTTCATGAAAGGAGATAGAAAATAGACATATACAATGCACAACTATAGTGTAATCCTCAATCGTAGTCATGAAAGTTGATCGATGACCCACAAAAACTCAAACATGAGCAGTTTCCTAAATGCGGCTATAAGTCAAACAAAAAATAAAGTTTCGTGAAAAGCGATAGAAAATATGTTTATACAATGCATAACTACGGTGTAATCCACAACATAGTCACCAAGGTTGATCGATGGCCCACGAAAAAATCAAACACAAGCGGTTTGATAAGTGTGGCTATAACTCAATAAAAAATGAAGGTTCACGAAAGGCGATAGAAAAGAAGCATATACAATGCACAACTATAGTGTAATCACCAATTTTAGTCACCAAAGTTGATCAATGGCCCAAGAAAACTCAAACATAACCGTTTTCCTAAATGCAGCTATAACTTAACAAAAAATGATGGTTTCTAAAATGTGATGAAAAATATGCATACATAATGAACAACTATAGCACAATCCACAACCGTAGTCACCAAAGGTTATTGATGTCCCACAGAAACTCAAACATGATCGATTTCCTAAATGCGGCTATAACTCAACAAAAAATGAAGGTTTGTGAAAGGCTATAGAAAATATGTTTATAGAATAAAAAACTAAAGTGTAATCCACAATCATAGTCACCAGAGTTGATCGATGTCCCACAAAAACACAAACATGAGCGGTTTCCTAAATGTGGCTATAACTCGACAAAAAATGAAGGTTCACGAAAGGTGATAGAAAATACGCGTATATAATGCACAACTACAATGTTTTGAACAATCGTACTCACCAAAGTTGATCGATGGCCCTTGAAAACTAAAACATAAGCATTTTCCTAAGTGCAACTATAACTCCACAAAAAGTTAAGGTTCGTGAAAGGTGATAGAAAATACGCATGTAGAATGCACAACTACAGTTTAATCCACAATCATAGTCACCAAAGTTGATCAATGACCCATGAAAGTTCAAATACGAGCGTTTTCCTAAATACAGCTATAACTCAACAAAAAAGGAAGGTTCATGAAAGGAGATTAAAAATATGCATACCGAATGTACAACTATAATACAATCCACAATCGTTGTCACCAAAGTTGATCGACAGCGCACGAAAACTCAAACACAAGTAGTTTCCTAAATGCAGCTATAACTCAACAAAAAACAAAGTTTCACGAAAGCCAATAGAAAATACATGTATAGAATGCACAACTATAGTATAATCCACAAGCATAGTCACCAAAGTTGATCGATGGCCGAAAAAACTCAAACTCAAGCAACTTCATAAATGTGGCTATAACTTAGCACAAAATGAAGCTTCGCAAAAAGGTGATAGAAAATTATGCGTATAGAATGCACAACTACAATGTAATCCACAATTGTAGTCACCAAAGTTGATTGATGGCTGACTAGAGTTAAAGCAGTTTCCTAAGTGCGGCTATAACTCAACAAAAAATGAAGGTTCATGAAAGCCGATAGAAAATACTTGTATAGAATACACAATTACAATGTAATCTACAATATTTGTCACCAATGTTGATCGATGGTAGACGAAAGGTCAAACATGAGCATTTTCTTAAATGTGGCTATAACTCAAGAAAAAATGAAGGCGATTAAAAATATGCCTATGGAATGCAACACTATAGTACAATCCAGAATTGTTGTCACCAAAGTTGATTGAGGGCCCTCAAAAACTCATACATGAGTGGTTTGCTAAATATGGCTATAACTAAAGAAAAAATGAAGGGTTGTGAAAGGCGATTAAAAGAACAAAGATGATTGACTTCCTAAATGCGGATATAACTCAAGAAAAAAATGAAGGTTTGTGAAAGGTGGTAGAAAATACGTGTATACAATGAAAGTTAACGAAAGGCTATGGAAAATACGTGTAAAAAATATACAACTACAATGCAATCTACAGTCATAGTCACCAAACTTGATTGATGGCCCATGAAACCTCAAACATGAGTGGTTTCCTAAATGTAGTTGTAGCTCAACAAAAAATGAAGGTTCACAAAATGTGATACAAAATTAGCATTCATAATGCACAACTATAGTGCAATCCACAAGCGTAGTCACCAAAGTTGATCAATGGCCCACGAAAACTCAAACATGAGCGTTTTCCTAAGTGTAGCTATAACTCAACAAAAAATTAAGGTTCGTGAAAGGTGATAGAAAATATGCATATAGAATGCACAAATACAGTGTAATCCACAATAGTAGTGACCAAAGTTGATTGATGGCCCATGAAAACTCAAACTTGAGCATTTTCCTAAATGCGGCTATAACTGAACAAAAAATGAAGGTTCATGAAAGGAGATTAAAAATATCCATATAGAATGCACAACTACATTTCAATCCACAATCGTAGTCACCAAAGTTGATCGATGGCCCACAAAAAACTCAAACATGAGTGGTTTCCTAATTATGACATAATTAAAAAAAATAAAGGTTTGCAAAAGGCGATAGAAGATACGTGTATAAAATGCAAAACTATAGTATAATTCACAAGCTTATTCACCAAATTTGATTGATGGTCCATGAAAACTCAAACTTGAGCAGTTTCACAAATGTGGCATAACTCAATAAAAAATGAAGTTTTGCGAAATGAGAATGAAAATACACGTACAGAAAGGACAACTACAGTGCAATCCAATATCGTAGTCACCAAAGTTGATCGATGGCCAACGAAAACTCAAACACGAGTGGTTTCGTAAGTGCAACTATAACTCAATGAAAAATGAAGGTTCATGAAAGGTGATAGAAAATACTCGTATAGAATGCACAACTATAGTGTTATCCATAATCATAGTCACCAAAGTTGATTGATGTCCCACGAAAAACTCAAACACGAGCAATTTCCTAAATGTCGCTATAACTCAGCAAAAAAATGAAGGTTGACGAGATGCAATAGAAAATACACATAAAGAATGCACAACTATAGTGCAATCCACAATCGTAGTCACCAAAGTTGATCGATGGCCCACAAAAACTCAAACATGAATGGTTTCCTAAGTGCAGCTATAGCTCAACGAAAAATGAAGGTTTACGAAAGGTGATAGAAAATACATGTATAGAATGCAGAACTACAGTGTAATCCACAATCTTACTCACCAAAGTTGATTAATGGCCCATGAAAACTCAAACACATTTTCATTAATGCGGCTATAAATCAACAAAAAATGAAGGTTTGTGAAAGGCGATTAAAAATATGCGTACATAATACACAACTATAGTACAATCCACAATCACACTCACCAAAGTTTATTGAAGGCCCAGAAAAACTCAACCATGAGCGGTTTCATAAATGCAGCTATAACTCAACAAAAAAGGAAGGTACATTAAAGGCGATAGATAATACGTGTATAGAATGCATAACTCAGTGTAATTTACAATCGTAGTCACAAAAGTTGATCAATGGACAAAAAATCTCAAACATGAGCAGTTCCTAAATGTAGCTATAACTCAACAAAAAAATGAAGGTTCGTGAAAGACGATTAAAAATATGTATAAAGAATGCACAACTACAGTACAATCCACAATCGTCGTCACCAAAGTTGATTGATGGCCCACAAAAACTCAAACATGACCAGTTTCCTAAATACGGCTATAACTCAACTAAATATGAAGGTTCACAAAAAGTGATAGAAAATATGCGTACAAAATGCACAACTACAATGTAATCCCCAATTGTAGTTACTAAAGTTTATCAGTGGCCCAAAAAAATTTGAACAGGAGTGTATAGAATTCAAAACTACAGTGCAATGCACAATCATAGTCACCAAAGTTGACCAACGTCCCATGAAAACTCAAACATGAGTAGTTTCCTAAATGTGGCTGTAACTCAACAAAAAATGAAGGTTCATGAAAGACAATAGAAAATATATGTACAAAATGGACAACTACAATGCAATCCACAATCGTAGTCACCTAAGTTGATCAATGGCCCATGAAAACTCAAAGACGTGCGGTTTCCAAAGTGTAGCTATAACTCAACAAAAAATGAAGGTCCGCAAAAGGCAAAAGAAAATATGCATATAGAATGGACACCTACAGTGCACTTCACAATCATAGTCACCATCGATATCCCATGAAAAGTCAAACACGAGCGGTTTATTAAGTACATCTATAACTGAATGAGAAAACAAAGTTTCATGAAAGCCAATAGAAAATATGCGTATAGAAAGCACAACTATAGTATAATCCACAATCGTAATCACCAATTTCATCATTGGCCCACGAAAACCCAAACACAAGCATTTTCCTAAATGAGGCTATAACTCAACAAAAAATGAAGGTTCGTGAAAGGAAACTAAAAATATGCATACAAAATGTACAACTACAATACAATCCACAATCATAGTCACCAAAGTTTATAGATACCCCATAAAAACTCAAACATGAGCAGTTTTTCAAATGCGGCTATAACTCAACAAAAAATAATGGTTCGCGAAAGGTGATAGAAAATATGCGTATAGAATGCACAACTACAGTGTAATCCACAAGCATAGTCGCCAAAGTTGATAGATGGTCCACAAAAACTCAAATACGAGTGGTTTCCTAAATGCGGCTATAACTCAACAAAAAATGAAGGTTTGCAAAAGGCGATAGAAAATATAGGTATAGAATGCACAACTACAATGTAATCTACAATCGTAAACTCCAAAGTTGATGGATCGCCCACAAAAACTCAAACAAGAGCATTTTCCTAAATGTGGCTAGAACTCAACAAAAAATGAATGTTCCTGAAAGGGAATTAAAAATATGCGTATAGAATGCACAACTATAGTACAATCCACAATTGTAGTCACCAAAGTTGATTGATGGCCCACAAAAAATCAAACATGAGCGGTTTCCTAAATGTTGCTATAACTCAACAAAACATCAAGGTTCACGAAAAGTGATAGAAAATATGGGTACAAAATAGAAAACTACATTGTAATCCACAATATTAGTCACCAAAGTTGATTGGTGGCTCACGAAAACTTAAACATGAGTAGTTTGCTTCATGCCGCAATAACTCAACGAAAAATTAACATTTGTGAAATAGGATAAAAAATAAGCATATAAAATTCACAATACAATGCAATGCATAATCGTAGTGACCCAATCGATAGAAAATATACGTACAAAATGGACAACTACAATGAAATCCACAATCGTATTCACCTAAGTTGAATGATGGAGCACGAAAACTCAAACACGAGTGGTTTCCAAAGTGCAGCTATAACTCAACAAAAAATGAAGGTTCACAAAAGGTGATAGAAAATGCATGTGTAGAATGGACACCTACAATGCAATCCACAATCATAGTCTGCAAAGTTGATCTATGGCCCATGAAAACTCAAAGACGAACGGTTTCCCAAGTGCGGCTATAACTCAACAAAAAATGAAGGTTCATGAATGGTGATAGAAAATACGTGTATACAATGCACAACTACAATGTAATCAACAATCGTAGTCATAAAAGTTGATCGATGGCCCACAAAAACTCAAACATGAGGGAGTCCCTAAATGTGTCTATCACCTCTATTACGCATTTACCCATTCTCTACAAAACCCATTTCTCATATTTTTCATAAAAAGATTCCAAAAAAATTTCTCGGTTACCTCTACTGCTTCTACTTTTAAGAAAAATCTATTTTTTTCAGAAACAACTTATTTTTTCAAAAAATAGACGATGTGGGTCTCTTTAGCTTTCGACCACCTATAAAACCCATATATTCAATTTTCCCAAAAAATAATTGTTTCGTAAATTCTATTTTTGACGGGTTCTTGAATGTTGGTGAAAAATTAGTTTTTTGAGAAAAGGACAATCTAGGTCTACTAAGAACAACATTCCCTACAAAACCTATTTCTCAAAATTTTCATAAAAAGATTCAAAAAAATTGCGTCTATTACCTCTATTGCTTCTACTTTTCAAAAAGATATATCTTTTTTCAAGAACAACTTAGTTTTTCAAAAAACATACGAACTGGGTCTCTTTAGCACTCAAGCAATTATAAAACCCATATTTTTTATTTTCCCAAAAGAAAATTTTTCATAGATTCTATTTTTGAGGGCTTTATGCATGTTGGTGAAAAATTATATTTTCAAAAATATGACGATTTGGGTTTACTCAAAATGACATTCTCTACAAAACCTTTTTCTTATATTTTTCATAAAAAGATTCAAAAAATTTACCTTTGCTACCTCTACTGCTTCTACTTTTCAAAAAAAATATATCATTTTCAAGAAATAACTTATTTTTTCAAAAAATGGATGATCTAGGTTTTTTTAGCACACGAGCACCAATAAAACCCATATTTTTATTTTCCCCAAAAAAAATGTTTCGTAGATTCTATTTTTAAGGAGTTCTTGCATGTTGTTGAAAATTTTGTTTTTCAAGAAGAGGACAATCTAGGTCTACTCAAAACGACAATCTCTACAAAACCCATTTCTCGGATTTTTGATAAAAAGATTCAAAATTTTTGCCCCTGTTACCTCCACTTCTACTTTTCAAAAGAATTTATCTTTTTCAAGAAAAACTTATTTTTCAAAAACTGAACGATATGGGTCGTTTGACCACATGAGTACCTATAAAATCCATACTTTTGATTTTTCTAGAAATTTTTTTTACGTAGATTCTATTTTTGAAGGGTTCTTGCCTGTTGGAAAAATATCATTTTTTTGAAAAAAGGATGATACTCAAAATGACATTCTCTACAGAACCCATTTATTCAATTTTTTTTAAAAAGGTTCAGAAAATTTTCCTATGTTACCTCTATTGCTTCTACTTTTCAAAAGAATATATCTTTTTCAAAAAGAAGTTATTTTTTGAAACAATGGACTATCTGGCTCTCTTTAGCAGATGAACACCTATAAAACCCATACTTTTGATTTTCTGAAAAAAAATTGTTTCGTAGATTCTATTTTTGAGGGGCTCTTGCATGTTGGTGAAAAATTATTTTTTCGAAAAGAGGACAATCTAGGTATACTCAAAATGACATTCTCTACAAAACCCATTTCTCATATTTTTCATTAAAAGATTAAAAAAAAATTCCTCTGTTACCTCTACTGCTTGTATTTTACAAAAAAATCTATCTTTTTCAAGAACAACTTTTTTTTTTTAAAACCGGACGATCTAGGTGCCTTGAGCACACGAGTACCTATAAAACCCATATTTTTTATTTTTCCAAAGAAATTTTTTCATAGATTCTATTTTTGAGGGGTTCTGGCATATTGTGAAATATTAGTTTTTTGAAAAAACGATGATCTCGGTGTACTCAGAATCACATTCTCTACAAATCCCATTTATCCCATTTTTCATAAAAAGGTTCAAAAAATTTTCCTATGTTACCTCTACTGCTTCTACTTTACAAAAAAAACTTTTTTAAGAAAACTTATTTTCTAAAAAAATGAACGATCCATTTCTCTTTACGACACGAGTGGTTTCCTAACTGTGGCTATAACTTAATAAAAAATGAAGGTTCACAAAAGGCAATAGAAAATACACATACAAAATGGACAACTACAGTGCAATGCACAATCATAGTCACCAAAGTTGATCGATGGCCCATAAAAACTCAAATAGGAGTAGTTTCATAAATGTGGATATAACTCAACAAAATATGAAGGTTCACAAAAAGTGATAGAAAATACACATACATAATGGACAACTACAATGAAATCCACAATCGTTGTAAGCAAAGTTGATCGATGGCCCACAAAAATTCAAACTCGAGCGGTTCGCTAAGTACAGTTATAACTCCATGAAAAATGAAGGTTAGCGAAAGTTGATTGAAAATAAGCGTATAGAATGCACAACTATAGTGTAATCCATAATTGTAGTTACCATTTTTTATCAATGGCCCACGAAAACTCAAAAACAAGTGTTTTCCTAAATGCGGCTATAACTAAGAAAAAAAGAAGGTTTGTGAAAGGCGATCAAAAATATGAGTACAAAATGCATAACTACAGTGTAATCCAATCTCGTAGTCACCAAAGTTGTTCAATTCCCCATGAAAACTCAAACATGAGTGATTTCCTAAATACGGCTATAACTCAACAAAAAATGAAGGTTTGCAAAGGCTATAGAAAATAGTTGTATAGAATGGACAACTATAGTGCCGTCCACAATCATAGTCATCAAAGTTGATTGATGCTCCACGAAAACTCAAACACGAGCGGTTTCCTAAATACAACTTTAACTCAACAAAAATTGAAGGTTCACAAAAGGGGATAGAAAATATGCTTATGGAATTCACAAATACAGTGCAATCCACAATCGTAGTCACCAAAGTTGATCAATGGCCCACGAAAACTCAAACACAAGCAGTTTCCTAAATGCGGCTATAACTGAATGAAAAATGAAGGTTCACGAAAGGCAATAGAAAACACGCGTAAAAAATGGATAACTATATCACAATAAAAAATATGCATATAGAATGCACAACTATAGTGTAATCCACAATCGTAGTCACCAAAGTTGATCGATAGGCCACAAAAACTCAAACATGATCATTTTCCTAAATGTGTCTATAACTAAACAAAAAAGGAAGGTTGGTGAAAGGCGATTAAAAATATGTGTCCAAAATGTACAACTACAGTATAATCCGCAATCGTAGTCACCACAGCTGATCGATGGCCCACAAAAACTCAAACATGAGTGGTTTCCTAATTTTATCTATAACTCAATAACAATTGAACTTTCGTGAAAGGCGATAAAAAATACGTGTATATAATGTAGAACTACAATGTAATCCATAAGTATAGTCACTAAACCTGATTAATGGCCCACGAAAACTCAAACTTGAGGGGTTTGCTAAATATGGCTATAACTCAACAAAAAATAAAGGTTTTGCAAAGCTAATGGAAAATATGCGTACAGAATGGACAACTATAGTGCAATCCACAATCGTAGTCACCAAAGTTGATCAATGGCCCAAAACAACTCAAACACGAGTGGTTATCTAAGTGCGGCTATAAATCAAAGAAAAATGAAGGTTCACGAAAGATGATAGAAAATATGAGTATAGAATACAAAACTATAGTGTAATCCACAATCATATTCACCAAAGCTGGTCGATGGCCTACGAAAACTCAAACACGAGCATTTTCCTAAATGCGGCTATAACTCAACAAAAAAAAAGGTTCACAAAAAGTGATAGAAAATTAGTGTTCATAATGAACAACTATAGTGCATTCCACAATCATAGTCACCAAAGTTGATCGATGGCCCACAAAAACTCAAATATGAGCAGTTTCCTTAATGCGGGTATAACTCAACAAAAAATGAATGTTCAGGAAAGGCAATAGAAATTCTGCGTATAGAATGCACAACAACAGTGTAATCCAAAATCGTAGATAGAAAACTCAAACATGAGCGGTTTCCAAAGTGTAGCTATAAGTCAACAAAAAATGAAGGTTCGAGAAAGGCAATACAAGATACGCAAATAAAATGCACAAATATAAGTAAACAAAAAATGAGGGTTTGTGAAAGGTGATTAAAAAAATGCGTACAAAATGCACAACTACCATACAATCGACAATCATAGTCACCAAACTTGATATATGGCCCAAGAAAACTGAAAGATGAGTTGTTTCCTAAATGCAGCTATAACTGAACAAAAAATGAAAGTTCTCAAAAGGCGATAGAAAATATGTGTACAAAATTGACAACTACAGTGCAATCAACAATCGTAGTCACCAAAGTTGTTGGATGGCTGACGAAAACTCAAACACAAGCGGTTCCCAAAATGTGGCTATAACTCAACAAAAAATGAATGTTCACAAAAGGTGATAGAAAATATGCGTACAAAATAAACAACTACAGTTCCATCCATAATCATAGTCATTAATGTTGATTGGTGGCGCATGAAAAACTCAAACACGAGTGTTTTCCTAAATGCGACTATAACTCAACAAAAAATGAAAGTTCATGAAAGGCGATACAAAATATGTGTACAGAGTAGACAACTATAGTGCGATCCACAATCGTAGTCAGCAGAGTTGATTGATGGCCCACGAAAACTCAAACACGAGAGGTTTCATAAATGTGGCTATAACTCAACAAAAGACGAAGGTTCACGAAAGGCAATAGAAAATATGCGTATAGAATTGACAACTAAAGTGAAATCTACAATCATAGTCACCAAAGTTAATTGATGGCCCATGAAAATTCAAACACAAGCAGTTTCATAAATGCAGCTATAACTTTCAAAAAATGAAGGTTCGCGAAAGTTGATAGAAAATAAGCATACATAATAGACAACTATAGTGCAATCCACAATCATAGTGACCAAAGTTGATCAATGGCCCATGAAAACTCAAACATGAGCAGTATCCTAAATGCGATTATAATGGAACAAAAAATGAAGGTTTGTGAAAGGTGATAGAAAATACACGTATAAAATGCTCAACTATAGTATAATCCAAAAACTTAGTCACCAAAGTTGATCAATGGCTCACGAAAACTCAAACTCAAGAGGTTTCATAAATCTGGCTATAACTCAAAAAGAAATGAAGGTTCGTGAAAGTTGATGGATGGCCCACCAAAACTTAAACACGAACAGTTTACCTAAATGCAGCTATAACTCTACAAATAGTGAAGGTTCACAAAAAGTGATAGAAAATACTCATACATAATGGACAACTACAGGGCAATCCACAATCGTAGTCACCAAATTTCATAGATGGCCCATGAACACTCAAACATGAGTGTTTTCCTAAATGCGGCTATAACTCAACAAGAAATGAAGGTTCGTGAAAGGTGATTAAAAATTTACATACAAAATGCACAACTACATTGATCCACAATCGTAGTGACCAAATTTGATCGATGGCCCATGAAAACTCAAACACAAGCAGTTTCCTAAATGCGGCTATAACTCAACAAAAAATGAAGGTTTACGAAAGGCAGTAGAAAATACGCATTAGAATGCATAATTATAGTGTAATACACAATCATAGTCACCAAAGTTGATTGATGGCCCACGAAAACTCAAACACAAGCGCTTTCTTGAATGTGTCTAAAACTCAACAAAAGTTATAGCCCACGAAAACTCAACAATGAAGATTCGAAAGAGGCAATAGAAAATACAAATATAGAATACACAACTATAGTGTAGTCCAAGAGCGTAGTCACTAAAGTTGATCGATGGCCCACAAAAACTCAAACACGAGCGGTATTCTAAATATGGCTATAATAACCAAAGTTGATTGATGGCCCTTGAAAACTCAAACTCAAGCGGTTTCGTAAATGCGGCTATAACTCAACAAAAAATAAAGGTTCACGAAAGGCTATAAAAAATATACGGAAAGAATGGACATATCAGTGGAATCCACAATAGTAGTCACCAAAGTTGATCAATGGCCCAGGAAAACTCAAACGCAACTGTTTTCTGAAACAAGGCTATAGCTAAAGAAAAAATGAAGGTTTCTAAAAGGCGATAGAAAATTAGTGTACAAAATGGACAACTACAGTGCAATGCGTAATTGTAGTCACCAAAGTTGATCGATGGCCCATAAAAATTAAAACACGAGTGTTTTCCTAAATTTGGCTATAACTTAACAAAAAATAAAGGTTCTCATGAAAGGCGATTAAAAATATGCATACAAAATGCACAACTATAGTACAATCAACAATCATAATTGCCAAAGTTGATTGATGGCCCACAAAACCTCAAACATGAGCGGTTTCCTAAATGTAGCTATAACTAAACATGAAAAAAGGGTTTGCAAGAGGTGATAGAAAATATGCGTATAGAATGCAGAACTATATTGTAATCCAAAAGCCAAGTCACCAAAGTTGATCGATGGCCACAAAAATTCAAACCCAAGCAGTTTCGAAAATGTAGCTATAACTCAAACATGAGTGGCTTCCTAAATGCGGTTATAACTCAACAAAAAATGAAGTAACACGAAAGGCGATAGAAATTTCCGTATAGAATGCAAAACTAGAGTGTAATCCACAAATGTAGTTACCAATGTTGATTGATGGCCCACAAAAACTCAAACATGACCTGTTTCCTAAAGGCGGCTGTAACTCAACAGAAAATCAAGGTCAACGAAAGGAGATAGAAAATTTGCATTAATAATATAGAACTATAGTGCAATACACAATCGTAGTCTCCAAAGTTGGTCAATGTCCCACGAAAAATAAAAAATGAGCGGTTTCCTAAATTTGACTATAACTTTAAAAAAATGAAGGTTCGTGAAAGGAAATTAAGAATATTTATACAAAAGGCACAACTATAGTAGAATCCACAATCATAGTCACCAAAGTTGATCGATGGCCCACGAAAACTCAAACATGTTCGGTTTCCTAAGAGCAGCTATAAATCTATAGAAAATGAAGGTTCTTGAAAGGCGATTAAAAATATGTGTACAAATTGGACAACTATAGTACAATCCACAATCATAGTCTTTGTTGATCAATCGCCCAGGAAATCTCAAACATGAGCGTTTACCAAAATTCAGCTATAACTCAAAAAAAATGAAGGCTCGTCAAAGGAAATTAAAAATGTGTGTACAAAATGCACAACTATAGTACAATCCACAATCGTAGTCACCAAAGTTAATCGATGGACCATAAAAATTCAAACATGAGTGGTTTCCTAAATGCAGCTATAACTCAACAAAAATTGAACGTTCACGAAAGGCAAAAGAAAATACTCATATAGAATGCACAATTATAGTGTAATCCACAATCGAAGTCACCAAAGTTGATTGATGGCCTACAAAAACTCAGACATAATTGGTTTCCTAAAAAAGGCTATAACTGAACAAAAAATGAAGGTTCGTCAAAGGAGATAGAAAATACGTGTATAGAATGCACAATTATAGTGTAATCCACAATCGTAATCACCAAAGATGATTGATGGCCCACAAAACCTAAAACATGAGTGGTTTCCTAAGTTGGCTATAACTCAACAAAAAAAGAAGGTTCATAAAAGGTGATGAAAATACAAGTGCAAAATTGACAACTACAATGCAATCCACTATCATAGTCACCAAAGTTGCTCAATCGCCCACGAAAATTCAAACACCTATGATTTCCTATTGTACACACCTAAAAATGGTCACATCACATAGTCTGGTAATTAATTAAATATTTTTAATATTTAATTAAATCTCTGAATTCAATCTACGTATAAATAAATTTAAATAATTTATTTATATTGTTCATTATTTCATTTTCGATTAAATAAATAAGTTTATTTAATCATCTTTTCGTATTCATTTCTTAATTAATTAAATAAACATTACAATTTATTTATATTAATTATCAATAATCTTGAATTGAATATTTTATTCAAATAAAGATTAAATATTTCTCTCTTTTAATTAAATTCCTCTAATATCCATTCACAATTAAATATTCCAAAATATTTAATTAAAATCTTCTAAATTCCATTTACAATTAAATATCTCTAAAGTCACATCATGATTAAATATTCCAAAATATTTAATTGAAGTCTTCTATAGCTCTAAAATTAAATATTTCAAAAATATTTAAATTCTTCAAATTCACATGAAATTAAATAAATTTATTTATTTATTTATTTAATTTGCATTATCTTCAACAACCCAGAAACAAACTGCCAAAAAAGAAAAATTAAATTCTTTTGTTCCTGTGCAAGCTTGTTCCCGTGGGTTGAAGACAGACATCCATTCTTTTCTCCAACTTCCCAACCTCTTCCATATTCTTCTCAACCTCTCCATCTCTCACCATTCAAACTTACCAGACAACCTCACAGCCGTTGATCCTTGCCAGCCAGGATTTTCCCTGCAAAAAGCTATAAATAGGACTGCCCGGTCTTTACAAATCATATAGAAGCTTTCACCAGATAAACTATAGCCAAATTGCAAATAGCATAAGCCTTTTAGCATTCTCATTTCATAGCATAGCATAATATCATAGCATATCATGGCCAATCATCCACATAGTTTAGTTTCAATTTACAGCTCTTGTGCATATCTGTCAGTATTCTCACCTCCACCAGCATATAGGATAGAGAAGTTTTATCACTTTGCATACTCATTCTATAGATTGCCATTTGGAGAAGCCATGCTTACACAATCTGAGAGTAGCAGTTTGAACAAATCTCTGGAGATAGAGAAAGATGGAATGCCTCTAAAGAAATTCCATTTCTTTATTTGAAATCAAATTAATTAGCTTTCTTTCAGTTTAAAGTTCTATCATTTGTGTTTATTGTTTTCATTTTGATAACATATATTCTAATACACATTTTTGGCACCCACCATGGGGCTCTTGCCCCCAATTCTCACATCTTTTTGCAAGTTTTTCTGACAGGTTACGGTCAAAAACAACGGATTAGCGCAAGAAACACGCTTCAGCCATATTCATACCCAGTTCAATGCTCTTGAAGATTATTGCAGGGCCTTTGAGAAATCCTGCAGCGCTTACGAGGAATCCTACAGCGCTCTTGAGACATCTTGCAGCAGTCTTGAGATATCCTGCAGCGCCTATAATCAATCTTGCAGGGCCTATAATCAATCCTGGAGTGCCTATAATCAATCCTGCAGTGCCCATAATCAATCCTGCAGTGCCCATGAGGAATCCTGCAGCGCCCATGAGGTCTGTTATAGTGCCTTTTTGAAAAGGTTGCATTTGTAATCTGTAACTTTAAAATACAGCTTGACTGAATCCGACGCAACTGCGGACAGCCAATAACTTTAAATAAAATGAAGCAATCCTAGGGTAGCCATATAATTAAAATGAAGCAATCCTAGGGTAGACACATAAATGGAATTAAGAAATCCTAGGATAGTCACTTCATTATTTCATTTTGGGACTAAAATGAACTAATTGTTTGTGTGAAGCAACATCTTCACTTAGCATAGCAAATTTTTTTTTTTGGGGGGCTTAAAAAAAGAATCTTTGTTTGCTTTGCTTAAATGGTGATAGGCCTATGCTCTCCCCTTAATTGGGTGATCAAAATGCCAAACTCATCAATTTCCCTTTATGCAATTTCCAGTTTTATTAAATCCTTTTAGAGAGCCTACTTTTGTGGGAAAAAGTACTCACCCAAGAGGAACGACTCAAGTGGGTTCAAGCCAAAGCCAGGCTATTCCACCCCACTCTAAAATTTAAAGAAGAATTGGGGAAACCCTCTTTTGACGGTAGTGTGCATTGATAACCATCCCCAAAGCCTTTGTTCTAAAGGTAGGGAGGTCTCTCGAGGGAGTCTATCATTTGCCACACCGAACGGAAACCCTTACTACGAACTTAGTGTAGTATCCAACCGAAGTCAGTTTTTGAACGTCATATTAATCATAGTGTAGGGGAGGGAAGAATCTACCCCCAAGATACTAACCATATAACTACCAAGGATTGTTTGCTCAGGGGATCCGGTATCCACTTCCGTCACTCTGAGTATTCACCTGGAAAAGACAAAAGAATGGGTGCCCTTTCGGGGGTGACATGGCTGTGTGAGTCAACGCAGTTTTAAGATGTGGGTTGTTGATTACTATGATGACCTACTTGTGAACTAAGAGTGAGTCTGTTTGAAATGCTTATCATGTGTAAAACCTGTTAAAACAATTTTTGAAAAATATTTTGATCATACACTCAATGTTTAGCATAGTACTTAAAACAACTACTCTATAAATTGCTTGATGTGCTTTCACTACATTAATTCAATTACGATCATCCAACACTTGCTATCACATTGATTACTCTCATGTTATGAGATTGGAAATCCACAACTTTTGTAAAGAAATCCGTTTTCAAAAGGATTAAAAATCCAAAGAACCCCTTAGCTACAAGAAACTATTGAAGAAAAGATGAGTCTTGTATCAAAGCCGAAAAGTTTTACTAAAATATAGAACCTTTCTTCATAGGTATCATGATTGTGTTAGAGGTTTCATTGATGATTATGCTATAGAACCTTTGTACTCACAAGCTTTCTTTCAAAGAAGAGCCCTTTCTCAAAGGCATAACCATAGTCAACGTATTCGTTTATGTTATATTCCCCAACCTGCAATTGAATATTCTACTCGTCCAAATCAAATTTTGCAATAGAGACTCAGATCACATTAGGCATCCATCACAAAATCCATCCTTTACAAAGCTATGATCAAAACTTTATAAAGTGAAAAATCATCATTTTCTTGATCTTTTGCTTAAATTCCCATCAACAGGATTTTCATCCTTTCAATTAGGGAAAAACACAAGCTAAAGATTAGAAACCTTTGTAAGTCATAGAATCTTCATTCTATCTTGACTTTCATATTTATCACACAATTGCACTATTTCATTCTTTTGATCAAAAGTGAGTAGAATTTGGAACAAAACCTATGCCTGTCTTCACAAGATCTCAAAAACACATGGAAAAAGACGAGGGAGAAACCACTACAAGAAAAATGGGTGACCATAATGAGAAAGAAGAGGAAACATTTAATGTTGACGAATTAACAGAAGAAAAACTTCAAGAAGCAGAACAAGATCCCCAATTCCATACTCTTATGGAAAGGATTTTAGAAGGAAACAAAGAAAGATATTTTCTTTCATTAGCTAATCAAGGAGCTAAGTTACCTCACAATTTTGATATAGAAGGGATTAAACAGAATCTTGAAACTCCTCCTACTGACTTTAGTGCCCTTACTCAACAGATAAAAGAATTACAAGGGCAAATAAAAGAGATGCAAGGGGGTACAACAAAGAAGTATGTTTTGGAAGATATATCTCCTTATCCATTCGATAGGAGTCTTCAAATGATCCCATTTCCAAAACATTGCGAAATCCCTAAATATGATAGGTACAATGGAAAAACTGATCCCATTGACCATGTGAGGGATTTCTGAAATATGAGTCTAGAATTCACCTATGACGATACCTACTTAATGCGATTAATCCACGAAGTCTAGGTGTACAATCTATGGAGTGGCTTTCAAAGATCACTCCACCCATCAAAACTTTTGAGGAGTTAATAAATCAGTTTATATCACAACACTCCTACAACATCCAACACTAGATAACAATGCTTGATCTTTTTAAAGTGAAACAAAAAGTAGGAGAACCCTTCACTACGTTTTTGCAAAGATGGAGAAGGTTATTCGCACGATATTCCCATCCTATTCCTGAAAAGGAAAAGATGGATATCTTCATCAATAGCCTAGATCAAGAATTAAGCTATAGGCTTAATCTTCATTGTCCTCATAACTTTGAAAAGTTGACTGAAAACACAATCACCATTGAAGGGGCTTTGGTTAAACGAGGAGTGATAAAACTTGATAATCCAAGTACATCCAACCAAAACAACAATGACAAAACAAGGTTTTGGAATAGAAATAAAAATGTTGTCAATGATGGTATAGTAGATACAAATAATCTATAAACAAGACCATCTATCTTTAATCTATCAAGTGCTCCATGAAACAATCAACAAGCAAATACCAACCAACAAGGAAGCAGCAATCAACAAGGACAAACCTCCAAGCAAGAAAGCATGACCAATCAAAACACCAAGGATAATCGTGGTAATTTCAATAATAATCTTGGCAATACCCAAACATCAAATCTGTCTAGACCTTCATTCTTTTCAAATCGACAAAATTTTACCACTTTGGGTCAATCTCTTGAGTCTGCTCTTAAGGAGCTTCTTGATAATAAGGTTATCACCTTACCACCACAAAGAGATTATGAGCCTCGAGTCAAACCACCATCATAGAATGACTCGTATTATTGCAATTATCATCAATGTAAGGGTCACAAAATGAATAATTGTCAAGCTTTGTGAAATCTAGTACAAGATTTAATTGACAATGGCACTATTACAATTGAAGGACACCATACCAATGACGATCATCAAGCATTCAAAGATCCTTTACGGAATTATCAAAAGGGGGAAACATCAGATGCAAAAGCCAAAAGCATAAATAATGTTGAAGACAATATAATCCGTCACATCTATGTTGATGATCAATGGGTTAATGTTATCAAAATCAAGGGAAAACAAGAATATCAACATGTTAATGTGACTACGAGAGGACAAGCAAAGGTTGTTTTAAAACGAAGTTCATCTAAAACAACTATTTCCCGTCCAAGTCAATATAACTTGGTTGGTCAATTGAGAAAAACATCAGCTCAAATCTCCATCCTTGAACTTCTCAAAATATCCCCCATACACAAGAATATTTTAGAAGAAGCTCTTGTAAACACAACTGTCAACACTAATTTGGATGTAAACAAATTTCAAGCCATGGTGGGACATTTATCTTCCCCCACTTGTCTTTCATTTTCCGAAAAAGATGATGCCTCCATGACACATCCACATAATTCATCGCTCTATCTTGAAGTCATGATCCATAAACACTGAATTAGCCGTGTCTTAATAGATGGAGGAGCTGGTTTAAACATTTGTACTTTAAAGTTAATAAATGCCTTGGGAATATCAGAAAATTCTATTGATCCATGAAGGAAAATAACTATCAAGGCATATGATGATGAAGAAAGAGCTTCTAAAGGACTAATAATGCTACCTATCAGAGTGGGACCTGTTGTGAAAAATACTTTTTGTCAGGTTCTAGATCAGGATCTTTCCTATAATAGACTTTTGGGTCATCCATGGATTCATGATATGCAAGTAGTACCATCAACGTATCATTAATGCCTCAAGTTTCCATATGATGGACAAGAAATAACCATACAAGCTGATTATAATAGCACACAAACTTGTTCAAATCTCTGAGCAACTCAAGATGCCTTTGTGCCACATAATAGGGAGGCTCTTGCTGTTTCTTCTTCCAATCTACAAGTCCAATTGCAAGAAATGACAAAGAATCTTGACACTAAGCTAAATTTTAAAGACAAAGGGGTAGGTGAATATTCACTATCTCTTTCTACTTTACCTCCTTCTCCAAGGTCACATGGTCAGCCAACCTTATCAAATCAAAAGATTGCAACAACCTCTACATCCCAAGCTTCTATGCCAATCACAAAGTTTGACGGAAAATTCATTAAAGCCAACACCACTGAAGAAGAAGCTGAAGATAGGGACATCCTAAGTTGGCTATACAAAGATGAAGATGAATCTCTCTTGCACATTAAGCTACCTACAGAACAATATGGTAAGGGGTACGCTATCATGCAGAAAATGGGCTATGAAGGAAATGGTCCTATAGGAAAGAGAAGAGAAGGAATTGTGGAACCAATTCAACCTATTTCAATACATCCAAGTGATAAAACAAGACTTGGATATGGTAAAGATAAAGAAGAATCTACTTCACAACAAGCACAATCAACTCATGAAGGAGGATCAATGTCAGATAAACCTCATGAATCAGTTTTTCAATTGCAAAATAGTTCAGATACTAATTCTAATGAATATGAATGGGACACCATTTATAATGATGAATTTTGGAGAGATAAACAAGTTGATACCATACACAAATATGCACCTATTCTTATACAAGGAGAAGGTTCAAGGCCTCCACTTGATTATGTTTCACAAAGCGATCATGACTCAAGTGAGGAGGAATCAGATTCTAATGAGATTGACAATCAACAGGAGAATACCATCATAGACCTTGTCTACCATGAAGATGATAGACACATCATGACTTTGACAATTCAAGACCTTACCCAACCTAATGATCCCATGCCTTTAGTTTATCTAAAACTTATTGATTGGGACAATGATGCACCTATCCACATCCCTAAATTTCATGATGATGAGGACATTATAAATTTCCTTTGTTCCTCTAATGAGGAAAACAATTGTTTCATACAAGAATTTCATACTCATGATTTTGATAAGGAGGGTGTCAAGTCTCTTAGCTGCAAAATAAATGAAATAAAAGATGGATCTATTGGTGAAAACTGAAAAATGGCAGTGATAGATCATAACAACAGAAAAACAAAGAGCGAATCTGATAGTGAAAACCTCTTTGAGGCACTGAAGGATGAGAAACTTGACACTCTTCCCAAGCATTATCATGAAAGATCTTCTATTTTGATAGAACCAACAGAATCAATCAATATAAGTATAGCAGAGCAACCAAAAATCTTGCAAATTGCAGCGTCATTAACAGTTGAAGAAGTCCTGAAATTCATGGAGTTCTTGAAGGAGAATCAAATCAATTTTGCTTGGTCATATGCTGATATGCCAGGGTTAGATCCTAATCTGATAATGCATCATTTATCTATAAATGCAGGGGAAAAACCTGTAAAGCAAAAACTCAGAAAAATGCATCCACATGTTGCATTATTGGTCAAAGAGGAATTAAAAAAGCTTTTAGATGTTGGATTCATTTGAACTATTGATTATGCCGAATGGATTTCCAATATTGTACCTGTTTCAAAGCCAGATGGAAGGATTAGAGTTTGTACAGATTTCAGAGATTTAAACAAAGCTTGTCCCAAAGATGACTTTCCTTTGCCCAACATAGATATGATTGTTGATTTAATTGTTGGCCATGCAATGTATTCATTAATGGATGGATTTTCAGGATACAACCAGATAAAAATTACACCAAAGGATCAAGATAAAATAGCGTTCACATGCCCTTGGGGTACTTATTGCTAGAATGTAATGCCATTTGGGTTAAAGAATGCCGGAGCTACTTATCAAAGAGCAATGACAACCATTTTTCATGACATGATGCATACATTCATGGAAGATTATGTTGATGATTTACTTGCCAAATCTCACACACGAGAAGAACATCTAGAAATCCTGTCAAAAATCTTTACTAGAATGGAGAAGTTCAATGTTCGACTCTATCCAAAGAAATGTGTCTTCGGCATTACATCTAGAAAACTACTAGGATACATTGTTTTAGAAAAGGGCATGGAGGTTGATCCAGAAAAAGTACAAGCTATAATGGACATGTCGCCATCACAAAATATCAGTCAGCTTCGATCATTGCAAGGATGATTACAGTCCATCAGAAGGTTTATAGCTCAACTGGCAGACAAAAGCTTACCATTTACACATTTATTGCATAAGAATTTCCCATTAAAATGGGAAGACAAATGTGAAGCAGCATTCAATCAGATCAAACAATACCTTATGAGCCCACCAGTTTTAATTCCACCCATTCCAGGAAAGCTACTCATACACTATATTTCAGCAACAGAAGTATCCTTGGGAGCATTACTAGCACAAGAGGATTCTATAGGTAAAGAAAGGGCCATATACTATATCAGCAGAACTTTAACAAGTCATGAATTAAACTACACGTTCATTGAAAAAGCTTGCCTGCAGATGGTGTTTTGCTTCTCAAAGTTGCGACACTATATGTTGGCTCATATAGTTAAGCTGATAACCAAGATTGATCCACTGAAATACCTATTAAGCAGAGCTACTTTAACAGGGAGACTTGCAAAATGGGTAATGATCTTAAGTGAGTTTGACATTCACTATGTAGATCAAAAAGCTATTAAAGGACAGGTCATTGCAGATCAGTTGGCTGAAGCACCTTTACAAGAAGAAAATCCAATGCACATTGAGTTTCCTAATGCAGACGTCCTCATAGCAATGATTAAGAACTGATGGACATTGTATTTCGATGTATCCTATACGCAACAAGGCTCGGGGGCAGGAATTCTCTTTGTCACACCTGAAGGGGATAACATACCAAAATCCTATCGATTGATGTTTCCTTGCACAAATAACATAGCTGAATATGAGGCATTGCTCATAGGATTGAAAATAGCATTGGAATGGCAGATTACAAAGTTGCAAGTTTACGGTGATTCACAACTTGTCATTAATCAAATTAATGATGATTATCATACTAAAGATGATAAGTTGCTACTGTACAAAAACATGGTGGATGATTATAAAAAGTATTTTGTGTTAATCAAGTTTCCACAAATCTCAAGGATTGATAATAAAGCTACAAATGCAATGGCTACAATTGCTTCTTTGTTACAATTGTCAGAAGATCAAAAACAATACGAATTCTTGGTGGAACAATTATTTTCTCCCGCCTATGATAATCCTGAGACCCAAGTCATATATCATTTAACCAGTTTTGATTCTCCTTTATATGGCAAGACTTATACCTACCTAAAAGACAACATTTTACCTCCAGATTTATCCCAAAATCAAAAAAGGAATTTCATACGCCAATCATCCCGTTATACCTTGATCGCCGACATCCTTTACCGACGTGGTCTTGATGGTACAATCCTTCGATGTCTTGAACATGACAAATCTGAAAAACCCTTACAAGAGGTTCATGGTGGTATTTGTGGAACTCATTCAAGTGGTTTGACTTTAGCCAAGAAACTTGTCAGAATGGGATATTACTGGCCTACCATGGAGAAAGATTCTTTTACTTTTGTCAAGAAGTGTTCTAAATGCCAGATCCATGGGAATCTTATTGATGCACCTGCACAGGAATTGCAACCTTTCACTCCGACATGGCCTTTTTCTCAGTGGGGACTAGATCTTTTTGGAAAAATTCATCCTTCATCATCAACTGGGCATAAATTCATCATCACAGCTATAGAGTATTTTACAAAATGGATTGAAGCTATTCCTATGACAACAGTGACTGGTAAAGAAATATCTTCATTTATCATGAATTACATCATTTGTAGATATGGAATTCCTAATTCTATCATTACTGATAATGGAAGGCCTTTCAAGAATCAGGATGTTGATGAACTTTGTGAAATATTTCACATCCAACACAGGTTCTCTACACCTTACTATCCACAGGGTAATGGTAAAGTAGAAGCTTCCAACAAAACAATCTTGAAGATCTTGAAGAAGACAGTAAATGACATCGGTCGTGATTGGCATGTCCAATTAAATCCAACTTTGTGGGCATATAGAACCGGCATTCGCACACCAACAGGAGCTACACCATATGCCCTGGTCTATGGAGCAGAAGCAATCTTACCACTAGAGGTTGAAATACCTTCGCTTAGGGTCTCACTCAAGGGATTGATAAATGATGAAGACTGCAGAGTATCTCGCCTCCAAGAGTTAGAACTGTTAGATGAAAGACGTCAACATGCAGTTGACCATTTGAAGGGTTATCAATAGATTATGTCTCGTAGCTACAATCACATATTTAAACCACAGACATTTCAAGTAGGTGACTTAGTCTTGAGAGAAAATCCACGTAATCAGTAAGACAGAGAAAAGAAAGGGAAATTTGAACCAAACTGGCTTGGTCCATTTGTCATCATTGTAGCATATGGTTCTAGTGCATATCAGTTATCTACATCAGAAGGGGATCTATTTGAAGAACCAATCATAGCATTATTTGAAGAAGTTCTATTCTAGAATCATCAAAAAAAAAAAAGTCATAAAAGTCCCGGAAAAATTTAAAAAAAAGTCATAAAAGTCCTGAAAAAATTTAAAAAATTCATAAAGTCCTAATTTTTTAAAAATCAAAAGTCCTTTAAAAATAAAATAAAAGTCATAAAAGTCCTAAAAAAATTAAAAAATCGAAAGTCCAGATTTTTTAAAAAGTCATAAAAGTGCTGAAAAATTTAAAAAAGTCATAAAAAGTCCTTAAAAAAATAAAATAAAAGTCATAAAAGTCCCAAAATTTAAAAAATTTGGAAAAAGTCCCAAAAATTAAAAAAGTCATAAAAAGTCCTTGAAAAATCAAAAAAAAAAAGTCATAAAAAGTCCTGAAAATTTTTTTTAAAAAAAAAAATCAGAAAAAGTCTTAAAAAAATCATAAACATTAGAAAAATCCTGAAAAAGTGCAATAAAAACAAGTGGTGAAAACCTGGTAAACAGGCGCTACTTGTGATTAAAATAGACTTCTCCATCTATTAGCTTATGTCTTGCATTCACTTTAGGTATCATCCATTCATATCTATCATCTGTACATATCTTTCATATCCACATCATATGGCGGGAATCCTTGTGTTTCATCATGGCTTGATGAAATTTGTACATATCCATACTCCTTAGGTTGTGTTTACACTGAGGGCAAAACGCAGAAACATAGACTAAACAAGAAGGGACAACGAGCTTTTTCGAATATCACAAACAAACACAAGATGGTTTGCCAAAACACAACAAACATTGTCGTATCAAATCAACCACAACATGCTTATTCAATGCCAATTGACATCAAAATAACATGATCCAAAAAACTATCGAAACGAGAACATCAATGATGATAACCAAGTTGGATGATCTTCATCTGAATAATGTTTGAAATATTTTAGGCAAGATTTGAATGGTTGTTTGATTTTTCTATCATATCTCTGGAGTAATTCAATGATGTATTGAACTAGAAAAGCAAGGAAGGAGTATGATTTTTCTTTGTTTGCTGTTTGTGAGGAAATCATTAGTACTATGCAAATTGGTCGTGAGACATGCTCTACTACGTATCATTGATGACATTTCGGAATTTGCATGGGAAACAGGTTAACTCTTGTCTATTTATGCAAGCAATACTCAGGTCATCTCAGTTTAATTATACCTAGATGCTTGTATTAACTTGCTATATCAAAAATCATGAAAGCAATACTCAGGTCATCACTGGTGCTAACATACCCTTTGATGCTTGTATTAACTTTCAACATTTCAAAGCTCTATGATGATATAAAAACACAAATAAACTTTCCAAATGGCAATATTGTATGAATATCATGCATGGTTACTATAGATTGATTCATATTAGGATCTGCATTTTGCATTCATAGATTTTCCCAAAAAGCTGGCAAAGTATCAAATGGTTAATATCTTTTCGACTACATGACTGAGTATATTTTGACATTCACAAAACAACATTTCATACATCATTCCATACATATTTGCATCAGAAAATCATAAAAATAAAGCATACGTCATAAACATTCATAAACATGTATAAATTGTATTGTACATCATGTTCATACAGTCATGCATTAATAGATTTTCACTCATCTCATAAATCATGTATACATATACATCATAAGCATAAACATTGGGAAATAATTATATCATAAACATCATGCATATAGAAAATAGATAGATTCATCATATCATAAATCATCACTGCATTTCATATATCTCAAAAAAATGAATGTCAAAATATACAAGGATGTCAACTACACATGATATAACATCATAAAAAATGAGACCATCTCAGGGTGTATACAAATGTTTAAACAGAGTATCATAAAAACATCATGTAAAATGCACTAGGCAGTGCTATCCTTTGATGGTGCTGGTCTGGGACCTGTACCACCTGCACCTGATGGACCTGCTCCACCTGTCACTGATGGCCCTCCTGGAGGTAATGGTTGTGTCACACACCTACTGGTAGTACAAGAGCGACTATGAGTAGACCGTGACTAAGTATAACTCTCCCTCCGCTCAGGTGGAACAGCATCATGATATCTGGTCCTGTAGAACTCAGCCTCCCGGGTGGCTCTGGTCACCTCTCTCATCATGTCACCAGGCAGGGTGCTAGCTGCTACTCTCTGTAGACTATCTGCTAAAGCAATGGCCTGCTCACCCCGCTGTCTGGCTGTATCCCTCTCAACCGTACCTGAAGTCAACTATCCCTGAAGCTGTGTAATAAGGGTCTGTGCCTATGCTAGCTGACTCTGTAAGCTCTGCACTGTACTCTGTAGAGAGGATATCTGACCTGACACCACTAGATCTACTAAAGGTGATGGATCCGTATGTTTCATCCGTGGTCCACCTCTACCACCTCTCCTACCACCTCTCCTGCCACCTCTATCACCACCCCTACCACCACCACCCCTACCTCCACCCTCCTCCTCCTCCTCATCATCATCTCCCTCTGAATCATCATCACTATCTCCACTCTCATCATCATCCCCTTCCTCTAAATCGTCACCCTCTGAAGCTGAATCTCTCTGTCGTCTTTGACTGCCTCTCTGTGGTCTCTGTACAGTAATAGGAGCAATAGGCTCATCAAGATCAAACATGCATGGTGTAGGATGCTCTAACACATACTGGCTATACTCTGGTGTCATCCCTGCGTCAGAGACATCAACTCGGTAATCCCACATCACCACTCCTAAATTGGTGAACTCTGCCACTACTACCTCATAGGAAATACGTGGACCCCATACTACAAGCTCTTGTTGTCGCCGTGCATAAATTGAGGAACCCATAGGCATACCCTGAATCCAACCAAATTGCCGACATACTCGTCCCACAAGAAATGTCTCAATAATCCATGAAGTACGGCCAATAAGATATCTGGATGTACAGACATAGGGCATCTCCCTCGCATCCTCTAGCCATGCCTCACAATCTAAATATGGCTGCCAGCATACTGTATCAAGATCATCTAAGAGACGCTGCCAACGCTCTAGTTTTCCCAGTCTTGGCTGAGCAATAATATCACTATATCTCCATCTGTACGATCGACCAGCTGGCCGCTGTCCTCGAGTCAACAGTCGCATGATAGCAAAGTGCTCCCATGCCCATATCTGTAATAACGAACAACCAACAGCAAAACTCTAGCCTCTACCATAAACAATATGATGTAACTCATCATACAAGTGCACAAGCATGCATTTCCCCCACGCATACCGTGTCCCCTGCATCACCATACTCTCCAACAGACGACCCCACCCGACTACGAACCCCTTCAACCTATAGTCGGGGCACAAAACACCTCCAATGAAGCCTGCGAGTACAGATGGTAAAGGTGGATATGAATCTACCATCTCGCCCCATGGGATGAAGTATCCAGCAATATGATCATCTCTGAAAATCCTCCTTAAAGCATCAGTGCCTCCAGCCTCTCGGCTATCAAAAACCACTATCTCTCCCATCACTGGGATCCTCAAGATGTGATATACGTCCTCAGGGGTCACTGTAATCTCTCCGGTCGGTAAATGAAATGTGTTGGTATCACTATGCCATCACTCTGCGAGTGCTGTCAATAAAGCCCTATTGAGGCGCACCTTAGGCATGTCAAGCAATGAACTCAATCCACAGGCCTCGATCACATCTCGATCTGACTGTAACAGATGTGGAATCAAACCCCATGTCTTCAGGAATGTCTCCCGTGACTGCAAAATGCCCAATCTCTCTTGTTGCAACATCATCATGACAAAGCAAAATCAATATCAAATCATCATAACTCATCAATCAAATATGAACATCAAACTATTTGTTTTTCATCATCATGGAAAGCAGATAATACAAATCACGTTTGTTTTTAACAACCTTAGAAGCAAACAAATCCATCAAACTATTTGTTTTTCATTTTCATGGAAAACAGATAATCAAAATTATGTTTGTTTTTAACAACCTTTGAAATGAACATATCAATCAAACAATTTGTTTTTCATCATCATGAAAGCAAATAATCATAATCCTGTTTGTTTTTAACAACTTTAGAAGCAAACTTATCAATCTTATTTGTTTTTAACAACTTTAACAGAAAATTTATCAGTTATTATTTATTTTTCAACAACTTTGGGAACAAATAAATCACTCACAACAACATATCATTAAAGGCGCTACAGAAAGCATTATGGGCGCTACGCTTTTCATTACGGTCACTACTGAATTAAAGGCGCTACAAAACAAATCATGGGTGCTAC
Organism: Sequoia sempervirens; assembly: GCA_007258455.2. Taxonomy (NCBI): domain Eukaryota; kingdom Viridiplantae; phylum Streptophyta; class Pinopsida; order Cupressales; family Cupressaceae; genus Sequoia; species Sequoia sempervirens. Next base: position 9,874 of record VDFB02000018.1, on the reverse strand, counting down.
GCTTTTCATTACGGGCGCTACTGAATCAAATGCGCTACAAAAATCATTAAGGGCGCTACGAAATTTATCAAGGGCACTACAAAATTATATGGGCTCTAAAAATTCTCACGGGCGCTATGAAAATACTTAAGAGCACTAAAACACATAATTTTACAATCAAAACATCAAAAAACGTGCAACGAACGAATTTTTTTCAAAAAGCAGGAGTTTCACGGGGTACATACTGGGGGTCCATAGTGTGTCGACCGCTGATGTCATCGGATACGCTTGAAACGGTGCTGGTGAATCGGAAGTGCCATAATTATCAAACCAGAGCTCAAAATTTACAAATTTTACTAGGTTAAAATAGAAAATGACATGGAAAATGACATTTTTAACCTATTTAATGGTAAAATTGGGGATTTTAGCACATTTTAACACAACAGGGGCAATTTAGGTCATCAATTTTTCATCTCACATCTTTTTAAGTCATTTTCTTCACATCATAATTTTTGAACAATGAATCGACATCTTTAAAATCATAAAAATAAAATAAAAATAAAAAATAATTTAAAAAAATTCAAAAAAATTACAAAAAATCAAAATCTTATCGATTCATCGTTCGAGGGGGCATATACCTATCAACATCTGACATGTCAATATCCGGGGAAAATTTTAAAATTCTTTGAAGCAATGCGAAACACATCACTTCAAAGAGGGGCAAAATGTATACACCTAAAAATGGTCACATCACATAGAAATTAATTAAATATTTTTAATATTTAATTAAATCTCTGAATTCGATCTACGTATAAATAAATTTAAATAATTTATTTATATTGTTCATTATTTCATTTTCGATTAAATAAATAAGTTTATTTAATCATCTTTTCGTATTCATTTCTTAATTAATTAAATAAACATTACGATTTATTTATATTAATTATCAATAATCTTGAATTGAATATTTTATTCAAATAAAGATTAAATATTTCTCTCTTTTAATTAAATTCCTCTAATATCCATTCACAATTAAATATTCCAAAATATTTAATTAAAATCTTCTAAATTCCATTTACAACTAAATATCTCTAAAGTCACATCACGATTAAATATTCCAAAATATTTAATTGAAGTCTTCTATAGTTCTAAAATTAAATATTTCAAAAATATTTAAATTCTTCAAATTCACATGAAATTAAATAAATTTATTTATTTATTTATTTAATTTGCATTATCTTCAACAACCGAGAAACAAACTGCCAAAATAGAAAAATTAAATTCTTCTATTCCTGTGCAAGCTTGTTCCTATGGGTTGAAGACATGCATCCATTCTTTTCTCCAACTTCCCAACCTCTTCCATATTCTTCTCAACCTCTCCATCTCTCACCATTCAAACTTACTAGACAACCTCACAGCCGTTGATCCTTGCCAGCCAGGATTTTCCCTGCAAAAAGCTATAAATAGGACTGTCGGGTCTTTACAAATCATATAGAAGCTTTCAACAGATAAACTATAGCCAAATTGCAAATAGCATAAGCCTTTTAGCATTCTCATTTCATAGCATAGCATAATATCATAGCATATCATGCCCAATCATCCACATAGTTTAGTTTCAATTTACAGCTCCCATGTGCATATCCGTTAGTATTCTCACCTCCACCAGCATATAGGATAGAGAAGTTTTATCACTTTGCATACTCATTCTGTAGATTGCCATTTGGAGAAGCCATGCTTACACAATCTAAGAGCAGCAGCTTCAAACAAATCTCTGGAGATAGAGAGAGATGGAATGCCTCTGAAGAAATCTCATTTCTTTATTTGAAATCAAATTAATTAACTTTCTTTCAGTTTAAAGTTCTATCATTTGTGTTTATTATTTTCATTTTGATAACATATATTCTAATACACACCTATATATGGCTATAACTCAACATAAAATGAAGTTTCATGAAAGGCTATTAAAAATATGCATAGATAATGCACAACTATAGTACAAGCTCTAATCATAGTCACCAAAGTTGATTGATGGCCCAAAAAAACTCAAACATGAGCGATTTTCTAAATGCAGCTATAACTCAACAAAAAATGAAGGTTTGTGAAAGGTGATTAAAAGTATGCATACAAAACACACAACTATAGTATAGTCCACAATCGTAGTCACTAAAGTTGATCGATGGACCACAAAAACTCAAACACGATCAGTTTCCTAAATGCAGCTATAACTTATCAAAAATCAAGTTTGACAAAAGGCAATAGAATATTAGCATACATAGTCACCAAAGTTGATCAATGGCCCAAGAGAACCTAAACTGAAGTGGTTTCCTAAGTGCGGCTATAACTCAACGAAAAATGAAAGTTCATGAAAGGCAAAGGAAAATATGCATATACAATGCACAATAATAGTGTAATCCACAATCGTAGTCACCAAAGTTGATTGATGGCCCACGAAAACTCAAACTCGAGTGCCTTGCTAAGTGCTGCTAGAACTCAATGATAAATGAAGGTTCACGAAAGGGGATAAAAAATACACATATATAATGCACAACTATAGTGTAATCCACAATTGTAGTGACCAAAGTTTATCAATGGCCCACAAAAACTCAAATTTGAGTAGTTTCTTAAGTGTGTTTTTAACTCAAGGAAAAATGAAGGTTCACAAAAGGCAATAAAAAATACACATATAGAATGCACAACTACAGTGTAATCCACAATCGTAGTCACCAAAGTTGATTGATGGCCCACAGAAACTCAAACACAAGTGTTTTCCTAAATACAGCTAAAACTCAACAAAAAATGAAGGTTCACGAAAGGCGATAGAAAATGTGTATAGAATGCACTACTATAGTGTAATCCACAAGTGTAATCACAAAAGATGATCGATGGCCCACGAAAACTGAAACACGAGTGGTTTCCTAAATGTGGCTATAAGTCAACAAAAAATGAAGGTTCATGAAAGGCGAAAGAAAATATGCTTATAGAATTGACAACTACAGTGCAATTCACAATCGTAGTCAACGAAGTTGATCGATGGCCCACTAAAACTCAAACATGGGTGGTTTCCTAAATGCGACTATAACTAAACAAAAAATGAAGGTTCACGAAAGGAAATAGAAAACATGCGTATAGAATATACAACTACAATGTAATCCACAATCATAGTCACCAATGTTGAGTGATGGCCCACAAAAACTCAAACACAACTAGTTTCCAAATGTGACTATAACTCGTCAAACAATCAAGCTTGACAAAAGGCAATAGAAAATTAGCATACATAATGCACAAATACAATGAAATTCACAATCTTAGTTACCAAAGTTGATCACCGACCCACGAAAACTCAAACATGAGAATTTTTTTAAATGTGACTATAACTCAACAAAAAATGAAGATTCATGAAAGGCAATTAAAAATATACGTACAAAATGCACAACTACAATACAATCAACAACTGTAGTCACCAAACTTGATCGATGGCTGAAAAAAACTAAAACTTGAGTGGTTTGCTAAGTGCTGCTATAACTCAACAAAAAATGAAGGTTCACGAAAGGTGATAGAAAATATGCATATATAATGCACAACTATAGTGTAGTCCACAATCATAGTCACCACGGTTGATGAATGGCCTACCAAAAATTCAAACACGAGTGTTTTCCTAAATGCGGCTATAACTAAAAAAAAAATTAAGGTTTATGAAAGGCGATTAAAAATATGCATACAGAATGCACAACTACAGTACAATCCACTATCGTAGTCACCATAGTTGGTTGATGGACCATGAAAACTCAAACCTGTGTGGTTTCCTCAGTATGGCTATAACTCAATGAAAAATGAAGGTTCACGAAAGGAGATAAAAAATATGGATATAAAATTCACATCTACAGTGTAGTCCACAGTCGTATTCACCAAAGTTGATCAATGGCCCACGCAAACTCAAACACAAATGGTTTCCTAAGTGCAGCTATAACTCAACGAAAAATGAAGGTTTATGAAAGGCAATAGAAAATATGCGTATAGAATGCACAACTATAGTGTAATCCACAATCGTAGTCACCAAAGTTGATTGATGGCCCACAAAAACTCAAACATGAGCACTTTCCTAAATGCAGTTATAACTCAAATAAAAATGAAGTTTCATGAAAAGTGATCGAAAATACGTGTACAAAATGCACAACTACAATGTAGTCTACAATCATAGGCACCAAAGTTGATCAGTGGCACACGAAAACTCAAACACAAGGGGTTTCCTAAATGCGGCTATAACTCAATGAAAAATTAAGGTTTGCGAAAGGGGATAGATTATATGCGTACAAAATGCACAACTATAGTACAATCCACAATCTAGTCAGCAAAGTTGATACATGACCCACAAAAACTCAAACATGAGCTAACTCAAAAAAAAATAAAGTTTCACGAAAAGCGATAGAATATACGTGTATAGAATGAACAACTACAGTGAAATCTACAATCATAGTCACCAAAGTTGATCGATGGCCCAAAAAAACTCAAATACGAGGGGTTTCCTAAATGTGGCTGTAACTCAAGAAAAAATGAAGGTTCACAAAATGTGATAGAAAATACGTGTACAAAATGGACAACTACATCGCAATCCACAATAGTAGTCACAAAAAATGATCGATGGCCCATGAAAACTGAAACACGAGCAGTTTCCTAAATGCGTATATAACTTAACAAAAAATGAAGGTTCATGAAAGGAGATAGAAAATACGCATATAGAGTGCGGAACTAAAGTGTAAAGCACAAGCGTAGTCACCAAAGTTGATTGTTGACCCATGAAAACTCAAACTTGAGCGGTTTCTTAAATGCGGCTATAACTCAACAAAAAGTGAAGGCTCGTGAAAGGCGAGAAAATACACGTAGAGTATGGACAACTATAGTGCCATTGACAATTGTAGTCACCAAATTTGATCGATGGCCCACAAAAACTCAAACATGAGGGGTTTCCTAAGTGCAGCTATAACTCAATGAAAAAATGAAGTTTCATGAAAGGCTATAGAAAATACGTGTATAGAATGCACAACTACACTGTAATAATCGTAGTGACCAAAATTGATCAATGGCCCAGGAAAAGTCAAACCCGACCATTTTCCAAAATATGGCTATAACTCAGCAAAAAATGAAGGTTCATGAAAGGCGATTAAAAATATGCTTACAAAATGCACAACTACAGTACAATCCACAATTGTGGTCACCAAAGTTGAACGGTGACCCACAAAAACTAAAACATGAGTGGTTTCTTAAATACAGCTATAACTCAACATAAAATGAACATTCATGAAAGGCGATAGAAACTATGCGTATAGAATGCACAACTACAGTGTAATCCACAAGCGTAGTCACCAAAGTTGATCGATGGCCCATGAATACTAAAACACGAGCGTTTTCTTATATGTAGCTATAACTCAACAAAAACTGAAGGTTCATGAAAGGCGATTAAAAATATTCATACAAAATGCAGAACTACAGTGAAATTCACAATGATAGTGACCAAAGTTGATTGATGGCCCATGAAAAGTCAAACACAAGCATTTTCCTAAATGCGGCTATAACTCAACAAAAAATTAAGGATTTTGAAAGGCGATTATAAATATGCGTACAAAATGCACAACTACAATACAATCCACAATCATAGTCACCACCAAAGTTGAACGATGGCCCACAAACACTCAATCATGAGTGGTTTCCTAAATGCAGCTCATGTTTTTTGTTTTTCTGGGCCTATCGAACAACTTTGGTGATGACAATGGTGGATTGTAGTATAGTTGTACATTCTATACGAATATTTTTAATCACCTTTCACCAACCTTCATTTTTTGTTGAGTTATAGCCACATTTAGGAAAACACTCGTGTTTGAGTATTCGTGGGCCATCAATGAACTTTGGTGACTACAATTGTTGATTACACTATAATTGTGCATTTTATATGAGTAGGATCTATCACATTTCATGAATGTTCATTTTTTGATGAGTTATAGCCACATTTAGGAAACCACTCATGCTTTAGTTTTTGTGGCCCATTGATCAACTTTGGTAACTACATTTGTGGATTGTACTATAGTTGTGCATTTTGTAAGCATATTTTTAATCGCTTTTCATGAACATTCTTTTTTTGTTGAGTTATAGCCACATTTAGGAAACCACTCATGTTTTAGTTTTTGTGGGCCATCTATCAACTTTGATAACTACGTTTGTGGATTGTACTGTAGTTGTGCATTTTGTAAGCATATTTTTAATTTCCTTTCACGAACCTTCATTTTTTGATGAGTTATAGCCACATTTAGTAAATTGATCATGTTTGAGTTTTTGTAGGCCATCGATCAACTTTGATGACTATGATTGTGGATTGTACTCACCAAAGTTGATCGATGGCCAAAAAAAATGCAAACATCAGTGGTTTCAGAAATGTAGCTATAACTCAACAAAAAAGAATGTTTGCGAAAGGTGATAGAAAATACGCGTATAAACTACACAACTACAGTGTAATCCAAAAGCGTAGTCACCAAATTTGATAGATGGTCCACGAAAACTAAAATAGGAGCGTTTTCCTAAATGTTGCTATCGCTAAAAAAAAAAAAAGGTTCACGAACGTTGATAGAAAATACGCGTAAACAATAAACTATAGTGCAATCCACAATCGTAGTCACCAAAGTTGATCAATGGCCCATGAAAACTCAAACACGAGTGGTTTCATAAATGCGGTTATAACTCAACAAAAAATGAAGGTTCACGAAAGGGGATAGAAAATAAATGTACATAGTGAACAACTACAATGCAATCCACAATCATACTCACGAAAGTTGATCGATGGCCCATGAAAACACAAACAAAAATGGTTTCCTAAATGTGGTTATAACTCAACAAGAAAGGAAGGTTGATGAAAGGCGATAGACAATACATGTATAGAATGCACAACTATAGTGCAATCCACAATCGTAGTCACCAAAGTTGATCGACGACCCACAAAAACTAAAACATGAGCGATTTCCTAAATGTTGCTATAACTCAACAAAAAAGGAACATTCATGAAAGACGATAGAAAATTCTTGTATATAATTCACAACTATAGTGTAATCCACAAGCATAGTCACCAAAATTGATCGATGGCCCACGAAAACTCAAACATGAGTTGTTTCCTAAATATAGCTCTAACTCAACAAAAAATAAAGGTTCAAAAAAGCTGATAGAAAATACACGTACAGAATGGACAACTATAGTGCAATCCACAATCGTAGTCACAAAGTTGATCGATGGCCCACGAAAACTAAAACACAAGCAGTTTCCTAAATGCAGATATAACTCAACAAAAAAGGAAGGTTCATGAAAAGCGATAGAAAATATGTGAATAGAATGCACCAATACAGTGCAATCCACAAGCATAGTTGATGAGGGTGCAACCCGAGACATAGAAAATAACCCACAAACAAGAGAATAATTTTATTATTCAGAAAATGGAGCTTCTTACATGCAGAGGATCTCAAATCCCCAAGTTCTACAACACATGCAAGCTACAAAAAGCTACAGAAATAACCCTTTCGCAATATGCGAGCTTGTCCCCCAAAAAGTTACCCAAAAATTAGAAAACCCGCCCATAAATAGAGCTCCTCATTAGTTTGGAGCCAAAACAACATTCAAATTAAGTTTAGGTGGTTTGGCGCCGAAAATTTACAACACGAAGTTCAAATTTCAAAAGAGCATTTGCAATGGTATTTTCTAGAAAGTGCGCCAACTTCCCGAGGCCATAACTTTTGATCCGGGTCTCCGATTCGCAAACCGTTTGAACCATTAGAAAGGTCTCGAAGTTAAGAACGCGCTCAAAATTTGCTACACCAATTTTGGAAAGTTTCAGGGCCGATCTGGAAGCCCTAAGTGCCTCAAATTCCACTTGGAAGATTTTCAGGTGCAAATCTGGGAAACTAAAACTGTAATATCTTTCAACCCAAGAACATAAAATAAAAACCATAAATTGGGAATTTCATTATGATGAAAAGGGTATAAAAAAATGTAAAAACATCTAAAAACTGAGAAACTTGAAATTTGACTATTTTTGGGTGATGCAAGATTGCCCTTACACCACTGGATGCTCTTGCATCAGACACCCATGGTAATTTTGAGAAGTGACCCCGTCACATCTCAGATAGTTGAGGAAAACCCAACTGGTAAACTGCTGCCTTAGATAGCTAGGATGAATCTTCCACAGGCCTTCCTCTCTATTTCACTAGATATTCTTCATACTGCCTGTTTATGGTACTCCTTCCCACACGACTATCCAAGATTTCCTCAATCTCCTCCTTTTCTGAAGTAGGTGCTGGAATCCCACACTGTTCCATCGTTGGTACTTCCTCTACGCCACCTTCATGATACTTTGTCAAATCTGAAATGTTGAACACAGGGGAAATGTTGAATCCATCCGGCAACTCTACCTCATATGCATTCCCTGAATCATGCCTCTTCAAAATTTTACAGGGACCAAACTTCTTCAGCTTCAATTTGTTATATGTTCCCACTAGAAACCTTTCTTTCCTCAAGTGGACCATCACTTCATCACCAATCTGAAACTCCTTATACCTCCTCTTCTAATCTGCCTTAGCTCTATACTGCATATTCATCTTGTTAATATGTTCTCTTACCTTCTCATGTATATTCTTGATGTGTTCTGCAAAATCTTCGACTTCAACACTTATTTTCTTCTCTTGGTCCATCTTCCTCAATTCTGGAGCTGTTCTGGGGCTACCTCCATACACAATCTGGAATGGTGATCTACCAGTGCTTCTATTGATAGAATTGTTGTAAGAAAATTTTGCCTTGGGTAAGATCAAGTCGCATCCCTTGGCTTTATCTCCTACCAAATATCTCAGTAGGTTACCCAGACTCTTGTTAACAACCTCTGTCTACCCATCTATTTGTAGGATGGGTAACCAAACTTCAACTCGTCTCTCAGCCTTCTTTCCACAAGGTCCCTCCTCCAGTAATTCTACTAAATTTGTGTCAAGTGATCTGAAACAATACTCTTTAAGTGCACTACGAAGCCTCACCACCTCTTTTGAAGAACAAGTCAGCAATGTGGGACTATATCATAGGTCTCCACATGGAATGAAATGTGCCATCTATGAAATGTGCCATCTTTGAAACTCTATCATTCCTCAAGCAGTCCTTAAGTAAACCAAGAACAAAGTCCATATCTTTATATTTCTCATCCCATGGCCTCTCTCTCGGGTAATGTAAGGGTCAGATATAAGCCTATATTCTAGCTCACCCTTAGCCATCCGACATACCTCAGAAGCTTTGTAATAAACTTCTTTTCACATCCCGTGGACAATCTGAGGCTAATAATGTTTCACTCTGATAATGGGAGTGGCCCCTTATTCCCACCAAAATGTCTCGCCATCCCTCCACTATGCTTTCCCTTATCGTTCTCCCTTATAGAACTCTTTAGGATACACAATTGACTTCCTTAAATAATATGTCATCCTCGATTATGAAATCCACCACCTTGTCCCGGTCTAACGGATAGGTTCCTTGCAAGCTTCCAAGCCTCAGTAAAATCGTGATCTTTCAGATACAAGGTCTTTGAGTTCATTGAACCCAACTCACTTCCAATCTCGTGACTTTGTCATCAATGTATGCTCTCCTACTTAAGGCATCTCAAACCCTATTTGATCTCCCAATTCTATGTTTCAAAACAAAGGTATAACTCTGCAAAAACTCTACCCATTTCATATGCCTCTAATTTAATTTTTCTCGACTATTTAGGTACTGCAAGGCTTGATGATCAGTATATAGAATAAATTCCTTCGCCAACAAATAATGTCTCCATTTCTTTAATGCTTGAACTATTACATAAATTTTTTGATCATATACAAAATACTTTCTCTTG
>VDFB02000017.1:566095301-566133358 GCA_007258455.2 Sequoia sempervirens | reverse complement strand
TTTGCTTCGATGACTTGGACGACTTGGTGAGCTTGGTGTCTTGGGTGACTTGGACGACTTGGACATGCGTCTGATCTTGGCTTCGGAACTTGGACAACTTGGTGAGCTTGGAAACTTGGGTGACTTGGACGACTTGGAAATGTGCTGGATCTTGGCTTTAGTGACTTGGATGACTTAGCGAGCTTGGCAACTTGAGTGACTTGGATGACTTGGACATGTGCTAGATATTGGCTTTGGCGACTTGGACAACTTGGCAAGCTTGGTGACTTGGGTGACTTGGATGACTTGGACATGCTCTAGATCTTGGCTTTGGCAACTTGGACAACTTGGCGAGATTGGTGATTTGGGCAACATGACTTGGACATGCGCGGGATCTTGGCTTTGGAAACTTGGACGACTTCGCGAGCTTGGCGACTTGGGAAACTTGAAGGACTTGGACATGCGTTGGATCTTGACTTCGGTGACTTGGAGGACTTGGCGAGCATGCTGACTTGGGCGACTTGGATGAGTTGGGCATGCAGTGGATCTTGGCTTTGGTGTCTTGGACAACTTTCTGACTTGGGCGACTTGGATGGCTTGGACATGCACTCAATCTTAGGTTCGGTGACTCAGACGACTTGGTGAGCTTGGTGACTTGGGTGACTTGGATGACTTGGATGACTTGGACATGCAACTTGGGTGACTTGGATGTCTTGGATTGGTGACTTGGCAAGCTTGGGGACTTAGGAGAATTGGACTAATTGGCGAGCTTGGAAACTCGTGCGACTTGGACAACTTGGATGACTTGGACATGCACTGTATCTTGGCTTCAACAACTTGGATGACTTGGCGAATTTGGTGACTTGGGCGATTGTGACGACTTGGTGAGCTTGGCCACTTGCTTGACTTGGATGAATTACACATGCACTAGATCTTGGCTTCGGCACCAAGGTTTGCACCAAATTTCAGAACAAGGTTGTTGAAAGGGGGCACAAGGGGTGTTCCATGTGCACCGTGGGTTGCACCAAGGCTGCACTAGTCCATTCTAGGGGAACACTAGGGGTGTACCAGGGCGTTCGAGGGGTGCACCGAGCTTGCACCAAGGGTCGCACTAGGGACCAAAACAGAGTACCAAGGGGAGCACCAAGGGTGTTCCATGTGCACCAAGAGTTGTACCAAAGTGAAAAACAAGGTTTTTCCAATGGGGCACTAGGGGGTGTTCCAAGTTCACCAGGGGTTGCACCAGGTTTCAAGATGAGGTCTAGAACTGGGTTTCAAAGTGAGCACCAGGACAAGTAAAGACCACAACCAAGTCCATGGGTGGAACCAAAGGAAGGTTATCATGATATTGGAAGGATGCGATATTCTTCAAGGGTTCGGTATGTTGATGGATTCTCAAGGCTAGGTTAAGGGGAGCCATGTGTGGTAATGGTTTCCCAAGTCAAAAGTGGAAAGGCGGATCTCAAGGTGGTAGCCAGAAATGTGGATATTTCCTACAGTTGCCTGGGAATCCATTGAATAACCGTTATGGGGGATTGAGATTACCCCACTATTGTTTTGGTGCTGCATAGAGGCATGCCCATGATAGTTGACCCTAGGCTCGTGACTAGGGGACCTTAGAGAATAGGGGTCTTGAAAGTGGGCTCCAAAAAATGGGTGCCAAATGCTGGTATGATAATACCCATCAAGGACTTGTCACCACATTGTCTTGGGGAAAACACTAAAAATGTTGTCACCTTTCATGCGATCTCGTCCCGCCCATGTTGTCTTGTCCAGGTGTCTCATCCCAGGTTTTGAGTTTTCCTTCCCTATGTCTAAAGTGGGGTTCCCCATGCCTAAGTGGGGTTGGGGTTTCCCTTCCCCAAGGTTGATCCGATGTGGGGTATAAGGGGGGGCATGTCTTAGAGGGGGGTTTCCAGGGGTTGTCTAGTTCCAGTGGGGCGTACCAGTTCCAAGGGCATCCAATGCGGGGGCATTCCAATGCCACATTATAGTCCCATCCCTGTAGTCTTGTATCGAAGGTCCTTGAGTCGAGTCCCATTGGTCAGCCCTAGTCCTGTGACCAGGCCACCTTAGAGAATGGGGGTGATGAAAATTAGCTCCAAAAAATGTGTTCCAAAAATGTGTCCCAAAAATGGGTCATCCAATAAAACACTAGAAAAGGGTGCAACACAGTGAATTCCTGGGAGGTCACCCATCCTAGTACTACTTCATCCCAAGTGTGCTTAATTGTAGAGTTCTGAGGGGATCCGAAGCACTAACGCTGGTATGATCGCACCCATGATGAACTTGTCGCTGCATTGTCTTGTAGAAAGCATTCACAACACAATGACCATTTGTGCAATCTCGTACCACCCATCCATTCTCGTATGTGACATCAACCCCTGACAGTCCCTTCCCCTGCCATTAGACCCAATCTCACCATGTCTCGTCGACCTTGTCCTATCCTCGAAGTTCCATCCCAGGATACTTGCTGTAAGGTTCACAATTTTGGTTTTGCATTAGGGGTTCACGGTATGCGGTCAAGGGTCAAGGGTTATGTTTCAAGTTCAGGGTTTGGGTTTAAGGTCAAGGGTTAAGGGTATTGTTTTTAGGGTTCGGGTTCAAGGTTGGGGTCCAAGGTTTAGGGTTTAGGGTCTAGGGTTCATTTTTCAGGGTCTAGGGTTCTGGGTCCAAGGCTTAGGGTTTAGGATCCAGAGTTCAAGTTTCAGGGTTCAATTTTCAAGGCTCAAGGTTTAGAGTTCACTGTTCAAGGAACAAGTTCAGGATTCAGGGTCCATTGTCAAAGGTTAAGGGTTGAGGGCTCAAGGTCAAGGGTTTAGGGTCAATGGTTGAAGTTCAGGGTTCATGGTCTAATGTCAAGGACCAAGGTCTAGGGTCAAGTTTCAAGCGTTGAGGGTTCAGGGTCAAGGTTCAGGGTTCAAGGTTCATGGTCTAATGTCAAAGGTACAGGGTTCAGGGTTTTAGGTTCTAGGCTCAGGGTTCAGTGTTCAAGGTCCTGGGTTCAAGTTTTAGGGTTCAATATTTAAGGTTTTGGTTTCAAGGTCAAGGGTCTAGGCTTAAGGGTTTAGGGACAAGGTTTAGGGTTCTTAGTTGAGGGTCAAGGGTTCAGGGTCCAGGATTCAAGGTGCATGATCAGGGGTTCAATGCTCAGGGTTTGGGTTCAAGGTTTAGGGTTCAATGTCCATGCTCATAGTTCAGTGTCCAAGTTTACGGTTCAGGGTCTAGGGTTCAAGGTCTAAGGTCTTGGGTAAAGGGTTTAGGGTCTGGGATCCAACATTCAGGTTCAAGTCCAGGATTCAAGTTTTAAGGTTTAGCGTTCAGGATGCAAGTTGAGGGTTCAAGGTCTAGGGTCAAGGGTTTAGGTTTCATGGTCCATGTTCATGATTCAAGGTCCAGGGTCTAGGGTTCAGGGCCCATGGTTTAGGGTCCAAGGGTCTAGGTTCAGGGTCAAAGGTTAAGGGTTAAGTTCAAGGTCAAGGGTCAAGTGTTCGATGTCTAAGGTTCATGGTTCACGGTTCAAGGTCGACAGTCTAGGGTGAAGGTTAAAGGGTTAAGGGTCCAATAATAAGGTTTTCATCAAGGGTTTAGGTTCAAGGTTTAGGGTTCAGGATTTGGGGTTCAAGTTTAAGGGTTCAATATTCAAGGTTTTAGGTTCAAGGTCAAGGGTCTAGGCTTGAGGGTTTGTGGACTAGTTTCATGGTTTAGGGTCTAAGAATCAAGGTTTAGGGTCTCGATTCTAAGGTTTAGGTTTTAAGGTCTAGGGTGAGGGTTCAAGGTACAAGTTTAGGGTTTAGGGTTCTTGGTGGGGGTTCTAGGTCTAGGGTTTAGGGTCCAAAAATGGGTCCCAAAAATTAGATCCAAAACTCATGTTCCAAAAGTGGGTTTTGTCTTGAAGTATGATTTGGTCAACTTCAAGGTTTAGTGCTAAGGGATCAGGGTCCATGCTCGTGATTCAGGGTGGAGGATCTATGTTCAAGGGTCGAGGGCCCAAGGTCGAGGGTTTTGTGTCTATATTCAGAGTTCAGGGTGGGGGGTTCCAGGTTCAACATTTAGGGGTCTGCAGTCTAGGGTCAAGGGTTCGGGTTTAGGGCTCATGGTCCAAGTTTAGGGTTCAGGGTCAATAGTTAAGGGTTAAGGGTTTAGGGTTCAAGGTCTAGGTTCAACATTCAAGGTTCAAGGTCTAAGGTCAAGGACTAGGGTCCATGGTCATGTGTCGAGTGTCGAGGGTTCAGGGTTCATGGTCCAGTTTTTAGGGTTCATGGTTCTATGTTCAAGGCTCGGGGTTTGGGGTTCAAGGTCTTGGGTTGAGGGTTGAGGGTGAATGGTCAAGGGTTCATGGTCTAGAGTAAAGGATTCAATGTCAACAAGAAGTGTTTAGGGATTAGGCTCCATGGTTCAAGTTTTAGGGTCCGATGTTTAAGGGTTTAGGGTCAAGGTCAAGGTTCTAGGCTTCAGGGTTTAGGGACTAGGTTTAGGGTTCTGGGCCATAGGTTCAGGGGCCAAGTGTTCAGGGTTGAAGGTCTACAATTGAAGGTTCCTGATTAGGGGTTCAATGTTCAGGGTTTGGGTACAATGTTTAGGGTTCAACTTTTGGGTTCAAGGTTCATGGTTTAGGGTCCATGTTCACAATTCAGGTTGCATGTTCAAGGTTCAGTGTCTAGGGTTCTAGGTCCAAGGTCTTGGGTTAAGGGTTAAGGGTCTGGGGTTCGAGGTTCAGCTTCAGGGTCAAGGTTTGAGGTTTAGGGTTTAGGGTCCAAATATAGGGATCATGGTTCAAGGTCAAGGGTCAAGTGTTCAGGGTCCAAGTTTCAGGGTCTGTGTTTATGGTTCACAGTTCAAGGTTGAGGGTCGAGGGTGAAGGTTGAAGGTTTAATGATTTAGGGTCAACGATTCAAGGTTAAGGATTTAGTGTCTAAGGTCAAGGTTCAGGATTCAAGGTCTAAGGTCAAGGACTAGGGTTTAAGGTTTAGGGTCCAAGGTGAGGGACCAAGGTCTAGGGTCAAGGGTTCAGGGTCCATGTTCATGGTTCAAGGTCCAGGGTCCAAGGTTCTGGGTGCAAGGGTCTAGGTTCAAGGTTTAAGGTCTAAGGTTAAGGGTTCAAGCTTAAAGGTTGAAGGTCAAGTGTTCGGGGTCCAAGGTTCAGGGTCTGTGTTTAGGGTTCATAGTTCAAGGTCAATGGTTTAAGGTGAAGGTTAAAGGGTTCAAGGTCTATAGTTTAGGGTTCACAGTTAAGGGTCCAAGTTTAGGGTTCAAGGTCCAAGGTCTTGGGTTAAGGGTCTGGGGTGCAAGGTTGCATTTTGGGTTCAGGGTTTAAGGTTCAAGGTTCAGGGTCCAAGTTGAGGGATCAAGTTCAAGGGTCAACGGTTTAGGGTTTAGTTTCCATGCTCATGGCTCAAGGTCTAGGGTCTAGGACTTAGGGTCCAAGGGTCCTAGTTTGGTGTCTAGGGTCCAAGGCTCGGGGTTAAGGGTTCAAATTCTAGTGTTAAGGGTCAAGGGTCAAGGGTTGAGGGTATGGTTAAGGGTTAAGGGTCAAGTTTTCAAGGTTCAAGGTTTAAGGTTAAGGATCCAAGGTCCAGGGTGTAGGTTCTAGGGTTTGTGGTTGGGGCTCATAGTTTAGGGTTAATTGTTCAAGGTTTAGGGTTTAAGGTTCAGGGTTCAGGGTCCAGGTTCAAGGTTTAAGGGTTTTGGGTCAATGGTTTAGGGTCCAAAGGTGGGTTCCAAAATGGGTGACATGGTTCAAGGTCCCGGGCGAGGGTTCACAATCTAGGGTCATGTGTTTAGTGTCCAGGGTAAGGGGTCCATGTTTAGGGTTTAGGGTCTAGGGTGAAGGGTTCATGGTTCAAGTTTCAGGGTTCAAGGTCTAACATTTAGGGTTTAGGGTTTGGTTTCAGGGTCTAGGGTCTAAGGTTTAGGGTTCAAGGATCAGGGTGGGGTGTTCTAGGCTTAGGGTTAGGGGTCCAAAGTTCAGGGTACTGGGTTTAGGGTTTAGGTTTAGGGTTTCAGGTCTGGCTTTAGGCTTTGGGGTTCAGGGTTTAATGTTCAAGGCTCAGGGTTTAGGGTTCATGGTTCAAGGTTTAAGTTTAGGGTTTAATGTTGAGGGTTGAGAGTCTAGGTTCAACAGTTCAAGTTTAGGGTTTGACATCCAAGGTTCATGGTTTTGGGTCTTCATTCAGGGTTAAGTGTCCAAGTTTTAAGGTACACGGTGGGGGATTCTAGGTTTAGGGTCCACGGTGTAGGGTCAAGGGTTAGGGGTTTGAGGTTCCAGTTTAGGGTTCATGGTAAGGGTATAGGGTTCAGGGTTTAATGTTCAAGGATCAAGGTTCAGTGTTCAATTTATTGGTTTAAGGGTTAAGGGTTTAGGGTCTAGGGTGAAGGTTTCATGGTTCAGGGTTCAAGGACTGAGGTTAAGGTTTCAGGGTTCAATGTTCAAGGTTTTGGGTTCAAGGTCAAGGGTCTAGGCTTTAAGGTTTAGGGACCGGGTTTAGGGTTTTAGGTCGAGGGTCAAGGGTTTCAGGTTCAGGATTTAAGGTCCACGACCAAGGGTTCATTGTTTAGGGTTCAGCATCCAAGTTCAAGGTCCTTGTTTACGGTTCAAGATTGAGGGTTCAAAGTCCAAGTTTAGGGTTCAAGGTCCAGGGTCCAGGGTTCATGGTTAAGTGTTAAGGGTTTAGTGTTTAGGGTTAGGGTTTAGGGTTCAAGGTTGAGGGTCAAGGGTTTGGGCTCCATTGTTCAAGGTTGATATTTAGGGTTTAGGTTCGAGGGTGAAGGAGTCATGGTTTGGGTTTCAAGGTTCAAGGTGCATGGTTTGGGTTTAGGGTCCAAGGTCTGATGTTTAGGGTTCACAGTTCAAGGTTGTGGGTTCCATGTTCAAGGTTTAGAGTACTAGGTTTAGGGTTCGAGGTAGAAGGTTCAAGGTTTTGGATCACGCTTTAGGCTCCAGAGTTTGGGGTTTAGGGTTCAATCTTCAATGTCCAAGTTCGAGGTTCAAGGGCTAAGGTCAAGATCTAGGGTCTAGGGTCAAGTGTCTAGTGTCGAGGGTGTAGGTTCTAGGGTTGGGGTTAGGTTTCAATGTTCAGGTTTCGAGTTCCATGGTTCAGGTTTGGGTTTAGGGTTTAGGTTTAGGGTTCAGGGTTCAACGTTTATGGTTCAGGGTTTAAAGTTCAGGGTTCAAGGTCAAAGATCAAGGTTTAGGGTCAAGGGTTCAAGGTCCAAAAGTGGGTTCCAAAAAAGGGTCCCAAAAATTGGCTCAAAAAATGGGTCCCAAAATTTGTCTCCGAAAATTGGGCTCCAAAAATGGGCTCTAAAAATTGGGTCCCAAGAAGGGTCCCTAAATCGAGGTCAAAAAATGGGTCCCAAAATTGGGCCTTAAAAATTGGGGCATTTGACCATTTTCAGCGACATCCTACTGATGCCTAGGAATTAGAAAAATAGCTTATGTAAGGGAGTGCAATGTGCTAAGGGGCCAGGGCAGTGCTCCAAGGCAATTCCAAGTTGGCAGCTCGACCTAAGCTAAGGTAGTGAGCTGAGTTGGAGGGCAAGCTGAGCCGAGTTGGAGGGCGAGCTGAGTCAGATAGAGAGCCGAGTTGGATGATCTGAGATGGCCTGAGCCAGGGGTTGCGCCAGAGTTTTGGACACAGTTCAGAGCTCGGGTTCCAAGTGGGCCAATATGAAAGGCCGGGTTGGGGCGTATGAGTTGGGAACTTGAGTGCACCTAGCTCTGTGTAAAAAGTAAGAAATCGAGGTGTTCGACTGTTTCTCAGCGTCATCCTACCAATGCCTAGGATTCAGATAGATAGCTTATAAGAACCGAGTTGGGAACCTGATTCCAAGGGCTAACATGAGAACTCGAGTTGGTGAATCCCATTTGGGGTGTCCTAGTTGGGAACTCGAGTGTGCCCAACTTGGTGTGAAAAGTCAAAAATTGGGGTGTCCGGCCATTTTCAGCTATCATCCTACCGATGGCAGGGATTCAGACTAATAGCTTATATAGGGGGTATGTGTTCTCTTAAGGCCCAATTTGAATGTGATGCAATTTGGGAACCCGAGCCCAGGGGCCTATAAGGGAACAGATTGACTTGAGGGCGCAAGTCGATGGATTCATGGCTACTAAAAGAGTTTGATGGTGAAGATAGGCATGCAAAGCGATCTTGATACGAAAATTCCGAAATCGGGGGGTTCGGCCATTCTGAGCTTTCATCCTACCGATGCCTGGGATTTAGACAAATAGCTTATATAGGGGGTGTGTGTTCTCTTAAGGCCCAGTCTGAATTCGATGTGAGTTGGGAACATATCCACTTGAGGGCATGAGTCAATGGATTCGTAGGTGTCAAACAAGTTCGATGGCAAAGTTAGGCATGAAAAGCAATCTCGGTGCAAAAAGTTAGAAATCAGGGGGTTCGGCGTTTATGAGCTGTCATCCTACCGATGCCTAGGATTCAAATAAATAGCTTATATAGGGGGTATGTGTTCTCTTAAGGCCTAGTCTGAATGCAATGCAAGTTTGGAACCCGAGCCCGGGGGCCTATAAGGGAAGAGATCGACTTAAGGGCACAAGTCGATGGATTCGTGGGTGTCGAACAAGTCTAATGGCAAGGTTAGGCATGCAAAGCAAGCTCAGTGCGAAAAGTCAGAAATTGGGGGGTTGGGCCATTTTGAGCTGTCATCTTACCGATGCCTGGGATTCAGACAAATAGCTTATATAGGGGGGTATGTATTCTCTTAAGGCCCAGTCTAAATGCGATGCGAGTTAGGGAACCCAAGCCCAAGGGCCTATAAAGGAACAAATTGAATTGATGGCGCAAGTTGATCGATTCGTGGGTGTCGAACGAGTCCGATGGTGAGGTTAGGCATACAAACCGAGTTGTTTCCAAAAAGTCAGAAATTAGGGGGTTCAGCCGGTTTGAGCTGTCATCCTACTGATGCATGGGTTCAAACAAATAGCTTATATAGGGGGGTATGTGTTCTCTTAAGGCCCAGTTTGAATGTGATGTGAGTTGGGAACCCAAGGCTGGGGGCCTATAAGGGAACAAATCAACTTGAGGGTGCAAGTTGATGGATTCATGGGTATTGAATGAGTCGGATGTCGAAGTTAGGCATACAAAGTGAGTTGTATACGAAAAGTCAAAAATCGGGGGGTTTGGCTGTTTTGAGCTATCATCCTACCGATGCTTGGGATTCAAAACAATAGCTTATATAGGGAGTATGTGTTCTCTTAAGGCCCAGTCTGAATGCGATGCGAGTTGGGAACCCAAGCCCGAGGGCCTATAAGGGAACAAATCAAATTGAGGGGGAAATTCGATGGATTCATGGGTGCCAAACGAGTCTGATGGCGAGGTTATGCATGCAAAGCAAGCTATGTGCGAAAAGTCAAAAATCTGGGCTTTTAGCCATTTTGAGCTGTCATCCTACCAATGGCAGGGATTCATACAAATAGCTTATATAGGGGGGTAATTGAGTCAAAAACTCCCCCTCCTACATGACCCCTCTATAGCATGATCATGTTGGTGTGCGAACGGATGGATGGATTTTCCGATTAGTGTTTTCATCATGCACCAACATGAGTCACGCTCTATGGGCACGCATGTACCCACCCAAGACACCTCACTTTTTATGTAGGGGATCTCTCACATTCTCGGAATAGCCTCGGTATCAAATGCAGCTCAGAATAGGGAATGACACTAGTAGTCACTCCCAACTCTGTCAAGACCAAGTAAGGGATGACTCTGGAGCCCTCATCTAGTAGTTGGGTTGCTTGGATGGGACCAAATTTCAAATGCCCATGGCTTGGGTGAAAAGTTAGAAATTAGGGGGCTTGGACATTTCTAGGTGTCATCCTACTGATGCCTAGGATTCAGACAAATAGCTATATAGGGGACATGCATCATTCTGCTTGACCCCCCTACGTTCCCCTCTAGCTTGACTGTGATGTTGTTCGGACAGATGGATTAGGCAGTCAGTTTTAATCGTGTAGATGGTCATGCTTGAGGGGAACGTAGGTCACCAAATACAAATGCATGTAGGACATCAAATTGTTGTACGATGACTCCCTCATCATCCTAGAATGGTCTCAACATCGGACGCACCTTGCAAGCATGGGCAGCACTGGTAGTCATTCCAAACTCATCCATGTCATGCCCAAGTAAGGCACTTCCTCATATACACCACATACGAATCTGATGTCCTGCATGAGGCGACAAGTATGGTGGTTATTTTCTCTTCATGAGCATCTTACTCAGTTGTCCCATTCTCAGAGTTGGATGTCCTATAACAAACTTAGGAATATTTTACTCACTCCTGTAAGAAAGGAGTGCACCAAGTCGCACCAGAAATGGGGCGCACCTAGGGGGCGTAAGCTAGTTAAAAGCTCCCCCTCTTGCGTACCCCTCTAGCATGATCTTGTTGGTGTCTGAAGGGATGGATGGATGGATTTTGTGCTCAGTTATTTCATTGTGCACCAACAAGAGTCACGGTTTAAAGGCATGCAGGTCCCCACCCAGGACATCGTATTGCTATGTGGGGGCTCTCTCACCTTCTCCTAATAGTCTCAGTAGCAGATGCACTTGAAATATGGAGCGACACTGGTTGCCGCTCCCCAACTTTGCTGGGACCAAGTAAGGGATGACTCGGGAGCCCTCATCTAGCAGTTGGGTGGCTTGGATGGGATCAAATTTTTACTGCCTAGGGCTTGTGTGAAAAGTTGAAAATTAGGGGCTTGGAAGTTTCTCGGTGTCATCCTATTGATGCCTTAGATTCAAAAAAATAGCTTATATAGGGCTTGTTACAAACTTTGAGCTCTAGAGCTGAGCTAGCCGAGTTGGTTCCAAAGTTGCAGTGTTGGCAAGCCGACCTGAGCTCGAATCTGATCCACTTCAAAATTAATATGCAAAGTGGGGCATGTCAGTGATTTAAGCTGGGTTGGGTGGCATTATTTGGGGGCACATGTTGACTTGCGATTGCCTGATTGGTTAGCAATGTTTGCACCAAATTATGATCAGTAGTTTCAAATGGCTATCATTTCATTTGTTGGTTGGATGTGATTCATGTGATGCAAACGGGTACTATTTGATTGGTTGTACCGAGTTCCTATCTCCAGCCTGGATTCTATAAGAAGGGTTTCTGAGTCAAATACGACAAGAAATGGATGAGCTAGAATTCATTGTCTTGTTATTCTATAAAGTAGGATTCCATAAGTCCGAGTTGACTGTAAATTGAGTAGGAGTATTTTATTTCCTTACTAGCGCTTGAAACCCTAGACCTGCAAGTCTTAATGAGGGTTTGTACATTATGTACATTGTTACATTATTGCATTGCGTATTGAATTAGAGCTTACATTGGTGCTCGTGGTGAGCTAGGTTTTTGGAGCATTCTGTGTGACAAGCTCATCCAAGTTCAGAGAGTGGACCCATTTATCCCGTGGGAATCTGTGTAAGTGTTATTATTTGCTCATACATTATCGGCTGAGTCTGATTTGAGTTGGTTTTTCTTTGTGAATTATGTACTTTTGTTGTAAGACGAATAAACTAGAAAATATTTTATTCCAATTCTGTGCGTTGAATTTTGTGGATGCAATTATGTAATTACTTTTCATTATCTGCTTGAATGCTTGCATTGTATTTCTGTTGTTCTGCTAACATTGCAAGGTAGGCATAGATTGTGATGTGAGCTTGTAGCAACTCCACGAGGCGAGTTGAGTTTGCATTGGCAATGTCGTGGGGGTTCAACTTGTTGACCCCTTGACAGTTGGTATCAGAGTGAAAGAATTGCTGCTATGTTGGCGCGAGCTCAAGGGTTTTGACATGGCTAATGTCAGAAAGCATGCCTTAGCATCAAACCATGGATATGATGTGTTTGATGTTGTGCGCACAACTAGAAGGCGGCATAGATCATAAACTCATCAGTCGGTCGAGCAACTCAAATCAAGGGTTGTGGCTCTTTAGAATGTGGAGGGTGAGTTCCGACTCAAAGTTCTAACAGAAGATGCTTGAGTAGCGAAAGATGAAAGTGGATTATTGGTGATCTGAATGTTATGAAGGCAACAATAGCTCAATCTGGATGAGGAAAAGCATCGAAGCTTTGCAAACCTGAAATGTATGATGGCCATAGAGATTATAAGCTCTTAGAGAATTTCTTTTGGGATATGGATGAATATTTTTCCAACATCCCCGATCTAAATGAAGAGGGAAAGATCAAATCTATTGCAACATTTCTCATAGGAAGTGCCAAGCTATGGTGGTGATCTGGAATTGAGGATATAAAGGATGGACGTTGTGTTGCAGAAGTCACTACGTGGGATGAGTTTAAAGAAACATTGTGGGAGCAATTCCACCTAGGAAATTCGGCATGGTTCTGTTGAACTCAGTTGATGGAGCTATGACATTCTGGTAAAATCTGAGATTACATTAATTCCTTCTCAGTGCTCATGATCGAGATCAAGGATATGAGCGAGATGGACTGATTGTTCTTTTTTATCAAGGGTTTACAACCCTAGGCACAAGTGGATTTGAGGTGACAAAACATGCAAACCTTGGCTGTAGCAATAGCCATCGCTGACAGACCCCTCAACTTCAAAGGAGAGTCCACCAAACCACTGAGTGGGAACTACTAGTACTTAATCAAAGAAGAAGAATCACCAACGCGATGACAAAGGTAGGGGTTCTAACCAACCTTCGTCTAATAAATCTAACAATAAGAAATCTAGTCAAGGTAGCAAGGATGCAGAGTCAACTGTGGCTCGTAGGAAAGTGAAAACTTGCTTTGTCTATGGCAAGCCCGATCACTAGGTGATAGATTGTCTAGAAAAGAAGAGCTTGAATGCTGCAAAGGCTAGATCAGAAAAGGGAGATGTACACGAGATGGGTGCAATACAAATGTTTCTTGCATTACAAAATGATGAGGGTTCAGCCTCGGCTGGACCATGTCTAGATCACGAGTTGTGCTTTGTTGAGATACACTTTGGAGTAAAGAAGGTGATCGCTATGGTGGATACCGGCACGAGTCACAATTATATCTCGCATAGAAAAGCAAAGAGATGCGGTATGGAAATCTAGGAGGTGAGCTCATCTTTTAAAGATTTGAACATAATGGCTCAAAAGTGCATTGGGAATGTGAAAGATGTGAACATGTGAGTTGGCTCATGGCAGGGTTCTACGAACTTGGTGGCAATAGAGATGGAAGATTTCAAGCTAATTCTGGGCTAGGAATTTTTGAAGAAAGGTTGTGGTGATTCCTCACGTCGAATGTCTTATATTCTTGGATGCTCATCATATTGGTATGGTGAAAATAGTGAAGTCTTCTGCAGCTTTGAGGGTGTTATCTGCTCTTAGCTTTGGTCGAGCTATCCACAAGGATGGATACTCTACATACTTAGTCGTGTTGATAGGTGATTGGGATGAAGACAAGAGTTCGATTCCCTTTCCATCCTAGAACGGTCTCGGCATCAGATGAAACTTGCAAACATGGGCGACACTGGTAGTCATTCCAAATTGGTCCATGTCATGCCCAAGTAAGGGACTTCGTCGGATGCACTGCATAGGACTCTGGTGTCCTACATGAGGCAGAAAGTATGGCAATTTTCTCTTTAGCAGAATCTTACTCGGTTGTCCCATTCTCAGAGTTGGATGTCCTATAATGGACTTAGGAACAGTCTACAAGATGCTCCCCTAAAAAAGGAGTGCATCAAGTTGCAAAAAAAATGGGGTGCACTAAGGGGGCTTATGTCAGTTGAAAGATCCCCCTCCTGCATGTCCCTCTAGCATGATATTGTTGGTGAGTGAAGGGATGGATGGGTTTTGCACTCAGATATTACATCATGCACCAATAGCAGTCACAGTTTTAGGGCCATGCAGGTCCCCACCCTAGGACATCGTATTGCTATGTTGGGGCTCTCTCACCATCTCCCAATGGTCTTGGTAGAGGATGTAGCTCAGAATAGGAAACAACACTAGTAGTCACTCCCCAACTTTGCTTGGACTAAGGAAGGGATGACTCGGGAGCCATCATCTAGCAGTTGGATGGATTGGAAGGGACAAAATTTTGACTGCCCAGGGCTCGGGTGAAAAGTTATAAATTGTGTAGCTTGGACATTTCTCGGTGTCATCCTACTAATGCTTGGGATTCAGACAAATAGCTTATATAGGGGGTAGGTGTCATTCTACTTGACCCATCTGCATGCCCCCCAAGCATGACCATGATGCTGTTCGAACAAATGATGGATTTTGTGGTCAGTTTTAATCATGCAGCATCACAGTCATGCTTGGGGGGCACACAGGTCACCTGATCAGAATGCATGTAGGACATTAGATTGCTATGCATTACCTTCATCACTATCCTAGACAGTCTCAACATTGAACGCACCTCTGTAACACAAGTGGCACTAGTAGCCGCTCCAAACTAGTCCATGTTGTGCCCAAGTAAGGGACTTCGTGTCAAGTACCCCGCATAGGAATCTGATGTCCTACATGAGTTGACAAGCATGTCGATCTGCTCTTCACCTTCATCTTACAAGATTGTCCCATTCTTCGAGTTGGATGTCGCTGAGCGGACTTACGAATAGTCTGCAAGTCGCACTAGAAATTGGATGCACCCAGGGGGTAAGTTAGTCGAAAGCTCCCCATCCTACATTCCCCTCTTGTGTGATCTTGTTGGTGTGCGAACGGATGGATTTGGATCTCAGTTTTTTCATTGTCCACCAACATGAATCATGCTTTAGAGGCACATAGGTTCCCGCCCAGGACATCGATTGCTATTCGAGTTCTCTCTATCACCTTCTCAAAATGGTATCAACATCAGATGCAGCTCATACTATGGAACAACACTGGTAGCCTTTCCCAACTCCACCGGGACCTAGTAAGGGATGACACAAGAGCCCTTGTCTAGTAGTTGGGTTGGCTTGGACGACCAAATTTTGAATGCCCACGGCTTGGGTGAAAAGTTGAAAATCAGGGGCATTCTTCATTCAGCTTGCCCCCTACTTGCATCTCAAGCGTGATCGAAGGAGTGCCACTCCCCTAAAAGGGAGTGCAAAAGTCGCAATTCAGCTCGTAATTCTCCCACCAGCATTTGGACCCGCCTTCCAGCTTCCCCTTCACCAGTTCAAGATCCCTCTTTCCCTCCCACCAAGGACACCCGATTGCATTGCAGGGGCTCTCACTCCATCTCATAACAGTCTCGACATTGGACACATTTGTGGGAAATGGATTGGCATTGCTAGCCTTTTCAATTCATCCATGTCGGGTTCTATAGTAAGGGAGCTCTTGTTTAGCTTTTGGAATTGTTCTATATACACCCGATTCCTGCCTAGGACACTCGGCTATTACTGTGTAGGCTCTCTTGCTGTCTTGGAATGGGGGTATGTTTTGGATGCATCTCAGGAAGTGATCGGCACTAGTAGCTAATCCACACTTGTCCAAATCAACTTCAGTAAAGAGATTCCTTGGGAGCGTCTATTTAACTCTCGGGTTCCTTGGGAGCGTGCACTCCATTTTTCTCCCCATCACAAATTCTCTTGCTCCCTCTTACACCCTACCAACTACACAACACTCTACTAAAATGGTCAGCTCCACCCAAATCATTTCAAAGTGTTACTCCCCTTCTGATTTTCTCTCACTCCAAAACCGTAATACCCCCGCTGTCTCACTTGAAAACCCATCCTCACTGTCACAAGGACACCCGATTGCTATGTAGGGGGATCTTCTACATTTTTTGAATGGTCTCGACCTTGGAAACATTGCGAGAAAAGGGTCAACATTGGTAGTCAGCTCTGAACTCGTCCATGTCAGGCTCCAATTGGATTGTTGGGAGCCCTCTTCTAGCTCTTGGGTTCTCTCTAAATGCCACACTTTGCCTACAACAACCAATTACAATGCGTAGTGGCTCTCTTGTAGTCTTGGAATGGTGAGAAAAGTTCAAAAGCGGTGCAATATTCTCTCTGTGAAGAGTAGCATGATGATTGCTGGGGTAATTTGAGTTAGTCATAGCTTTGGCCTTGGGCCACTGAGATAGCTGCCTGGTTTCCTACTCACAAGTAATGTCCACCCAATAACAGACTTGACAACATGTAATGAGTCTCATTCTCGATTGTTCCTGGAGGAAATCTTTGGAGCTTTTGGATTAGACCTGTCACTCAAATTCTCCTCTCTTGAGGATGATTGTGTGCGCTTGTGTTGGTTCCTTGATGGTATTTGCAAAACAACGGTTTGGAATGAGCTCCTCCATTGTGCTCTCTAGGGTGCAGTTAGAGTCTCTCACCTTTGTATTTGGTTGGTATTCGCCATGCACATTTGTCGTAAAGTAGCGCGACATTTTTGATGTTTGACGGTTGTCTTCGAATGATGTGTTGGTCTGAAAGTGCACGTTACTAGCATTTGTGCCATTGGTTTTTCATCTTTGGCATGTTGCATTGTTGCAATCAAACTCCATCCTCAAGAATGTGGTGGTCCCTCTTCAAGGAAAAAAGCCTGTTCACGTTGGTCGAGGGTCATGGGCGGCTCGGAAACCCCATTTTGGGTACGTGTAAATGTCCCTTGTGAGGCTGTATGTCACCATGCTCTGACCTGTGAATTCTTTCTATATCTATTAAGCTACATTTTTCATGGATGATTTGTGCCCAAGGCCTTGCTCTGAGGGGGATTTACTTATGCTAGTCGAGGCATGATTTGTCCATGCGGGGTGCGCCACAAAAAGTGCGTAGGGGGCATATACCTAGGAAATGGATGTCCTTGAGTGGCCTTACTCAATCCCGTGCACGATGTACTCTCTCACGACATGATTGTCATGAGCATGGGATGGTCCAGGTCTTTTGGGTAAAGGGTTTAATACGGGATGTTCTTCCCAGGTTCCGACCTGTGCAAGTAGGTACCTGTTCCCCTCCGGAGGGCATCCACGGCAATGCGGTGGTCCCTCTTCAAAGGAAAATCTTGTTCACATTAGTGGTGAGCATCGGTGGCTCAAAAGAACCCATTTTGGTTCTACGTCATCATGCTCCTGCCCGTGCAGGTGTTCCATGTCTGTTGAGTTGCATTTTTCATGGGCGATTATGCCAAGATCTTGCTCTGAGGGGAATTTTTCTGATGTTGGTCAAGATGGGCTTGTCCGTGCGTGTTGTGCCACTAAAAGTGCATAGGGGGCATATACTTGGGAAATGGACATCCTTGAGTGGCCTTACTCGGTCACATGCATGGTGCATTCTCTCACGGTATGACTGTCACAAGAATGAGAGGCTTTGAGTCTCTCGAGTAAAGGGTTCCGTATGGGATATTCTTCCCAGGTTCCTATGAACCAAAGCTCCTTCTCATCATGCTCCAACCCATGTAGTTTGGTACCTATTCCCCTCAGAGTGGCTGCATTAGCTGTCGAGGATGGTTACCAAAGTCGTGCTCAGAATGGAATGATTTATGTTGGCTGAGACATGCTTGTTCATGCAGGTTGCACCACCACATGTGCCTAGGGGGTATATACCTAGGAAATGGATGCTCTTGAGTGGTCTTATAATAGAGGTGGCCACGTGCATGGTGTTGTCCGTCCGGGTAGGTACATCACAAATAGGGGTTGTTGGGGGTCTTTCGGGTAAAGGGCTTTGTACGGGATGTTCTTCCAAGGTGCTTCTGAACCGAGGCTCTTTTCCATCACTTTCTACCCTACGTGGATCTTTTATATCTAGCTCGATGTTCTCCATTGGTACTTGGCAACAAAACTCTTGTCAAGGAGAATTTTTTTTTGTGGCGGTCGAGATTGGCTTGTTTGTGTGCGGGTGTGTCACTCCAAGCATGTACGAGGAATATGCCTAGGAAATGGATGTCTCTTAGCAGCCTTATAATTGAGGTGGTCAGGTGCGCAATGTGCTCTCTAAAGACCCGTCTTTTGTGAGTCTTCGAGAGTTTCAAGTAAAGGGCTCTGTATGGGATGTTCTTCTCAGGTGCCTGTGAACTGGAGCTCTTTGTCGTCACACTCTGGCTTTTGCTTAGATGATTTTCTCGTGCAGGGGCACCCCACCTTTTTCGAGCTATGAGTGGATTTTGTTCAATTGCGAGGATGAACCGATGCTTACCTTTTTGGTTTCCCATGTGGGCGGGTACGCACACTGCCTCTAGTAGGCCTAAGGCGGCCCGTCCGTGGCTGGAAGGTACCCGGTCGATCCTGCCAGTAGTCATATGCTTTTCTCAAAGATTAAGCCATGCATATCTAAGTATGAACTATTTCAGACTGTGAAACTACAGATGGCTTATTAAACAAGTTATAGTTTCTTTGATGTTACTTTGCTACTCGGATAACTGTAGTAATTCTAGAGCTAATACGTGCACCAAATCCCGACTCTTGGAAGGGAATCATTTATTAGATAAAAGGTCAACATGGGCTCGCTCGCTACTACGGTGATTCATGATAACTCGACAGATCGCATGACCTTTGTGTCGGTGATGCTTCATTCAAATTTCTTCCTGTAGACACTTAAAAATGACCTAGGCCTGCAAGCTCTATTTTTACCACTTTCATCCTAGCATAATTATGAAATCTTAATTATGTCCTTGGTCCACATTCGACTATTGCTTAAATAATTCATAATTATTTATTTAAGGAATGTCCTTTTATTCTTCATGATTATTAAATAAATAAATTCTATTTATTTATTAAATACGTCATTAATTGTCTAAGTCTTCCCCTAATTAAATAAATTTCTTAATTTATTATTCATTTATTCTTCCTGATTATTAAATAAATGAATTTCATTTATTTATTTCATATGTCACTAATTATCATAATTAAATGAATTGATTAATTTATTTAATTATTAAACATATCTGCTAAATTAAATAATTATCTTTTTAATATTTAATTGTCAAAATGAACATTTCCCTCATTTTTAATAAATGAAATTATTTAAAATGATGTCACTTTCTTAACTGTCAGTTCATTTTAGTAAATAACCTGAAAATTGATTATTTATTATTTCACAAAATCCATATTTTGAATTAATTTAATTCAAAATGGTATTATTCCTCCAAAAAAATCAAGTAATCAGGCAAATTCTTGATTTTCCAAATATGATCTTCAGTTCAACCCTTATCTTCTTGATTTTTCAAATCTCACAAATCAGGCAGTCTTTGTCTTCTTGATTTTCAAAAATCTTGATTTTCTAATTAATTATCTTATTTATTCTCCACCGTCGATTCGATTTTCTTAGATGACATCTCAACCACTCATTTAAGGATTTTTCCCTATCCTTGATTAGGGATTATCATAATTAATCTAGTCCTTTGATTTTAGGTCTCTGTCGAAGGTTGATCTAGTCAATCCATTCAAAATTGCATTTTCTATAAAATGCTATTTTGCTCACATTTTTGGACTAGACAGAGGAACTTCGTTATTCTGACGCATTAATATTAGAGTTATTTTTCATTTTTGAGTCATATTGTCATAGGCATATGCATAGATATTTATTTTAAATCCTTCAAAACTTGCATAGGACAATGTCATAGTCGAAATGCTCACACACTCAATCTGAGGGCATCAATCATATGCTGCAAGGTAGGAGGTGCTATGGAGGTAATCATGGAATATTCAAGGAGTGATAGGTATAATCATTCTTGCTTTTAATTTTCTTTTTACTTCATAGTTCTTTGGGTTTATAGTCTTTATTGATTTGTTAACATCTAATCTAACCTTAGGAAATTTACCCATAGATACATTGGTGAACCTGACACATTTATTTTTTCTGTAGTTTCTGTACGGTTTCAGTTTTTTGTGTTTTTTTGCAGGTATAGGTACAAAATGCCACATTTATCTTTTATCATGATGCATCTGATGCCTCGTGATGCATTCAAATACTCAAACACCACAATCGCTCTGATGTTGCATAATTGAAGTATGGAATGCTGCATTCAAACTACCGAGCCACATTTGCAACACAGAGTGACGCATCCGCTCTGTTGTGATGCATTTTCTTGGTAATGTTTTCTTCTCATTTGCATTTGGGTTTTTGATGTTTTTATGTTCTTTTTGTTTTCTTTGACATTCTGGTTTTTTTTCTGCATTCTTCCTAGCATAGGTTTTTGTGTTACTAATTTTAATTTGCAGCATGTGGTGGTTACTTTTCATGGGTCCAAGACTGGTGGATGAAACTACTAACTTGTGGTTTTGCAGCTCTGATTAGTCAAAGACTCATTTCTCAAACAATGTGTTTGCAATTTCTATTGTAGAAAACACTTCCATTGGTGCATTAAAATGAATGTGTGCTTGATTTTTTCTGACTATGCTTGAAGGTGGTAGGTGATTATGCTCTCACCTTGTGAAAACTAGGTGATCAGAAAACTGGACCCACCTTATTTTTGTCACCCTCAAGACTTAGTAATCAAAGTATCCTCTCCCCCCACGCTTTCAGGCGATCCTAGTTGTAAGAGAAATGGTTACTAACTCTAGAACTTGGGCTTGTTCTAGTGGGAAAAATTACTCACCCCAGGACGACTCAGATCGGTAGCACCCTGAACCCGAGGGACTTCCATTCGGTATATAAAATTGGATTCTTTGGGAAAGCCCAAGAATCACGCGTATGGTTTCGACGAGATGGATCTGAAAGGGGACTCTCACCGCATGGATCATGCCCTATGAACGAAATGCCTGTACTAAACACCTTTTGTTTTAGAGTCTAGCCATTTTTCAGCCATTTCTTGGTATAGTGCAGGGTACAGTATCATGCCTGAAGACATTCACTACTGATCCCCTTGAGTAGAGATAATAGTTCTTGGGAAGTCACTACCCAAGAATTCAAAGTTGGTGTGCTCAAATTTCGTTAATGAGCTGTGGAGGGATCCAATGCCACCAAACTTCTAAGCTATCTGCTCTTGAGAAGGAAAGGTGTTTATCACCAATCCAGGGTATATCGGTGGGCTATACCACATATACAAACCCTTGGCCTATTAGGATTATACTTTTCTTATGTGCAATTGCTTACACTCAAAACATTGTGCCTGTCAAGTGTTTGTTGGATCTTTCAAACATTATTCACCACATTTTCACTTCTACACATAACATTCAACATTAGATAGATCAGATTTTCTCTCAATACACCGAAAACCTCAATTTTAGCAAGTTGTCACAACTCTTGAAACACAATCGCTCTGTCAAACCACATTTTCCAAAGACTACAATGCATTAGACCTATTAAACCACATTTGCAATTCAGAACACCGCATCTGTCTGCGTCATGACGTGTCTAAAACTAACAGAATTGCATTTGGAAAACTCAGTCACATTTGTCAATCCCAGAGCCACATTCACTATACCAAAACGCATTTTCAATTCTATGACGCATTTGAGGTCTCCAATGATGTATTTGTCTGACATAAGCAAATCTTCATACAAAGTCCAAATTGAGTCTTAATTCTATCAATCTTTTGTCAAACACTATCTCCAAGGGGATTCTATCAGAAACCAAATTTGAAATTGCTCAAATTTTTTCAATCATTAGTTTGCATTATTGACCATAGGCTTCATCCTTCAAATTTTTAGTTGCATACAATAGGCATTAGCTTGACCCTAGGTTTTCATCCTTGTATACTTTGGATTAGGTTAATCTCAACACAATTTGCAATGTCATTGCCTTCGAAACTTGGTTATCTTGGACTTAATCATCATTCCCTTTTTTAGTCATTGTCCCTTTTGTGAGATTTTTTCCAACTCAATAGTCTAGTTTGGAAAACTCACTACTCATTTTGACCTTGTAACTTTGTCATTTTCAATAAGTCCTTTAGTAACTGAAATCGAAAAAAAAGATTGAGCTTAGAAGTGTTTGGGTATCCTTGTAAAGTGCATTCTTGTTTATACCTTACATATTTTATTCCCAAAAATCCAAAAATATTATTCATCCTAGTCGTCATTTTGAACCTAGACCTTGCATAGTGTCATCATTACATTTATTTGTCATTTTCATTTGAGCAATCTCATTTATGGTGGAAACTAGACTCCAAAAACAAAAATGACAAATGGAAAACTTTGGACAAGACTCCACTTCCAATGTCAACAATCATACATATGTCCCAAATTGGACATTTGATGACCCATTTGGAAACATGAATAATCAACCTCTCATGACCATACCATCCTCATCAAACAGTCCCTTTGATCCATTCTTACGTAAGGATGAATACATACAAATACTTGAGGAAAACCTAGAGGTAGCAGCACAAGATCCAGAGGCCTCTCAATTCATGGAACAAATGGTCCTATATGATAGAGACAGATATTTGGCCATACTCTTAAGTCAAGGAGCTAAGTTACCCCATGGATTTGATATTAACATGTTGAGATCAACATCTCCTGACCCTAATGTCAACAACACACATAACATGTCAAATAGTGGTCAACTTCCAAACACTACGAGCAATACCTTTTTTGATGCTACAACGACCGTGCATGCTACCTCCAACATCCCAAACACCTCCAACTCAATAAACACTACATCCATTGGAGGATCACAATCTTCCGCAATGCCCACAATATCCACAACATTGTCACAATCGGCTGAAACCACCTTTGGCTCCTCGACAATGTGGACAAGTTATTCCAATCCTCTCTTTACCACTATGGTAAATGCCATGGGGGAATCATCAAGTCATACAAATTCCCTGTTAACAACTACGTCTACTACCATGAGTACACCTTCATCATATTGTCTCATTGGTATCTCACAAAATCCTTTGGGGGGAGGTAAATGATGTATCTTTATTCAAGGACAACAACAAAATGTTAACACAACAACATTGTCCAATACCATCAAATCCCAATGACAAAATATGACCATTCCCCTTGTACAAACCCAACAATTTGGAAAAGGTGGTCAAAACACATAGCCCATGGCATCATTAGTACATTACAATGTTCATGGTCACCATATTCCCCAAATATCAACATAAATGGCTGGGGGACACATCCCAACATACCCCCAATCCAAACTTCCAATACCAACAACACACAAATCCATATACATCATACATGTCACAACAATCCATCCGTCCACAATACACCAATATCCACACACAACAAACAAGGACCTATGGCATACCAATCAATCGAATGTATGGGACCACAAATGACCCTGTAATAGATGCCTTACAAGAAAAACTGATGGGTCTAGAGAAGACCATAGAAAACATACAGATATTTGGCGAGAAATCAGAAGTGTCATATGATCTAAACGTATATCCCTTCGACATGAACTTATACATGCCACCATTTCCACCAAGGTATGTGTCGCCTTATTTTACCAAATATAGAGGAAAGAAAAACCCCATTGAACAGTTCCACAAATTTGCAACCAACTGTATGGACATCGCCTATGAACAAATGTACTTGATGATACTTTTTTCTAAAAGTATTGCAGGTCCTACCTTTGAATGGTTCTCCACTCAAAAGGATATCCAAACATGGGATGAACTTAAACAAAAATTCATAAAAAATTATGCCTACAACATTGACATGGACACCTCTATTACTAGCTTATGCAATCTCAGGCAAGAGGATGTTAGTGAAACATTCATCCCATTCTTTCAAAAATTGAGAAGTCTCGCTAGTCGGTGTCACATCGACATACCCAAAAAGGAAAAGGTGGACATGTTTGTTCAAACACTTCTAGGACCCTTAAAATATGCATTGCAAGTGCATTGTTGCACAACCTTCACGGACCTAGTTGAAAGAGGTGTCCAGATTGACAAAGTCCTTATCGCAAAGGGAGAGCTAAGATACGGTCCTAAAAATGCAAATGCAAACCCTCCCACTGACAAAAACAAGTATTGGGTCAAAAATAAACATGTGACAAATGATGGTGTTGTTGACACCAAGGCAGTAAACATTATGGGTCCTATATTAAAGGGGTTCAACAAAAAAACAAAAAAACAACGATATTGACACCCCTTACCAATGTCCCTTCAAACAACCAAAGCAGCCAAAATAATCAAGGACAATACTGTCAGATGAGACAATTCCCTAGGGGTCACACATACACTTCTTTGGGTGATCCCATTGAAGAAGTCCTCAAGAAATGCCTCCAGAATGATGTCATCACACTTCAAGAACCAAAACCATATGACCCAGGATAGTTCAAACTAGCATGGTGGGATGATAATGCATTTTATGATTATCATCAAGAAAAAGGACATAAAACTTCTACCTGTCGACAACTGAAAAACTTGGCACAAGATCTTATCGAGAGTCATATCATTAAGGTAAGTGGACCATAATTTTCCTCTAATTCTGATCATACCATCCATAAGAACCCACTGCAAGACCATGGTTCTAATAATGCTTCTAAATCAGGTCCACAGATAAACAATAATGAAGCCAATTTCACCTGAGCCAAGTATGACTATTCTAGTGGAACCACTATACACAATGTCTGAACTGACGATGAATACATCAACACCATCATGGTTAAGAGAGCACCTCAATGCAATGCTACTACTCAAAGTGGCAAGGTCACCATAGCTAGCCCATCTCCTGCTAGGCAACCTAAGCTTACCATACCTGGTCCATCTCCTAAGTAGTCACAACCCACCTCGAAGACAAAGCAATGGCAACCCAAGAGTCAGTTCAACCTTATCGACCAGCTTGGAAAAATTCCCGCACAAATTTCTATTCTTGAGTCACTTCGCATCTCTCCCACACATAAGGCTATACTAGATAAAACCTTGCAAGAGTCGTCAGTCCCTAAGGATATTGATGTCAACTAGTTTGAGACCATGAAAGGATATCTCACTATGCCTCACCACATCACCTTTTCTGATAAAGACTACTTGTCACCTAAGACTAACCATAACGATGCATTACACATTGAAACTTTCATCCATAAGCACAAGGTTAGAAGAGTTTTAGTAGATGGCAGAGCAGGATTGAATATATGCTCCTTGAAAATATTTTATCCCAATTATGTGTGTTGAATTTTGTGGATGCAATTATGTAATTACTTTTCATTATCTACTCGAATGCTTGCATTGTATTTCTGTTGTTCCGCTAACATTGCAAGGTAGGCGTAGATTTTGATGAGAGCTTGTAGTGACTCCACAAGGTGAGTTGAGTTTGCATTGGCAATGTTGCGGGGGTTCAACTTCTGACCCCTCAACAGTTGGTATCAGAGTGAAAGAATTGTTGCTGTGTTGGTGCGAGCTCAAGGGTTTCGACATGGCTGATGTTAGCAAGCATGCCTCGACATCATACCATGGAGATGATGTGTTTGATGGTGTGTGCACAACTAGAGGGCGGCATAGATCATAGACTCATCAGTCGGTCGAGAAACTAGAATCAAGGGTTGTGGCTCATTAGAATGTGGAGGGTGAGTTCTGACTCAAAGTTCTAACAGAAGATGCTTGAGTAGCGAAAGATGAAGGTGGATTATTGGTGATCTAAATGTTATGAAGGTAGCAATAGCTCAATCTAGATGAGGAAAAGCATTGAAGCTTTGCAAACCTAAAACATATGATGGCCAGAGAGATGATAAGCTCTTAGAGAATTTCTTTTGGGATATGGATGAATATTTGTCCAACATCCCCAATCTAAATGAAGAGGGAAAGATCAAATCTATTGCAACATTTCTCACGGGAAGTGCCAAGCTATGGTGGCGATCTGGAACTGAGAATATAAAGGATGGATGTTGTGTTGTGGAAGTCACTACATGGGATGAGTTTAAAGAAGCATTGCGGGAGCAATTCCGCCCAGGAAATTCGGCATGGTTATGTCGAACTCGGTTGATGGAGCTGCGACATTCTGGTAAACTCTGAGATTACATTAAGTCCTTCTCAGTGCTCATGATCAAGATCAAGGATATGAGCGAGATGGACCGATTGTTTTTTTTAATGAAGGGTTTACAACCCTAGGCACAAGCGGATTTGAGGCGAAAAAACATGCAAACCTTTGCTGCAGCAATAGCCACCACTAACAGACCCGTTGAACATAGCAGCTCAAAAGTGCATTGGGAATGTGAAAGATGTGAGCATGTGAGTCAGCTCATGGTAGGGTTCTACGAACTTGGTGGCAATAGAGATGGAAGATTTTGAGCTAATTCTGGGCTAGGCATTTTTGAAGAAGGCTAAGGTCATGGTGATTCCTCACCTCGGATGTCTTATATTCTTGGATGCTCATCATATTGGTATGGTGAAAACAATGAACTCTTCTGCAGCTTCGAGGGTGTTATATGCTCTTAGCTTTGGTTGAGCTATCCACAAGGATGGATACTCTGCATACTTAGTCACGCTGATAGGTGACAGGGATGAAGACAAGAGTTTGATTCCCTCACCATCCTAGAATGGTCTCGACATCGGATGAAACTTGCGAACATGGGTGACACTAGTAGTCATTCCAAACTGGTCCATGTCATGCTGAAGTAAGGGACTTCGTCAGATGCACTGCATAGGAATCCGGTGTCCTGCATGAGGCAAAAAGTATGGAAATTTTCCCTTCAGGAGAATCTTAATCAGTTGTCCCATTTTCAGAGTTGGATGTCCTGTAATGGACTTAGGAACAATCTGCAAGATGCTCCCCTAAAAAATGAGTGCATCGAGTTGCACCAGAAATCGGGTGCACTAAGGGGGCGTAAGTCAGTAAAAAGCTACCCCTCTTGCATGTCCCTATAGCATTATCTTATTGGTGTGCGAAGGGATGGATGGGTTTTGCACTCGGATATTACATCATGCACCAATAGTAGTCACAGTTTTAGGGGCATGTAGGTCCCCACCCCAGGACATCGTATTGCTATGCTAGGGCTCTCTCACCATCTCCCAATGGTCTCGGTAGAGGATGCAGCTTAGAATAGGGAACGACACTAGTAGCCACTCCCCAACTTTCCTGGGACCAAGTAAGGGATGACTCGGGAGCCGTCATCTAGCAGTTGGATGGCTTGGATGGGAACAAATTTTGACTTCCCAAGGCTTGGGTGAAAAGTTAGAAATCAGGTAGCTTGGAAATTTCTTAGTTTCATCCTACCGATGCCTGGGATTCAGAAAAATAGATTATATAGGGGTAGGTGTCATTCTACTTGACCCCCCTACATGCCCCCCAAGTGTGACCATGATGCTGTTTGAACGAATGATGGATTTTTCAGTCAGTTTTAATCGTGCAACATCATAGTCACGCTTGGGGGGCACGCAAGTCGCCCGATCAGAATGCATGTAGGACATTGAATTGCTATGCATTTCCTTCGTCACTATCCTAGAAAGTCTCAGCATCGAACGCACCTCTGTAACGCAAGGGGCAATGGTAGCTGCTCCAAACTAGTCCATGTTGTGCCCAAGTAAGGGACTTTATGTCAGGTACGCCGCATAGGAATCCGATGCCCTGCATGAGTCGGCAAGCATGTCGATCTGCTCTTCACCTTCATCTTACACGGTTGTCCCATTTTTTGAGTTGGATGTCATTGAGCAGACTTATGAATAGTTTGCAAGTTGCACTAGAAATGGGATGCACCCAGGGGGTAAGTTAGTTGAAAGCTCCCCATCCTGCATTCCCCTCTTGCATGATCTTGTTGGTGTGCGAACGGATGGATTTGGATCTCAGTTTTTTCATCATCCACCAACATGAGTCATGCTTTAGAGGCACATAGGTTCTTGCCCAGGACACCGAATTGCTATGCAAGTTCTCTCTATTGCCTTCTTAGAATGGTCTCAGCATCAGATGCAGCTCATAATATGGAACGACACTGGTAGCCTTTCCCAACTCCACCGGGACCTAGTAAGGGATGACGCGAGAGCCCTCGTCTAGTAGTTTAGTTGGCTTGGATGACCAAATTTTGAATGCCCATGGCTTGGGTGAAAAGTTGAAAATTGGGGGCATTCTTCATTCAGCTTGCCCCCTACTTGCATCTCAAGCGTGACCGCGATGCTATTCGAACAAATGGATTTGGCAATGAGTTTTAATCATGCAGCATCATGGTCATGATTGAGGGGCATGTAAGTCACCCAAAAGGAATGCATGAAGAATGTTGGATTGATATGTGGTGGCCCCCTCGCCATCCTACAACAGTCCCATCATCGGACACACCTTGCAAATGTGAGTGACACTGGTAGCCACCCTAGAGTCATCCATGTCGTGTCCAAGGGATTTTATTGGGCACTCGGCATAGGAATCCTATGTCCTACATGAAATGACAAGTATGTCAGTTTGCTCGTGATGAGCATCTTACACAGTTGTCCCATTCTCAGAGTTGGATCTCCTAGAATGGACTTAGGAACAGTCTACAAGCCGCTCACCTCCGAAGGAGTGCCACTCCCCTAAAAGGGAGTGCAAAAGTCACAATTCGGCTCATAATTATCCCACCAGCATTTGGACCCACCTTCCAGCTTCCCCTTCACCAGTTCAAGATCCCTCTTTCCCTCCCACCAAGGAAACCCAATTGCGATGTAGGGGCTCTCACTGTGTCTCATAACAGTCTCGACATTGGATGCATTTGTGGGAAATAGATTGGCACTGCTAGCCTTTTCAATTCATCCATGTCAGGTTATATAGTAAGGGAGCCCTTGTTTAGCTTTTGGGATTGTTCTATATACACCTGATTCCTGCCTCGGACACTCGGCTATTATTGTGTAGGCTCTCTTGCTATCTTGGAACGGGGGTATGTTTTGGATGCATCTCGGGAAATGATCGGAACTGGTAGCTAATCCAGACTCGTCCAAATAAGCTTTAGTAAAGAGAGTCCTTGGGAGCGTGTGCTCTATTTTTCTCCCCATCACAAATTCTCTCACTCCCTCTTACACCCTACCAACTACACAACACTACTAAAATGGTTAGCTCCACCCCAATCATTTTAAAGTGTTACTCCCCTTCCAATTTTCTCTCACTCCAAAACCGCAATACCACCGCCGTCTCAGTTGAAAACCCATCGTCACTGTCACAAGGACACCTGATTGCTATGTAGGGGGCTCTTCTGCATTTTTTGAATGGTCTCGACATTGGACACATCGCGGGAAAAGGGTCAGCACTGGTAGTCAGCTCTGAACTCGTCCATGTCAGGCTCCAATTGGATTTTTGGGAGCCCTCTTATAGCTCTTGGGGTCTCTTTGAATGCCACACTTTGCCTATAGCAGCCGATTGTAATGTGTAGTGGCTCTCTTGCAGTCTTGGAATGGTGTGAAAAGTTCAAAAGGAGTGCAATATTCTCTATGTGAAGAGTAGCATGATGAATGCTGGGGTAATTTGAGTTAGTCGTAGCTTTGGCCTCGGGCCACTGAGACAGCTGCCTAGTTTCCTACTCACATGTAATGTCCACCCAGTAACAGAATTGACAACATGTAATCAGTCTCATTCTTGATTGTTCCTGGAGGAAATCTTCAGAGCTTTTGGATTAGACCTATCACTTGAATTCTCCTCTCTTGAGGATGATTGTATGTGCTTGTGTCGGTTCCTTGATGGTATTTGTGAAACAATAGTTTGGAATGAGCTCCTCCATTGTGCTCTCTAGGGTGCAGTTAGAGTCTCTCACCTTTGTATTTGGTTGGTATTCGCCATGCACATTTGTCATAAAGTAGCACGACATTTTCGATGTTTGACGGTTGTCTTCGAATGATGCGTTGGTCTGAAAGTGCATGTTACTAGCATTTGTGCCATTGGTTTTTCATCTTTGGCACATTGCATTGTTGCAATCAAACTCCATCCTTGAGAATGTGGTGGTCCCTCTTGAAGGAAAAAAGCATGTTCACATTGGTCAAGGGTCATGGGTGGCTCGGAGACCCCATTTTGGGTACGTGTAAATGTCCCTTGTGAGGCTACGCGTCGCCATGCTCCGACCTATGTAGGCATTCTATGTCTATTGAGCTACATTTTTCATGGATGATTTGTGCCCAAGGCCTTGCTCTGAGGGGGATTTACTTATGCTGGTCGAGGCAGGATTTGTCCATGCGGGGTGCGCCACAAAAAGTGCGTAGGGGGCATATACCTGGGAAATGGATGTCCTTGAGTGGCCTTACTTGGTCGTGTGCACAACGTATTCTCTCACGACATGATTTTCATGAGTGTGGGATGCTCTAGGTCTTTCGGGTAAAGGGTTTAATACGGGATGTTCTTCCCAAGTTCTGGCTCGTGCAAGTAGGTACCTGTTCCCCTCCCGAGGGCGTCCATGGCAATGCGGTGGTCCCTCTTCGAAGGAAAATCCTGTTCACATCGGTGGGGAGCATCGGTGGCTCAAAAGAACCCATTTTGTTTCTACGTCATCATGCTCCTGCCCATGCAGGAATTCCATGTCTGTTGAGTTGCATTTGTCGTGGGCAATTATGCCAAGATCTTGCTCCGAGGGGAATTTTTGTGATGCTGGTCGAGGTGGGCTTGTTCGTGCATGGTGTGCCACTAAAAGTGCATAGGGGGCATATAATTGGGCAATGGATGTCCTTGAGTGGCCTTACTTGGTCACATGCATAGCATATTCTCTCACTGTATGACAGTCGTGAGCATGAGTGGCTTTTAGTCTCTCAGGTAAAGGGTTCCGTACGGGATATTCTTCCCAGGTTCTTGTGAACCGAAGCTCCTTGTCATCATGCTCTAGCCCATGTAGGTTGGTACCTATTCCCCTCGGGGTGGCTGCATTAGCTACGGAGGATGGTTACTGAAGTCGTGCTCAAAATGGAATGATTTATGTTGGCCGAGACATGCTTGTCCGTGCAGGTTGCACCACCACATGTGCATAGGGGGTATATACTTGGGAAATGGATTCTCCTGAGTGGTCTTATAATAGAGGTGGCCACGTGCATGGTGTTGTCCGTCCAGGTAGGCACATCGCAAGCAGGGGTTGTTGGGGGTCTTTTGGGTAAAGGGATTTGTACGGGATGTTCTTCCAAGGTGCTTGTGAATCGAGGCTCTTTTCGACCACTTTCTGCCCTGCGTGGATCTTTTATATCTAGCTCGATGTTCTTTGTTGGCACTTGGCAACAAAACTCTTGTCAAGGAGAAATTTTTTTTGTGGCAGTTGAGATTGGCTTATTTGTGTGCGGGTGCGTCACTCCAAGCATGTACAAGGAATATGCCTATGAAATGGATGTCTCTTAGTAGCCTTATAATTGAGGTGGTCAGGCACGTGATGTGCTCTCTAAAGACCCGCCTTTCACGAGTCTTTGAGAGTTTTGGGTAAAGGGCTCCATATGGGATGTTCTTCTCAGGTGCCTGTGAACTGGAGCTCTTTGTCATCACTCTTTGGATTTTTCTTACCCCACCTCTTTCAAGCTATGAGTGGATTTTGTTTGATTGCGAGGATGAACCGATGCTAATCTTTTTAGTTTCCCATGTGGGCGGGTCCGCACACTACCTCTAGTAGGCCTGTGGCAGCCCTTCTATGGCTGGAAGGTACCTGGTCGATCCTGCTAGTAGTCATATGCTTTTCTCAAAGATTAAGCCATGCATATCTAAGTATGAACTATTTCAGACTGTGAAACTACAGATGGCTCATTAAATCAGTTATAGTTTCTTTGATGTTACTTTTCTACTCGGATAACCATAGTAATTCTAGAGCTAATACGTGCACCAAATCCTGACTCTTGGAAGGGAATCATTTATTAGATAAAAGGTCAGCGTGGGCTCGCCCACTACTCCGGTGATTCATGATAACTCGACGGATCGCACGGCCTTTGTGCCGGCGATGCTTCATTCAAATTTCTACCTGTAGACAGTTAAAAATGACCTAGGCCTGCAAGCTCTATTTTTACCACTTTCGTCCTAGCATAATTATGAAATCTTAATTATGTCCTTGGTCCACATTCGACTATTGCTTAAATAATTCATATCTATTTATTTAAGTCATGTCCTTTTATTCTTCATGATTATTAAATAAATAAATTCTATTTATTTATTAAATACGTCATTAATTGTCTAAGTCTTCCCCTAATTAAATAAATTTCTTAATTTATTATTCATTTATTCATTTATTCTTCCTAATTATTAAATAAATGAGTTTCATTTATTTATTTAATATGTCACTAATTGTCATATTTAAATGAATTGATTAATTTATTAAATTATTTAACATATCTGCTAAATTAAATAGTTATCTTTAATTATTTAATTGTCAAAATTAGCATTTCCCTCAATTTTAATAAATGAAATTATTTAAAATGATATAACTTTCTTAACTATCAGTTCATTTTAGTAAATAATTTGAAAATCGATTATTTATTATTTCACAAAATCCATATTTTGAATTAATTTAATTCAAGATGGTAATATTCCTCCAAAAAAATCAAGTAATCAGGAAAATTCTTTATTTTCCAAATCTGATCTTATATTTAGCCCTTATATTCTTGATTTTTTGAATCTCACAAATCAAGTAGTCTTTGTCCTCTTGATTTTCAAAAATCTTTATTTTCTAATTAATTGTCTTATTTATTCTCCACCGTCGATTCGATTTTCTTAGATGACATCTCAACCACTCATTTAAGGATTTTTCCCTATCCTTGATTAGGGATTATCATAATTAATCTAGTCCTTTGATTTTAGGTCTTTGTCGAAGGCCGATCTCATCTATCCATTCAAAATTACATTTTCTATAAAATGCTATTTTGCTCACATTTTTGGATTAGACAGAGGAACTTCGTTATTCTGACGCATTAATATTAGAGTTATTTTTCATTTTTGAGTCATATTGTCATAGGCATATGCATAGATATTTATTTTAAATCCTTCAAAACTTGCATAGGACAATGTCATAGTCGAAATGCTCACACACTCAATCTGAGGGCATCAATCATATGCTGCAAGCTAGGAGGTGCTATGGAGGTAATCATGGAAGATTCAAGGAGTGGCAGGTATAATCATTCTTGCTTTTAATTTCCTTTGTACTTCATAGTTCTTTGGGTTTATAGTCTTTATTGATTTGTTAACATCTAATCTAACCTTAGGAAATTTACCCATAGATACATTAGTGAACTTGATGCATTTATTTTTTCTGTAGTTTCTGTACGGTTTTAGTTTTTGTGTTTTTTTTGTAGGTATAGGTACAGAATGCCACATTTATCTTTTATCGTGATGCATCTGATGCATCGTGACACATTCGAATACTCAAACACTGCAATCGCTTTGATGTTGCACAATCGAAGTATGGAATTCCGCATCTAAACTACCGAGCCGCATTTGCAACATAGAGTGACGCATTCACTCTGTTGTGATGCATTTTCCTAGTAATGTTTTCTTCTCATTTGCATTTGGGTTTTTGATGATTTTATGTTCTTTTTGTTTTCTTTGACATTCTGGTTTGTTTTTTCTGCATTCTTCCTAGCATAGGTTTTTGTGTTACTAATTTTAATTTGCAGCGTGTGGCGGTTACGTTTCGTGGGTCCAAAATTGGTGGATGAAACTACTAACTTGTGGTTTTGTAGCTCCGATTAGTCGAAGACTCATTTCTCAAACAATGTGTTTGTAATTTCTAGTGTAGAAAACACTTCCATCGGTGCATTAAAATGAATGTGTGCTTGATTTTTTCTGATTGTGCTTGAAGGTGGTAGGTGATTATGCTCTCACCTTGTCAAAACTAGGTGATCAGAAAACCAAAACCACCTTATTTTTTTCACCCTCAAGACTTAGTAATCAAATTATCCTCTCCCCCTATGCTTTCAGGCAATCCTAGGTGTAAGAGAAATGGTTACTAGCTCTAGAACTTGGGCTTGTTCTGGTGGGAAAAAGTACTCACCCCAGGATGACTCAGATCGGTAGCACCCTGAACCCGAGGGACTTCCAGCCGATATATAAAATTGGATTCTTTGGGAAAGCCCAAGAATCATGCATATGGTTTCGACGAGATGGATCCGAAAGGGGACTCTCACCACATGGATCATGCCCTACGAACAAAATTCCTGTACTAAACACCTTTTATTTTAGAGTCTAGCCATTTTTTAGCCATTGCTTGGTATAGTGCAGGGTACAGTATCATGCCTGAAGACATTCACTACTAATCCCCTTGAGTAGAGATAATAGTTCTTGGGAAGTCACTACCCAAGAATTCAAAGTTGGTGTGCTTGAATGAAGTTAATGAGCCGTGGAGGGGAGCCAATGCCACCAAACTTCTAAGCTATCCAATCTTGAGAAGGAAAGGTGTTTATCACCAATCTGGGGTATATCGGTGGGCTATACCACATATACAAACCCTTGGCCTATTGGCCTATTAGGATTGTACTTGTCTTATGTGCAATTGCTTACACTCAAAACATTGTGCTTGTCAAGTGTTTGTTGGATCTTTCAAA
Organism: Sequoia sempervirens; assembly: GCA_007258455.2. Classification (NCBI taxonomy): domain Eukaryota; kingdom Viridiplantae; phylum Streptophyta; class Pinopsida; order Cupressales; family Cupressaceae; genus Sequoia; species Sequoia sempervirens. The sequence goes on along the minus strand of VDFB02000017.1, from coordinate 566,099,192 downwards.
CATTATTCACCACATTTTCACTTCTACACATAACATTCAACATTAGACAGATCAAATTTGCTCTCAATACACTAAAAACCTCAATTTTAGCAAGCTGTGTCACAACTCTTGAAACACAATCACTCTATCAAACTGCATTTTCCAGAGACTGCAATGCATTAGACCTGTTAAACCACATTTGTAATTTAGAACACCACATTTGTCTGCATTGTGACGCATCTGAAACTAATAGAACTACATTTGCAAAACTCAGTCACATTTGTCAATCCCAGAGCCACATTCACTATACCGAAATGCATTCCCAATTCTACGACGCATTTGAGGTCTCAAACAACACATTTGTCTGACATATGCAAAATCTTCATAAAAAGTCCAAATTGAGTCTTAATTCTATCAATCTTTTGTCAAACACTGTCTCCAATGGGATTCTATCAGAAACCAAATTTTAAATTGCTCAAATTTTTTCAATCATTAGTTTGCATTATTGACCATAGGCTTCATCCTTCAAATTTTTAGTTGCATACAATAGGCATTAGCTTGACCCTAGGTTTTCATCCTTGTATACTTTGGATTAGGTTATTCTCAACACAATTTGCAACATCATTGCTTTCGAAACTTGGTTATCTTGGACTTAATCATCATTCCCTTTTTCAGTCATTTTCCGTTTTGTGAGATTTTTTCCAACTCAACAGACTAGTTTTGAAAACTCACTACTCATTTTGACCTTGGAACTTTGTCATTTTCAGTAAGTCCTTTAGTAACTGAAATCAAAAACAAAGATTGAGCTTAGAAGTGTTTGGGTATCCTTGTAAAGTGCATTCTAGTTTATACCTTTCATATTTTATTCCCAAAAATCCAAAAATATTATTCATCCTAGTCGTCATTTTGAACCTAGACCTTGCATAGTGTCATCATTACATTTATTTGTCATTTTCATTTGAGCAATCTCATTTTATGGTGGAAACTAGACTCCAAAAACAAAAATGACAAATGGAAAACTTTGGACAAGACTCCACTTCCAATGTCAACAATCATATGTATGACCCAAATTCGACATTTGACAATCCATTTGGTAATGTGAATAATCAACCTCTCACGACCATACCATCCTCATCAAATAGTCCCTTTGAACCATTCTTATGTAAGGATGAATACATACAAATACTTGAGGAAAACCTAGAGGTAGCAGCACAAGATCCAGAGGCCTCTCAATTCATGGAACAAATGCTCCTATATGATAGAGACAAATATTTGGCCATATTCTTAATTCAAGGAGCTAAGTTACCCCATGGATTTGATATTAACACGTTGAGATCAACATCTCCTAACCCTAATGTCAACAACACACATAACATGTCAAATAGTGGTCAACTTCCAAACACTACGAGCAATACCTTTTTTGATGCTACAACGACCGTGTATGCTACCTCCAACGTCCCAAACACCTCCAACTCAATAAACACTACATCCATTGGAGGATCACAATCTTCCGTAGTGCCCACAATATCCACAACACTATCACAATCGACTGAAACCACCTTTGGCTCCTCAGCAATGTGGACAAGTTATTCCAATCCTCTCTTTACCACTACAGTAAATGCCACAGGGGCATCATCAAGTCATACAAATTCCCCGTTAACAACTACGTCTACTACCATGAGTACACCTTCATCATATCATCTCATTGGCATCTCACAAAATCCTTTGGGGGGAGGTAAATGACGTATCTTTATTCAAGGACAACAACAAAATGTTAACACAACAACATTATCCAGTACCATCAAATCCCAATGATAAAATACGACCATTCCCCTTGTACAAACCAAACAATTTGGACAAGGTGGTCAAAACACATAGCCCATGGCATCATTAGTACATTACAATGTTCATGGTCACCATATTCCCCAAATATCAACACAAATGGCTAGGGGACATATCCCAACATACCCCCAATCCAAACTTTCAATACCAACAACACACAAATCCGTATACATCATACATGTCACAACAATCCATCCCTCCACAATACACCAATATCCACACACAACAAACAAGGACGTATGGTGTACCAATCAATCCAATGTATGGGACCACAAATGACCCTGTAATAGATGCCTTACAAGCAAAACTGATGGGTTAGAGAAGACCATAGAAAACATATAGATATCCGATGAGAAATCAGAAGTGTCATATGATCTAAATGTATATCCCTTCGACATGAACTTATACATGCCACCATTTCCACTGAGGTATGTGTCTCCTAATTTTACCAAATATAGAGGAAAGAAAAACCCCATCGAACATTTCCACGAATTTGCAACCAACTGTATGGATGTCGCCTATGAACAAATGTACTTGATGAGACTTTTTTCTAAAAGTATTGTAGGTCCTGCCCTAGAATGGTTCTCCACTCAAAAGGATATCCAAACATGGGATGAACTTAAACAAAAATTCATAAAAAATTATGCGTACAACATTGACATGGACACCTCTATTACTAGCTTATGCAATCTCAGGCAAGAGGATGTTGGTGAAACATTCATCCCATTCTTTCAAAAATTGAGAAGTCTAGCTAGTCGGTGTCACATCGACATACCCAAAAAGGAAAAGGTGGACATGTTTGTTCAAACACTTCTAGGACCCTTAAAATATGCATTGCAAGTGCATTGTTGCACAACCTTCATGGACCTAGTCGAAAGAGGTGTCCAAATTGAGAAAGCCCTTATCGCAAAGGGAGAGCTAAGATACAGTCTTAAAAATGCAAATGCAAACCATCCCACTGACAAAAACAAGTACTGGGTCAAAAATAAACATAAGACAAATGACGGTGTTGTTCACACCAAGGTAGTAAACATTATGGGTCCTGTATTAAAGGGGTTCAACCGCAAAACAAACCAACAATGATATTGACACCCCCTACCAATGTCCCTTCAAACAACCAAAGTGGCCAAAATAATCAAGGACAATACTGAAAATAATCAAGGACAATACCGTCAAATGAGACAATTCCCTAGGGGTCGCACATACACTCCTTTGGGTGATCCCATTGAAGAAGTCCTCAAGAAATGCTTCTAGAATGGTGTCATCACACTTCAAGAACCAAAACCATATGACCCAGGATAGTTCAAACTAGCATGGTGGGACGATAATGCATTTTACAATTATCATCGAGAAAAGGGACATAAAACATCTACCTGTCGACAACTGAAAAACTTGGCACAAGATCTTATCGAGAGTCGTATCATTGAGGTAGGTGGATCATAATTTGCCTCTAATTCTAATCATACCATCCATAAGAACCCACTGCAAGACCATGGTTCTAATAATGCTTCTAAATCAGGTCCATAGATAAACAATAATCAAGCCAATTTCCCCCGAGCCAAGTATGACTATTGTAGTGGAACCACTATACACTCAAAGTGGCAAAGTCACCATAGCTAGCCCATCTCCTGCTAAGCAACCTAAGCTTACCATACCAATTCCATCTCCTAAGTAGTCACAACCCACCTCGAACACAAAGCAATGGCAACCCAAGAGTCAGTTCAACCTTATTGACCAGCTTGGCAAAACTCCTGTGCAAATTTCTATTCTCGAGTTGCTTTGCATCTCTCCCACACATAAGGCTATACTGGATAAAACCTTGCAAGAGTCGTCAGTCCCTAAGGATATTGATGTCAACTAGTTTGAGACCATGAAAGGATATCTCACTATGCCTCCCCACGTCACCTTTTCTGATAAAGACTACTCGTCACCTAAGACTAACCATAACGATGCATTACACATTGAAACTTTCATCCATAAGCACAAGGTCAGAAGAGTTTTAGTAGATGGCATAGCAGGACTGAATATACGCTCCTTGAAATTTGGTTAAGGATCTAGGATTTTCTAATG
>VDFB02000017.1:566018297-566095201 GCA_007258455.2 Sequoia sempervirens | reverse complement strand
AAACATATAGATATCCGATGAGAAATCAGAAGTGTCATATGATCTAAATGTATATCCCTTCGACATGAACTTATACATGCCACCATTTCCACTGAGGTATGTGTCTCCTAATTTTACCAAATATAGAGGAAAGAAAAACCCCATCGAACATTTCCACGAATTTGCAACCAACTGTATGGATGTCGCCTATGAACAAATGTACTTGATGAGACTTTTTTCTAAAAGTATTGTAGGTCCTGCCCTAGAATGGTTCTCCACTCAAAAGGATATCCAAACATGGGATGAACTTAAACAAAAATTCATAAAAAATTATGCGTACAACATTGACATGGACACCTCTATTACTAGCTTATGCAATCTCAGGCAAGAGGATGTTGGTGAAACATTCATCCCATTCTTTCAAAAATTGAGAAGTCTAGCTAGTCGGTGTCACATCGACATACCCAAAAAGGAAAAGGTGGACATGTTTGTTCAAACACTTCTAGGACCCTTAAAATATGCATTGCAAGTGCATTGTTGCACAACCTTCATGGACCTAGTCGAAAGAGGTGTCCAAATTGAGAAAGCCCTTATCGCAAAGGGAGAGCTAAGATACAGTCTTAAAAATGCAAATGCAAACCCTCCCACTGACAAAAACAAGTACTGGGTCAAAAATAAACATGTGACAAATGACGGTGTTGTTCACACCAAGGCAGTAAACATTATGGGTCCTGTATTAAAGGGGTTCAACCGCAAAACAAACCAACATTGATATTGACACCCCCTACCAATGTCCCTTCAAACAACCAAAGTGGCCAAAATAATCAAGGACAATACCGAAAATAATCAAGGACAATATCGTCAAATGAGACAATTCCCTAGGGGTCGCACATACACTCCTTTGGGTGATCCCATTGAAGAAGTCCTCAAGAAATGCTTCTAGAATGGTGTCATCACACTTCAAGAACCAAAACCATATGACCCAGGATAGTTCAAACTAGCATGGTGGGACGATAATGCATTTTACAATTATCATCGAGAAAAGGGACATAAAACATCTACCTGTCGACAACTGAAAAACTTGGCACAAGATCTTATCGAGAGTCGTATCATTGAGGTAGGTGGATCATAATTTGCCTCTAATTCTAATCATACCATCCATAAGAACCCACTGCAAGACCATGGTTCTAATAATGCTTCTAAATCAGGTCCATAGATAAACAATAATCAAGCCAATTTCCCCCGAGCCAAGTATGACTATTGTAGTGGAACCACTATACACAATGCCTGAATTGATGATGAATACATCAAAACCATCATGGTTAAGAGAGCACCCCAATGCAATGCTACTACTCAAAGTGGAAAAGTCACCATAGCTAGCCCATCTCCTGCTAAGCAACCTAAGCTTACCATACCAATTCCATCTCCTAAGTAGTCACAACCCACCTCAAACACAAAGCAATGGCAACCCAAGAGTCAGTTCAACCTTATTGACCAGCTTGGAAAAACTCCCGTGCAAATTTCTATTCTCGAGTTGCTTTGCATCTCTCCCACACATAAGGCTATACTGGATAAAACCTTGCAAGAGTCGTCAGTCCCTAAGGATATTGATGTCAACTAGTTTGAGACCATGAAAGGATATCTCACTATGCCTCCCCACGTCACCTTTTCTGATAAAGACTACTCGTCACCTAAGACTAACCATAACGATGCATTACACATTGAAACTTTCATCCATAAGCACAAGGTCAGAAGAGTTTTAGTAGATGGCATAGCAGGATTGAATATACGCTCCTTGAAATTTGGTTAAGGATCTAGGATTTTCTAATGCATGCATGGACCTTAAAAAGAGTATAGTGATAAAAGCATATGATGACGAAGAATGCTCTTCATGAGGTGTTATTTCTCTTCCTATTAGAGTAAAACCATTCATTGTGGATACAACCTGCCAGGTCCTAGATCAAGAATTACCTTACAACATATTGCTCAGTCACTCATGGATTCATGCCTTAAAAGCCGTCCCATCCACATATCACTAATGCTTAAAATTCCCATTTGACGGCACAAAAATCACTATAAATGGTGACCTCGACCCTTTTCAATATTGTACCAACCTAAGGGGTATTTCTGCAAACTGAGTGCCTATTAACCGAGAAGCACCTAGCTCCTTTTCTTCCAAATACATTGACCCATCCACACTCACATCATCTTCAACGTCCACTCCATCCACATCTTCCACCACAACACCATCTTCCACAAACCCTAAGGCTGAGACCACTGTCAAGATCCAAGACCTCGGTTGTGGAGAATTCAAACTATATACAACATATAGCATCACAATGATACCCAAGTCTCTGAAGGTCTATGGTCGGCCATGTTTTAGAATGGAACCCAAAGAAATTTTCAAAATCCCAACAAAAATAGTTTTCATCAAATGGGGAGACATGAGTAAGGAGGACCTAGCTGATATTATGGGATGGCTCTATAAGGAAATGGCATAACTACCCCCATTACCAGTTAAGAAATATGGAAAGGGCTATGACATAATGAAGGCTAAGGTCTACGATGGCACTAGTGGCCTAGGCAGAAATAAAACTAGACGAAGAGAGCCCATAAAATGTTTCAAAATACCAAAATATCTTGGATTAGGGTATGGATTTCCCGATAATGACGACCAACGTACAACTGGGCTTTCAAGTGACCACATGCATGCTTTAGAAAGTGTCGAGACCACTAAGGAAACCTTCACCAAAACTGACTCACAAGAGTGGGAATTTGGCTCTCAAAGATCCTTAAGTGACTGTTGCCTCGATGATTTGTTTGTCGAAACCAGGGAGCTCACCTTTGAACAAAACTTTTGGAAAACATTTAAAATCAATCAGGCACCAAATAGTCATAGTTTTGTTTCCCTTCCCCATGAAATACAAACCCCACCATCTGAATCCCTTCAGTCCAATCCATCTAAAGTACCAAATGACAATGACAACCATGACTCTAAGTCCTTCACCCCTTATTTTGACAATGAATATGAGACTAGTGAACTGGAATATTGGATAGAGTTCAATGTGGAGTTGGATGATGATAATATCATCTACAATACCACTAAATCCATCTGTATGCTTTTTGCATCCTCCCCTCAAATCACCAACACTGACAATGGAATTTCCCTAGTTTATCCTCAAGTAGTTGATTGGGACCAACAAGGCCCGCTAGTCCTGGACACCTTTCAAAATGATGAGGCAATTGCAGAGTTTATGGGATTACATGAGGGTATACCCAGTGGTGATCACAAGGTAGGATTTTCCATTGATCTAGATTGTGTGGCCTACTTGAGTGAGACTGCTTCGTCCTCCAGTCACAAAATTAAAAATAAAAACAAAATGAAAAATGAAACGTCTTTAGGTGAAAACCAAAAGGCACCTTCTGACAACAAAAAAGTAAAAACAAAGGATGTATTTGCAGGTGAAAACCTCTCTAAGGCACCCAAGGATGGAGGACTGGACTTTCTTCCTATAACACAAGAGAAATCAGCTATGCTCATAGAGGACACCATAGAAAACAACATATCAATAGCTGAAGATCCCAAAATGGTCCTCTTTGTTGTATCCTTGGTTGAAGAAGAGAGACCAAAATTTCACAAATTCTTTGCAGAACGTAAAGTCAACTTCACATGGTCCTATGCTAACATGCCAGGATTAGACCTAGAACTGGTTTTGCACCATCTACCACTATTGCCTAATGCCAAACTATTCAAAGAAAAGTTATGCAAAATTCATCCTCAGGTTGCTCTATTGGTCAAGGTTGAGTTGAAGAAACTTCTAGACACTGGGTTCATACAGTCTATTGATTATGCTAAGTGGATATCTAACCTGGTGCTAGTAACAAAGCCAAATGGGATGATCCACGTCTACAAATATTTTAGAGACCTAAATAAGGCATGCCCAAAAGATGACTTTCCTTTACCAAATATTGATATCATAGTTGACCTCACAGTAGGATATGAGATGCTATCCCTCATGGATAGTTTCTCTAGCTATAATCAGATTCGTATTTCCCTCGAAGAACAACACAAAACATCATTCACTTTCCCATGGGGTACATACTATTGGAATGTCATGCCATTTGGTCTTAAAAATGTAGGCGCCACATATCAGAGGGCTATGACCACAATTTTTCATGACATGATGGATAAAATAATGGAAGATTATGTAGATGACCTATTGGCTAAATCAGTAACAAGAAAGGATCATTTGAAGGTGTTAGACACAATTTTCAAGAGACTAGAAGAATAAAAAGTCTGACTGAATCCTAAGAAATGTTTCTTCAGTGTAACATCAGGTAAAATCTTGGGATACATAGTCTCTCAAAGAGGCATTGAGGTCAATCCAACAAAATTAAAATCCATCATAGACATACCCTTGCCCAGATTAATTAGTGAACTTAGAACCCTACAAGGTAGGGTACAATCTATTAGGTGCTTCATAGCACAATTGGCTAACAAGTGTCACCCATTCCAATATCTTTTGTGCAAAGGCATCCCCTTTGTGTGGACAGATAAATGCCAAGAAGCCTTTCAACAAATAAAATATTACTTATCGTCACCACCAATCCTCATGCCTCCCATTCATGGAAAACCATTGATCTTATACATCTCTACCATAATTCAGCACTAGGGGCATTACTAGCGCAGAACGACCAAGAGGAAAAAGAAAGAGTTGAATATTATATCAGTCACACATTGGTTGGGTATGAACTAAACTACACATCAATTGAACGAGATTGTCTAGCCATGGTCTTTGCAGCACAAAAGCTAAGAAATTATATGTTAAGCCACTAGACACAACTAGTAGCAAAGATCGACCCCCTCAAATATTTGTTAAGTTGGGTAGCATTAACAGGACATCTAGAAAAATGGGTCATGATTATGAGTGAATATGACATTCAATATGTAGAAAGAAAGGCAATAAAAGGACAATCATAACAGACCAGCTGGCGGATGCACCTTTACAAAGTGATCACCTGTTAGTGGCAGATTTTCCAAATGAGTCGATATTCCATATGGAACCTAAGTCACCTTGGCGACTCTACTTTGATAGATCACAGACAAACCATGGCTCGGGGGAAGAAATATTGTTCATCACCCCTCAAAGAGACTCCATTCCTAAGTATTTTTGAATTGCTTTCCCATCCACAAACAATATGGTGGAATATAAGGCACTAGTTACAAGACTTAGAATGGAATAAAAATGGAAAATCAGAACACTACATGTCTATGGGGATTCTTAGCTCATCATCAACTAGGTTAATGATGACTATGACACAAAAGATGAGAAGCCAATGCCCTACAAATGAATGGTTGATAGTTTTCAAACATACTTCCACATGGTAACTTTTGAACAAGTTTCGAGAGCACAAAATAAAGTGGCAGATGCCATGACTACAATAGGCTCTCTCCTCAACATTCCAAGCAATATGCCTTAGCTGGAATTCCTAATAGAACAATTGTTGGTCCCTGCCTATGACATTCCAGAGTCAAAGGTGGTATGCAAACTTGTTGGTCCTAACTCTCCCTAGTACCAAGATATTTATGACTACCTTAAGTCTCAAACCCTTCCACCTAACCTGTCCAACAACCAGAGGAAGTCCTTTATCCGAAAAGTTGCAAGATATGCCATCGTCAGTGACACCCTTTACTACCGTAGCTTTGATGACACCCTCCTTAGATGACTCGACACCAACGAAGCAGGTCTCATTCGAGTGGTCCTACTCTAGCCAAGAAAGTAACGAGACTCAGGTACTATTGGCCAACCATTGAAAAGGATGCAATAGAATATGTCAAGACTTGTCGCCAATGCCAGATTCACAGTGATTTGATCCACGCTATAGCACATGAACTTCGGCCGATCACCTCTCCTTGGACCTTCACTCAGTGGGGACTCAACCTTGTGGGTAAGATCCATCCTACCTAGTCCAATAGCCACAAATTCATTATCACTGCCATTGAGTATTTTACGAAGTGGATTGAAGCCATCCCTCTAACATACATAACCGGTAAACAAATATCCAAATTCATTCTTAACTACATCATTTTTCGGTATCATCTTCCGCAATCCATCATCACTGACAATGGACATCCGTTTAAAAACCAAGACATTCGTGAGTTATGTGAGTGATTTCACATCCAACATCATTTTTCCTCTTCGTATTACCCACAAGGAAATAGTCAAGCTGAGGCATCAAATAAAACCATTGTTAAAATCCTCAAAAAGATTGTAAATGACGTTGGTCATGACTGGCATATACAACTCAACCCTACTTTGTCGGCTTACCGCACTAGCATTCATACACCTACAGGAGCCACTCCTTTCACCCTAGTCTTTGGAGTAGAGGCCACCTTGCCCATCGAGGTTGAAATTTCGTCCCTATGAGTCTCCCTGAAGGGTTTAACTAATGATGAGGAGTATAGACAGTCGCACCTACATGAGTTGGAGATGATAGAAGAAAGAAGGAAAATTTTCCTGAACCATCTACAAGTGTATCAAAACCGTCTTTGTCATAGTTACAATAAGAAAGTCATGGTCAAGAAGTTTGACATTGGCGACTTAGTCCTCATGCAAAACCCTAAGAACCAGGCTAACAGAGAAAAGCTGGGTAAGTTTGAACCAACTTGGTTAGGTCCTTACGTCATCATATCTTCTTTTGGTTTTGGAGCTTATCAGCTGGTAACTCCAGATTGAGAACAACTGATAGAGCCTATCAATAGTTTACATCTCCAAAAGTTCTACGCATAGCATCAGGAGATCAAGTTGAAAAGCATAAAATACAAAATAATTGAAAAATGATAAAAAAATTGCTGCCTTGATGAAAACCTGGCAAATAGGCTTCTTGGCAGCACCAAAAAAATAATAAAAATGATAAAAAAAAATAGTAAAGAAAAATGATTCGTCCAACAGTGAAAACCTGGTAAATAGGTTCTTTGGATAAGTACCATGGTGACAACCTGGCAAACAGGTGCCATGCATAATCAATCATTGCTCTCCCATCTAATGTTACTTTGTCTATCATGGCCTAGGATGAAATACATTTTCTATCACCACCACATCATACCCTTCCTTTCATGGTTGATAACAGGTTGACGTCAAGTCCTAAATACTGTCCATCTAGCACCCCAGGAACATCCCTTTCACATCCTTTAAAATTGGCTAAGTCTTGGACCTAACTGGAGGAAAAAAATTAGCATGTAACTATAGTGGATGTCAGACATGGTTTCAAAAATTGCTAAAAGTCCTAAAAAAAACATTAAAAAACATGGCAAAAAGTCCTAAAAAAAGACCAAAAACATCACAGAAAGTCCTGAAAAAAGACAAAAACATGGAAAAAAGTCCTAAAAAAGACCAAAAACATGGCAAAAAGTCCTAAAAAAGAACAAAAACATCACAAAAAGTCTTGAAAAAAGACAAAAACATGGCAAAAATTCCTAAAAAAGGACCAAAAACATGGCAAAAAGTCCTAAAAAAAGACCAAAAACATGGCAAAAAGTCCTGAAAAATGACCAAAAGCATCGCAAAATGTCCTAAAGAAAACCACAACAAACGTCAAACTGCTTGAAAACACAAAAATAGAGTCATTCCATGTCAAGTATGTCAAATCAGTCTTCATCATTCATCTGATCTATGTTGTCAATGCGCATTTGCTACGTAGGCAAGACTCATATGTGAGTCCCCAAGACATTAGGTCGGTCCTTTTAGGTTTGTCAAAATAAAAGCATGGCGCAATCTTTTGTCATTAAGACAAAGTCATTGGTCATGTCAGACTACGAGGTCTCTGAGTGCATGACATAGGCAAGGCCATCTGTCGATGAGCCCCCAAGGCCACACTAGGTCAGTCCATTAGGGTTCATGGTACTACACCGACACACATGTCAAAAAGTTGTCAAGTCAAGAAAAATCATTTCTAGATGGGAAAACTCCCACAACAAAGTGAAACAATCATTTATTCAGCATGTAAATCTCATCAGCATGTCAATCATATCATCATGACAATACCAACATATAGTCAACACAGATCAAACTCAGCCCAAACTTTGGTCAAACTTGGTTAAAAGAAGTTACATTATTAAAACCTGTCAAACTATCAACTCTTGGTTATCTTTCAAATGTGTCCTTCTGAAGAATATCCTCTGTCATCCATGCCTTAGGATGTGTCCTTCCTAGGCATCACCACTATCATTCGACATTTTGAGGGATCCTCTTGACATCTAAGGATCACTCTTCTTGACATCAGTATTCTTCAGATGTGTCCTTCTGAAGAACAAACTCTATCATTTATGCCTTAGGATGTGTCTGTCCTAGGCATCGTCATCATTTCAAGGGGTCTGTTTTGACATTTAGGGATCAATCCTTTTGAAATCAACATCATTCAAGATGTGTCCTTCCTGAATTTGGCAATCTTTGACATTCATCATCTTGGCATTGTCAAAACCTTGACACCCTGGCACCTCGACATCATCAAAACTGACATCTTGACATTAAGACAATCGACATCCAGACACACTTGGCAAACAATTCGCACTTGTCTTTTGGATTTTTTTTTATCATGTTACTAGTTTTTCAGCGAGATCCCAACAAACAAGATTTAGAGAAGTAGCGACGTATCATAACGTTTGTCTTGACTTTTGACATGCATGATTACTAGTTTCTCAGCAAGGCTTGATTTTGAGATTTAGAAAAACAACGATGTATCATGATAAGGGCTCTATTTTGTATTTTGGCAATCATGCTGCTAGTTTCTCACAGATGTCTTGGAAACAAGATTTACAGAAGCAACGACGTTTCATGAATTGTCCTTCTTGTCTTTTTCTACTTGTGGTTGGTTATGACAAAAAGACTGGGGCAATCACGCTCTTAGTATGAGTCATGATCATCCTTGTCTGTGACTGCTTGTCTTATGTGATGGTACGACCTTGCACACCTTGATCTATGTCAGATCATGGTGTTTTTTTGGCCATTACAACAGTCTTCCCAATGATGATTAAGAGCAATAAATATTAAAGTCCTATGGTAAATTTTTGAAGGATTTGGTGTAGGAACTAACATGCATCTCCTTCGGTTTGGTCATCTTCTCTCTTTGGTCTAGTCATCTTCTCTCATCCATCTCATGATGATATCCTGTGACATAAAAAACATAAGTGCATACATGATCATATAAACATTGCATTAGGTCCATACATACATCACCCATAGCATTAAATCATATACATTTCATTGCATATTGCATTAACATAGTTATAAACATGACATCCATTTAAATAAATACATTATGCATATCATTATCACCATCATCACAAAATCAACATAACATATAAATAAGCATTGCATCATCATGGCATCATCTCATAAGTAAGCATCATAGGACATACATGACAATACATACAAATAAGTACCATCATACATCATAAATGAAAATCATACATAAAGCATCACATAAATCAAATAGCATCACATAACACACATGTAGGTCGTATCAAAAACTACATCATCATATAAAATCATCTCAAAAATATACAATGTCATAGGATAGAGTCAACAGATATCCCAAAAATGGAGCTCATAGGCTCAATCATCTATACATAATGTGTCATAACATAAAAAAAAATATAGCAAGCATGCCCCTAGGAGAGGCTCTCATCATCCCCTCATGGAAAAGAGTGTGGTTGATGAGGATCTATGACTGGCATTGAGATAATGGGTGGACCTGTAGTAGCCTCTGTCTGTGCAACTAATGGAACTAACACTGATGGCATCATATCCATGGTAATAGACACCTGTGAGGACACGACGACTTAACTCTATGACGCTGAAGGATCTGTCGATAGTGGTTGTCATTGTACTGAACCAGTGGACCCATGACTGCGGCTCAAATGATGACTTTAGGCATTCCTATGTGAGTGGTGGGACCTATGTCCTGATGTGTGCCCTAATGAGGTGGACCCTCCTGCATTGGTATGGCTGCTACTACCACTCCCACTCCCTGACCTCTGACCACTGCCTATCCTTGTCTATGAGCGCAACAGTGTAGGATCTCATCACTCAGATGGCACTGCCTGCTCGTAGAGGGTCTTGTACTGCCCATACCAAGTGCTCACCCTGGCTAGCTCATGAGATACATCCCCTTAGGGCCCTAAACATAGTGTTGCAAACTCCACACACCACTATGCTGACTCCTGCTAGCGGATCACTGCCTGATCCTACTCTACTCGAGCCACCTCTAACTCTTCCTGCAGTTCCCTGACCTCTGCTACACTCTCATCCAGTCTCCTCTGAAGGTCTGCCACCCTCTGGTCTGTCGTGGCATCATGGGGCAGCGCCAAGCTGGATGGTATCTCCTCATCTCCCTCCACTATCTTGAATCTCAGGAGTCTCTCGGCCTCGTCCATGGCATCATCATCATTATAATCATCATCCTCAGCCACATCCTCTCAATCGACTCCCTCATCTAGAGGCACATCTACATTGACATCCTCCTCTTGTCTGGCCTCCTCCTCATCCACATGCTCCTTCTGTCTCTCCTCCTCCTCCTACCTCAGCTACTCCTCATGTCTCTCCTCCTCCTCCTGCCTCGGCTGCTCCTCCTATCTCTCCTCCTCCTCCTGCCTCAACTGCTCCTCCTTCACTCTCTCCCCCTCCTCAGCCACCTCGAGGATGCCAACTAGTGCCACTCTCATCACACGCAGTCGCACCCTCCGGCCCTATCTCTGACCATCCCTCCTCTATCTCTGGCCATCTCCTCCATCATCCCCATCATCTCCATCATCTCCACCCCAACCTCTGTCCCTACCTCCATCTCACCCTCCACCCCAGCCTCCATCCCTCCCCCTGCCTCCATCCCTGCCTCCATCCCTCCCCTAGCCCCTGCCTCTATCATTGTCTCTATCCCCTCACCTGACTCTCGGAACATGAGGAATAACTGTCCTCCTATCCATAGGTGCTGGCCCATCTGGATCTATCAATGACATTGGTCTATGTGCCTACCACCATAAGTCATAATCGGTCATGGTCCCAAGATTTGCAATCCGACCTCTCCATCCCCACTGTTGGGATCCTAGCCCATCAATCTGCTGCTGGGAAAAGGCTACAAGAATCGTTGGCCCCTAAGCTAACTCTCTAGAAGACCGAGCATACTCGATTGTGCCTACAGGTACACCCTGCTACTCTCTGAACTATTGTAGGACACACTGTGGAAGTACATCTCTATAATCAGTTGGCTCTACACTGTCCTCCCAATTATGTATCAATACTATTTGCAAAGGCTAAGATGGTCAACCTCATCATCCCACTATTGGTAGTCTTTGTACGACCTCCACATGAAGGACACCATAGTATCAACTCGATGCCACAACTAACCTGTCTCCCCCATTTGTATCTGTTGAAGAGCACTGACATAGTAATATGCATAGGGCATCCCCTCGGCCAGCTGCGGTCACTGAATAGGTAGAAAAAATATTGCTATGTGCTCCCAAGCCCAAATCATCATTAGTGTGGTGCCACATGATATACTCTTTGCCCTCCTATAGACAACCTCGTGTAGCTAGTGGTAGAGTGTGCCCAATAAACAAGGGCCCCAGGCATACACGGCCCTATCCTACCTCATCCAAACTAAGACATCTCCCCAGCCAATAGGGAACCCATGTCCACGAGGTCAGGAATCAATATCCCACCAATCAGTGTCACCAAGAATGCATCAAAATGAGCATAATGCTTTGCTATAAATTCCCAGTGGATCTCGTAACCCTAGATGCCGAGTCCTGCGCCCTCATCCTGATAGTATGCTATGAAGGTCTGATGGCCATGGCAAGGGTCATAGACGATATGCTCTCCTCGGATTCACATGTGTAGAATGTGGTAAACATCCTCAAGTGTAATGGTCACCTCACCTGTCGGCAGGTGAAAGGAACATGTCTCTGAATTCCAATGCTCACATAACATAGTCAATAGTCCCCTATTTTCCCAAATAGCAGGCATATAGGTAGTATAAAACAAACCTAGTGACATCAATCATCGTCGCTCTCATGGAGTCAGCTGATTAGCAAACCAGAAAGTCTATGGTCTACTCTCTCACGTGTATATCGGCACAAGCTGTCTCTGCATAAGGCCAAACAACACGTCACTACCTTCTAGACAATTGTCAGTATCATCAAAAAGCATTTTTGAAAAGCATCAAAATCAGCCCTAGTCAAAGTCAAAGTCAAATGTGTCACGTTGCCTGCACTTGCATTGCGAAACAACGATTGCATCGTTTAATGCTTCAAATGTGTAGTGACATGTCGATTGCATCATTTTGTCACTCAATTGCATTGCATCACTCCATTCAAATGTGTTTCTCAAATAGGTGATTGCATCGCAAAGTGACAAATGTGGCATTCTAACTTTCGAATGTGGCTCAAAATGGAGAATGCGTTGTAGTTTTTGGAAAATGTGTTACAAACCCTTGGCCTGCCCTAAACTACCCTTGCACTTGCATCACGATGCATCAAATGCATCGAACGTGAAGTCAAATGTGGCTTACGCGTACGCATATGCATTGTGGTACATTCGTTGTTTTCCCTAAAACCCTAACTTCAACATGTAAAATGAGAAAATTACATAGGGGGTTAGGGGTACATACCGCTGGCTCTGAGCCCTCTAGTAGCCTGAAGGTCCACATGATCTTGCCACGATGCTCTGTCACTAGAATGATCATCCTCACTGCAATCCTTTTCGCTCTGAGCTCTTGAAACTACAATGTGAATAGCGAAAATGAATTGACTTTTACCCCTTTGTCACCCTATTTATAAAAGTCAAAATGGCATTTGTCAACTAGGTTATTACTAGAGGCTCCGTTGACAAAATTTGACCACCCTGTTGGCTGCCTTAAACGTGTCAGAATCTAAAACCGTCTGTACCACTATATTTTTGCTCATCAAATTGACTTATCAGGACCCTTTCCAAATATTTCTGCCACTGGCCCAAAATTTGAAAATTTCCCGAGGGGGCATTGATACTCTATACCTTCACTGTGGCATGGCTTTGGCTTATTTTCTTTGTCACAATGCGACATGCTACATTATGATAAAGAGGGGCAAAATGTAGACACTTAAAAATGACCTAGGCCTACAAGCTCTATTTTTACCACTTTCATCCTAGCATAATTATGACATCTTAATTATGTTCTTGGTCCACATTCGACTATTGATTAAATAATTCATAATTATTTAATGAAGTCATGTCCTTTTATTCTTCATGATTATTAAATAAATAAATTTTATTTATTTAATAAATACGTCATTAATTGTCTAAGTCTTCCCCTAATTAAATAAATTTCTTAATTTATTATTCATTTATTCTTCCTGATTATTAAAAAAATGAATTTCATTTATTTATTTAATATGTCACTAATTGTCATAATTAAATAAATAAATTTATTTATTTAATTACTAAACATATCTACTAAATTAAATAATTATCTATAATTATTTAATTGTCAAAATTAACATTTCCCTCATTTTTAATAAATGAAATTATTTAAAATGATATCACTTTCTTAACTGTCGGTTCATTTTAGTAAATAATCTAAAAATGGATTATTTATTATTTCACAAAATCCATATTTTGAATTAATTTAATTCAAAATGGTAATATTCCTCCAAAAAAAATCAAGTAATTGGGAAAATTCTTAATTTTCCAAATCTGATCTTCAATTCAGCCCTTATCTTCTTGATTTTTTGAATCTCACAAATCAGGCAGTCTTTATCTTCATCATTTTCAAAAATCTTTATTTTCTAATTAATTATCTCATTTATTTTCCACCACCAATTCAATCTTTTTACATGACATCTCGACCACTCATTTAAGGATTTTTTCCCTAACCCTAATTAGGAATTATTAGATTTAATCTCATCCTCTGATTTTAGGTCTCTGTCAAAGGTCGATCTCGTTTGTCCATTCAAAATGGCATTTTCTATAAAACGCTATTTTGCTCACATTTTTGGATTAGACAGAGGAACTTCATTATTCTGACACATTAATAGTAGAGTTATTTTGCATTTTTGGGTCATATTGTCATAGGCATAGGCATAGATATTTATTTTAAATCCTTCAAAAATTGCATAGGACAATGTCATAGTCGAAATGCTCACACACTCAATTTGAGGGCATCAATCATATGTTGCAAGCTAGGAGGTGCTATGGAGGTAATCATGGAAGATTCAAGGAGCGACAAGTATAATCGTTCTTGCTTTTAATTTCCTTTATACTTCATAGTTCTTTGGGTTTATAGTCTTTATTGATTTGTTAACATCTAATCTAACCTTAGGAAATTTACCCATAGATACACTACCCTATCAACTTTCGATGGTAGGATAGAGGCCTACCATGGTGGTGACAGGTGATAGAGAGTTAGGGTTTGATTCTGGAGAGGAAGCCTGAGGAATGGCTACCACATCCAAGGAAAGCAACAGGTGCATAAATTACCCAATCCTGACATGGGGAGGTGGTGACAATAAATAACAATACTGGGTTCATCAAGTCTGGTAATTGGAATGAGTACAATCTAAATCCCTTAATGAGGATCCATTGGATGGCAAGTCTGGTGCCAGTAGCCGCGGTAGTTCTAGCTCCAATAGCGTATATTTAAGTTGTTGCAGTTAAAAATCTCATAGTTGGACCTTGGGTCATCACGGTCGGTCTGCGTACTTGGTGTGCACTGGCCCTCATGTCCCTTATGTCGGTGACACATTCCTGGCCATAATTGGCTAGGTCATGGTTCCGGTGCTATTACTTTGAAAAAATTAGAGTGCTCAAAGCAAGCCTACACTCTAAATACATTAGCATGGAATAACATGATAGGAGTCTAGTCCTATTCCATTGGCCTTTGGGACCAGAGTAATGATTAATAGGGATTGTTAGGGGCATTTGTATTTAATTTTCAGAGGTGAAATTCTTAGATTTATGGAAGATGAACCACTACGAAAGCATTTTCCAAGGATTTTTCATTAATCAATAATGATAGTTGGGGGCTCAAAGATGATTAGATATCATCCTAGTCTCAACCATAAATGATGTTTACAAGGGATCGATGGATGTTGCTGTAAGGAATTTTCTAGCACCTTCTAAGAAATTAGAGTGTTTGGGTTCCAGGGGGAGTATGGTTGCAAGGCTGAAAATTAAAGGAATTGATAGAAGGGCACCACAGGAGTGGAGCCTATGGCTTAATTTGATTCAACATAATTTGATTCAACACGGGGAAATTTACTAGGTCCAAACATAGTAAGGATTAACAGATTGAGAGCTCTTTCTTGATTCTATGGGTGGTGATGCATGGCAATTCTTAGTTGGTGGAACGATTTGTCTAGTTAATTTCGTTAACGAACGAGACCTCAACTTGCTAACTAGCTACGTGGAGGTTCCCCTTCGCAGCCGGCTTCCTAGAGAGACAATGGCCTCCTAGGCCATGGAAGTTTGAGGCAATAATAGGTCTATGATGTCCTTAGATGTTCTAGGCCACACGCGTGCTACACTGATGCAACCAACAAGTTTTTCTCCCTAGACCGAAAGGTTCAAGAAATCTTGCAAAATTGCTTCTTGATGTGCATAGACCTTTGCAATTATTGATCTTCAATGAGGAATTCCTAGTAAGCACGAGTCATCAGCTCGCATTGACTATGTCCTTGCCTTTTGTACACACTTCCTGTCACTCCTACCGATTGAATGATCCAATGAAGTGTTCAGATCATGCCGACTACAGCGGTTCTTGTCGGTAACGTCGTGAGAAGTTCATTGAGCCTTATCATTTAGAGGAAGGAGAAGTCGTAACAAGGTTACCATAGGTGAACCTGCGGTAAGATCATTGTCGGTTCATGCCTTTGAATCGTGTAGGGGAGGAGGTGAGTCTGGCACGTTGGATGCATTCCTTTCCTGACCCTCACTCTCGACAGCATGTGGACAGTTGCACTTCATCTACGTGTTCTACATTGTTGGTTTGAGGAGATCAAAGGCCATGGTTAGGTGCCTCTACTTCGGTGTGGCAAGCCCTAGGGTCTGATTTCAATTGTAATGGGTGCATCTCAGTGATGTGCATTGCTGGGGGGTCCTACCCCATTGCAATTGGAAGAGGCCCGAGTCTTTCCCACACCGAAGCCACGTGCCTTGGCTATGTGCGCGACGCTGTGCCAAGGATTCGTCACCTTCACGACAACAAGTCGGGACTACCACAACCCCTTGTTGCATCACCTAGGGGACAATATGTCATTTGGTAAGTACTTTGCTATGGATGAGTGCACTCACGAGATTCGTGGGGAAGGACCCCTCGTTTAGCCACCCAGTCCTCTCCAGGCGGCGTCCACATAAGCGATGCGATGGGGCAGGGACACATCGTTCCCCAATGGCCCCTTCGAGGGAGGCATCACCTCTTGACCTCGAGGGCATTGGCAGATCGATTGTGTCAACACCCTACACATCGGTGTGACCCACACCAAGAAATCCAAAGATTGGAGTGCGGCTCAAATTCCTTGAGCATTTTGGTTGCTAGAAAATATGAAAAATTAAAACATGACTCTTGGCAACGAATATCTCAGCTCTTGCCACGATGAAGAATGTTGTGAAATGCGAAACTTAGTGTGAATTGCAGAATCCCATGAATCATCAAGTCTTTAAATGCAAGTTGTGCCCAAGGCTTTGGCCGAGGGCATGTTTGCTTGGGCATTGCACTTCAAAATCACCCCCTCGAACGGAGGAGTGGAGATGGTCGTCCATGCCCACTAGAGGTGCGGTTGGCTGAAATGAGCACGAGGTTCATCGCCTTGTGGCGACGAGCGGTGGCCTATGTGGGTCGGCGTTGGTTTGTGTAGGGCGGATGAGGCCAAGTGTTGAGCTTTAAGTTGGGTTGGCCTGCCATTTTGTGGGCATGCTGGGTCCCTTTCATGTCCCCAGGTCAGGCGTGAATACCCACTAAGTTTTAACATATCACTAAGCGGAGGAAAATAAACTTACCAGGATTCCCCTAGTAACGGCGAGCGAACTGGGAAGAGCCCAACATGAAAATCGGTGGCTTTGCTTGCCAAATTGTAGTTTGTAGAAGCATCCTCAATGACAGACTAGGCCCAAGTCCCCTAGAAGTGGGCGTCAGAGAGGGTGAGAGCCCCGTCGGGCCCAAACCCTACCATACCACAAGGCACTGTCAGCGAGTCGGGTTGTTTGGGAATGCAAACCTAATTGGGTGGTAAATTCCATCCAAGGCTAAATACAGGTGAGAAACCGATAGCGAACAAGTATTGGAAGGGAAATATGAAAAGGACTTTCAAAAGAGAGTTAAAGAGTGCTTGAAATTGCCAGGAGGGAAGTGGATGGAGATCAGCAATGCACCCCGGTCGGATGCGGAATGGCATGAGCCGGTCCACTGCTCGACTCGGGGGTGTGCTAGTGCAGGTCATTGCGGTGGTACAAGTGTGACCTTTTAGGTCACACTGTACCTCCATCGTGGTGGTTGAGGAGCAAAGCACACACCTATGGCAGGCCCTCGAGCACTTGCGTGCTCGTGGCACTGGCCAGCGAGCTTTCCATCTGACCCATCTTGAAACACGGACCAAGGAGTCTAACATGTATGTGAGTCGGTGGGTTGGGAAAACCGCAAGGCACAAGGAAGCTAACTGGCAAGATCCCCTCTTAGGGAGTGCACCACTGACTGACCCTGATCTTCTGTGAAGGGTTTGAGTGCAAGAACACCTGTTGGGACCCAAAAGATGGTGAATTATGCTTGAGCAGAGCAAAGCCAAAGGAAACTCTGGTGGAGGCCCGCAGGGATACTGGATAGCTGGAGCTCATGTGCAAGTTTTATCAAGTAAAACAAATGATTAGAGGCATCAGGGGCATAATTCCCTTGACCTATTCTCAAAATTTAAATAGGTAAGGCAGTGTGGCTGCTCTGTTGAGCCGCACCACAAAATCGTGAGAACTAAGTGGTCAATTTTTGGTAAGTAGAACTGGCGGTGCAGGATGAACTGAAAGTTGAGTTATGGTGCCAAATTATGTGCTAACCCAGATCCCACAAAGGGTGTTGGTTGATTAGGACAATAGGACGGTGGTCATGGAAGTCAAAATCTACTAAGGAGTGTGTAACAACTCACTTGTCGAATCAACTAGCCTTGAAAATGGATGGCGTTGAAGCGCGCAACCTACACTCAGTCATCGGGGAAAGTTCAAGCTCCGATGAGTAGGAGGATGCGGGGGTTGTTGCGAAACCTTGGGCTTGAGCCTAGGTGGACCGGCCCCTGGTGCAAATCTTGGTGGTAGTAGCAAATATTCAAATGAGAACTTTGAAGACTAAAGTTGGGAAATGTTCCATGTAAACAACACTTAGACATGGGATAGTCGATCCTAAGAGATGGGGAAGCCCTATTTCAAGGGTCCACTTTGTGTGATCATCGAAAGGGAATTGGGTTAATATTCCTGAACCGGGATGTGGTGGAGGACATAAATGTTAGGAAATCTGAAGACGTCGACAGGGGCCCCGGGAAGAGTTATCTTTTCTTTTTAACAGCCTGCCCACCTTGAAATCAGTTCAACTGGAGATAGGGTCTAGCGGCTGGAAGAGCACCACATGTCCCGCAGTGTCTACTATGCGTTCGATAGCCCTTGAAATTCTGGAGGACCGAGTACCGTGCATGCCCAGTCATACTCATAACTGTATCAGGTCTCCAAGGTGAACAACCCCTGGTCAATTGAACAATGTAGGTAAGGGAAGTCAGAAAAATGGATCTGTAACTTCGGGAAAAGGATTGGCTCTGAGGGCTGGGCCTAGGGGTCTACGCTCTGAACTCATTGGTTGTTGGCGGCCTACCCGAGCTGCTACCATGATGAGGGTAGGTTGTTGTGTGTCGATCGGGTGACGGATGCAGGACACTCCTTCATGGGGGCTTTCCCTAGGTGGCGAACAGTTGACTCAGAACTGGTACGGACAAGGGGAATCTGACTGTTTAGTTAAAAAAAGCATTGCGATGGTCCCTACGGATGCTAATGCAATGTGATTTCTACCTAGTGCTCTAAATTTCAAAGTGAAGAAATTCAACCAAGTGCGGGTAAACAGCGGGAGTAACTATGACTCTCTTAAGGTAGCCAAATGCCTCGTCATCTAATTAGTTGATCTGTATAGGATCTAAACTATTTGCAGAATTGAATGCTTACTTTTAAAATGATTACTCCAAGTTAATTGAAACAAAATTAACTCATAGAAATAATTAAGGTAACAGGAAATAACAAAGAGATGCCAATAGAATGAGAGAGAAGTATAGAGAAAGAGATGCAAACAGAGTTTGATTACGGAGTTCATCACAAATGTGACTACGTCTTCGGGTCTACTCCAAAAGAGTGAGACCGATCCGATTAATCTCCACAAAAGGATTACAAATGCACCAAGACCATCTCTTCAAGCACTTTGGCAGCATAACAATACTCTGTCATATGAAAATGGCTCAAAAAAAAATCTCCACAAGTTCCCTCTTTCGTATCACCTGTTCTCCACTATGTCACATGCATTCATTGAACTCCTAAGAGCTTACACATCCCCCCTTTTATACATAAAATTAGCCTAAATAGGCTTAACAAGAATATTAAATACCTAACCCCTCTTAACAACTCGTAACAAGGTTTGTTTATTTTTCCCTAACCCCCTTTTGTTAATTTGTTAGGTGGTTTTGCTTATTTTTGGCCTTATAGGCCATATGGTTATAAATTCGGCCTTAATAATACATCAAAAGAAAACAGACTCCTTACAATAACAAAGCTATACCGATGGTCTGTCGGTGGCATACAATTTTGGTGGAAGGTTGGGTGGGGGTTCCAACCCCACCAACCACTTTTTGTTTATTTCTACCACTGGAAAACTAAACAAAACAAACTCGTGGCTTTTATTAGTAAAGCCCACCGCTCGTACTCTAACGGTAGAAACCGTCGGCTGTTATGATAGAGGTCACGGGTTCAAACCCATGTAACAAACTTTTGTTACACAAAACTAACTCACCGCTGGAAGATGGAGGGCTGTGAAAGAGCCACGTGTTGCACCAGAGGGTAGAATGTGGCAAGCGCTTATTCAAAAAAAATTCTGACATGTACACCAACATAGATGTTGACTGGATGCCAACTGTGCTATGCACTGCTGACTAGACCAATGACTGTGCTACCACGTGGATGCTGATGTCATCATACAGATGACACATGTCAACTATAGATTGATCCACCTTTGATTTGCATAGATGCTTACGTCATAATGTACGAATGCTGACGTCATCATTGTACCTTCAAGTCAACAGAAACTTTGACCGGTCGTATCTCCCACATACGAGCTATGTTTTCAATGAAACAAACTTCGTCAAAATCGTCTTGACAAGCACTTCATGATGAATCCATTTTTGGTGAATTCTATGATGATGAATTTTTCCTCTTCCTGTCGGCCCTTGGTACGCTGTTTGACTAAACCTTTGACTGGCCATAACTTGTGCAAATGGACTCCTTTTCGCTCCGTTCAATTTGCGTTGAAATCAAGACACTGATATCTTTCTGATGGTGCTAAAATCTAGAGATTTTGAGAAACTTCAATTTCCATTGAAAATATTCTCCAGATCACGCCTCCCCACTGGAGAACTTTTGGACCTCCAAAAGTGGCATTTACTCTGACATTAAGTGAGGACTTGGCCTCCCCACTTGTCCTGTATCCTCTGTACATTTGCATACCTGGCTCACAAGCGCAATGAAGACTGCAATAACATTGTTGAACATAAACATTATTCTATCACTTCCATAAGCTTCTACATCGACTATCGTAGCCACTAACCAACAAAAATTGACTAGCATCAAGCTGAACAATAATGCAGATATGAAAGAGAACAAATTGACAACATATCGATCTTCCACAATAGAAACATTTTTACCCAAGGATCCATCAATGCTTTCAATCATCATTCCCTCATGCTATACTGTGGGTGCATCCTGTTACATCTGACCCTGGTTAGCTACTCCAAGTTCCTATCTAGAACCACCTGTGCTGACAGACATAAGAGTTAAATCTTTACTTGCATTAATTACCCTATTTAACTGCCCTATGTTTGCAAAAGAATGATCAGTCTTAATCCTGTGAGAATGTACAATATACTGTATGCCATCTTTAAACAAGTGATAATGATTCTTTTCCCTATTGAAAATTGCTTTTCTGTTATAAAGATAAGGGCTACCAAGCACTATCCCATAGATATCCAGTGGAACCACATCAAACTGTACTTCATCCACAAATTTACTAGTGATTGTGAATCTTAAGGTGCATTGTCTTGTTACTTGCAACTTATCATTTTCACAAATCCAGCCTAGTGGACAAGATTTCTTATGTTGTGTAGTTTTTAATCCCAAGTTTCTTACAACACTTTCAGAAATTAAGTTAACTTGAGAACCACTATCTATGAGTGCATCAATTTTACTATTCTTAGCAACAACCCTTAAATGAAACAACTCATTCCTTGTTGTATCTTCAGAGAAATCATTAACTGTAGAAGTAGAAGCACAACTAGCAACAGAAACACCAGAAATAGGAGCTTTACCTTTTAGACCCATAGCTGTTATCTTAGTCTCATCATCTGAATCTGAACCAAGATCCATAACAACATTTGTGGCTTTCTCCTTACCTTTCTATTTCTGATTTTGTCTCTGAGCCCACTTAGGCTTCAATTCAGGATGCAACTTCCAATAATGATCTTCATCATGACCCTTCCTGTCACAATGAGAGCAAGCAAACTTATCATCCTTCTTAACTATAGTTGTCTTCTTTCCTTTCCCTGTTTCTACAACCTTAGAAGATTTATTTACATCATTATCAAACTTATCAATATAAGATCCTTTACCCCTTGACTCTAAGTGGGTAGCTTGGACACAAAATTCATCCAAATTACAAAGATTCAAAACCAAAATAGAATGCCTAAGATATGAATGAAGACCTCCTATGTGCTTTAACAAAGTGTCCTGGGTGTACAAAGGGACATTCAAAGCAATAGCCCTTTTCCTAAATTTATGGGCGTACTCTTGAATAGATTGACCCTTCCCTTGCCTAAACATTTTCCAGTCCATCATTAACTATTGCATATATCCTAGGGGATAAAACTGCTTCTTAAGAGCATTAACAAACTCTGCCCAAGTTAAACTGACTCTACCATGTTGTGAAATTTCTGCCTTAGTCTTACTCTCCCACCAGGTTAAAGCTGTACCTCCTAAACGAAGAGTAGCTAATTGGATCCTATCAACATCATCTAATAGGTTTTGGACTCTACAATAGACTTCAACTTGTTGAATCCAATCATCCAATTTTTCAACATTTAGTTCACCACAATACTTAGGAAAGTCAAATTTTACATCCAATTTAATTTTAGGCTTATGCCCACTCTTGAAAGGATTAAAAGAAGTAGAATGAGGAGAAGATGGAGAAGAAGGAGAAGAGGGAGGAGAAGAAGAAAAGGGGTGATCTGGTTGCTTGCCACCATCTCCATGTTGTTTCTCTTTCTTGTCTTCATGAACATCTTTCTTCGATGAACCTCCTTCACGTTCCTTCTATTCTTGTCTTTCTTGGAAAAGAATGTCCACCTAAGCCTTCATCTCGAGGAATACTCTACGAAACTCTTGCTCACTAATTTCTTTAGGAACCTCCATTCCAGACACAAACATCTTATGAAAACTTCTTCGCTTCCCAATCTCAGGATCAAATTCTTCAAGCTTGCCTTCACCCTTCTGAATCCTGGATCTCGTTAGCATTCAAGAAAACAACTACAATAATAGTCAACTGAGATCTGATACCACTTGATCTGTATAGGATCTAGACTATTTGTAGAATTGAATGCTTACTTTTAAAATGATTATTCCAAGTTAATTGAAACAAAATTAGCTCATAGAAATAATTAAGGTAACAGGAAATAACAAAGAGATGCCAATAGAATGAGAGAGAAGTATAGAGAAAGAGATGCAAACAGAGTTTGATTACAGAGTTCGTCACAAACATGACTACGTCTCCAGGTCTGCTCCAAAAGAGTGAGACCGATCCAATTAATCTCCACAAAAGGATTACAAATGCACCAAGACCATCTCTTCAAGCACTTCGGCAGCATAACAATACTCCGTCATATGAAAATGGCTCAAAAAAAATCTCCACAAGTTCCCTCTTTCGTATCACCTGTTCTCCACTATGTCACCTGCATTCATTGAACTCCTAAGAGCTTACACATCCCCCCTTTTATACATAAAATTAGCCTAAATAGGCTTAACAAGAATATTAAATGCCTAACGCCTCTTAACAACTTGTAACAAGGTTTGTTTCTTTTTCCCTAACCCCCTTTTGTTAATTTGTTAGGTGGTTTTGCTTATTTTTGGCCTTATAGGCCATATGGTTATAAATTCAGCCTTAATAATACATCAAAAGAAAACAGACTCCTTACAATAACAAAGCTATATCGATGGTCTGTCAGTGGCATACTATTTGGTGGAAGGTTGGGCGGGGGTTACAACCCCACCAACCACTTTTTGTTTATTTTTACCGCTGGAAAACTGAACAAAACAAACCCATGACTTTTATTAGTAAAGCCTACCACTCGTACTCTAATGGTAGAAACTGTCGGCTGTTATGATGGAGGTCACGGGTCCAAACCCGTGAAACAAACTTTTGTTACACAAAACTAACTCACCACTGCAAGATGGAGGGCTGTGAAAGAGCCACGTGTTGCACTAGAAGGGTGCCATGTGGCAAGGGCTTATTGGAAAATTTTTCTTACATGTACACCAACGTAGATGTTGACTGGATGCCAACTGTGCTATGGACTGCTAACTAGACCAATGGGTGTGCTGCCACATGGATGCTGACGTCATCATATAGATGACACGTGTCAACCACATATTGATCCACCTTTGATTTGCTCAGATGCTGACGTCATCATGTATGGATGTTGATGTCATCACTGTACCTTCAAGTCAACAGAAACTTTGACCGGCCGTATCTCCCACATACGAGCTCCGTTTTCGATGAAATGAACTTCGTCAGAATCGTCTCAATGAGCACTTCATGATGACGCCATTTTTGGTGAATTCCATGATGATGAATTTTTCCTCTTCCTATCAGCCCCTGGTATGCTGTTTGACCAAACCTTTGACTGGCCATAACTTGTGCAAATGGACTCCTTTTCGCTCCATTCAAGTTGCGTTGAAATCAAGACGCTGAGATCTTTCTGATGGTGCTGAAATCTTTAGATTTTGAGACACTTCAATTTCCACTAAAAATATCCCTTGGATCATTAGTGATGCACATGAATGGATTAACGAGATTCCCATTGTCCCTATCTACTATCTAGCAAAACCACAGCCAAGGGAACGGGCTTGGTAGAATCAGCAAGGAAAAAGGACCCTGTTGAGCTTGACTCTAGTCTGAATTTGTCAAATGACTTGAGAGGTGTAGAATAAGTGGGAGTCGTTTCAGCGCAAGTGAAATACCACTACTTTTAGTGTTATTTTAATTATTCCATGAGGTGGAGATGAGGCAATGCCCTTGTTTTTGCCCTTAAGGTGCATCAAGGCGCGTCGATCTATGCGGAAGACATTGTCAGGTGGGGAGTTTGGCTGGGATGGCACATCTATTAAAAGATAATGTAGATGTCCTAAGATGAGCTCAATGAGAACATAAATCTTGTGTGCAACAAAAGGGTAAAAGCTCATTTGATTTTTCTTTTGAGTACAAATACAAACTGTGAAAGCGTGGCCTATCAATCCTTTAGACTTTCAAAATTTGAAGCTAGAGGTGTTAGAAAAGTTACCAAGAATAGCTTATATAGGGAGGTGGTGTCATTCAATAGGCCCCCCATGGAGTCCCATTCTGAAAGACCCGTCCTGTCCTGTACTGGCAGTCTTGTCCCCACCCTAGAGTTTGAGAGGTCACATATATATATATATATATATACGTCAGTGACTTGGTGACTTGGGGACTTGGGTGACTTGGACGACTTGGTGAACTTGGCGACTTGGGTGACATGGATGACTCAGACATGCACTGGATCTTAGCTCTGGTGACTTGGATGACTTGGTGAATTTGGCAACTTGGGTGACTTGGACGACTCGGATATGCACTGGATCTTGGCTTCGGCGAATTGGATGACTTGGAAAACTCAACAAATTGGGCGACTTGGATGACTCAGACATGCACTGCATCTTGGCTTCGGTGACTTGGATGACTTGGAAAACTCAGTGACTTGGGTGACTTGGACGAATCAGACATGCACTAGATCTTGGCTTCGACAACTTGGAGCACTTGGTGAACTCGGCGACTTGGGCGACATGGATGACTCAGACATGCACTAGATCTTGGCTTCGGTGACTTGGATGACTTGGCGACTTGGGTGACTTGGATGAATTGGACATGCACTAGCTCTTGGTTTTGGCGACTTGGACAACTTGGCAAACTCAGTGACCTGGGCGACTTGGATGACTCGGACATGAATTGGATCTTTGTTTCGATGATTTGGATGACTTGGAAAACTCAACGACTTGGGTGACTTGGACAAGTCAGACATGCACTAGATCTTGGTTTTAGTGACTTGGACAACTTGGAAAACTCAGCGGCTTGGGCAACATAGATGACTCAGACATGCACTGGATCTTGGCTTCAGTGACTTGGATGACTCGACGACTTGGGTGACCTGGACAACTCAGACAGGCACTGGATCTTGGCTCCGGCAACTTGGATGACTTGGAAAACTCAGCGACTTGGGTGACTTGGATGACTTTGACATACACTGGATCTTGGCTTTGGTGACTTGGGCTACTTAGATGACTTGGACATGCACTGGATCTTGGCTTCGGTGACTTGGGAAACTTGGAAAACTCATACATGTGCTAGATCTTAGCTACGGTGACTTGGAGGACTTACCGAACTCTGTGACTCAGGTGACTTGGATGACTCAAAGATTCCCTGGATCTTGGCTTCAATGACATGGACAACATGGAAAACTCGACAACTTGGGTGACTTGGATGACTCAGACATGCACTAGTTCTTGGCTTCAGATTTCCAATTCTAGCATGCAAGGGGAGCACCAGGGCCGACTTGGGGACATGTGTGACTTGGATGACTTGGAATGCACTTGATCTTGGCTTCGGCGAATTGGATGACTTGCAAAACTCGGTGACTTGGGTGACTCGGACTACTATGACATGCACTAGATCTTGGCTTCAACAATTGGATGACTTGGTGAACTCAGTGACTTGGGTGACTTGGATGACTCCGACATGCACTGGATCTTGGCTCTGGTGACTTAGATGACTTGGAAAACTTGGCGACTTGGCCGAATTGGATGATTTGATGACTTGGACGACTTGGACGACTTGGACATGCACTAGATCTCGGCTCCAATGACCTAGACGACTTGGCGAACTTGGTAACTTGGGTGACTTGGATGACTCAGACATGCACTGGATCTTAGCTTCAGTGAATTGGATGACTTAGCAAACTTGGTGACTTGGGCGACCTAGATGACTTGGACAACTCTGACATGCACTAGATCTTGGCTTCGGTGACTTGGATGACTTGGTGAACCTGGCGTCTTGGGAAAATTGGACAACTCAGACATGCACTAGATCTAGGCTTCGATGACTTGGATGACTTGGAAAACTTGATGACTTGGGCAACTTGGATGACTCAGACATGCAATGGATCTTGCCTTCGGTGACTTGGATGAGTTGGAAAACTTGGCGGCTTGGGCAAGATGGATGACTCAGACATGCACTGGATCTTGGCTTCGGCGACTTGGATGACTCGGCGATTTGGGTGACTTGGACCACTCAGACATGCACTGGATCTTGGCTCCAGAAACTTGGACGACTTGGAAAACTCAGCAACTTGGGCAACTTGGATGACTTGGACATGCACTGGATATTGGCTTCGGTGAATTGGACGACTTGGCTAACTCAGCGACTTGGGTAACTTGGACGACTCCAATATGCACTAGATCTTGGCTTTGGTGACTTGGACGACTTGGCAAACTTGGCAACTTGGGTGAATTGGATGACTTAGACATGCACTAGATCTTGGCTCCGGTGACTTGGATGACTTGGTGAACTCATTAACTTGGGTGACTTGGATGACTTAGACATGCACTGGATCTTGGCTTTAGTGAATTGGATGACTTGGTGAACTCGGCAACTTGGGCGACTTGGACGACTCATACATGCACTGGATCTTAGCTTCAGCGACTTGGATGACTTGGTGAACTCGATGACTTGGGAGACTTGGATGACTTGGCGAACTCGATGACTTGGGAGACTTGGACGACTCGAACATGCACTGGATCTTGGCTTTGGCGACTTGGATGACTTGACAAACTTGACGACTTGGGCAACATGGACGACTCAGACATGCAATGGATCATGGCTTCGGCGAGTTGGACGACATGGCGAGTTGGATGACTTGGATGACTTAGACATGCACTGGATCCTAGTTTCGGTGACTAGGATGACTTGGAAAACTTGGTGACTTGGGTGACTTGGACGACTCGGACATGCACTTGATCTTGGCTTCGGCAACTTGGGTGACTTGGATGACTCAAACATGCACTAGATCTTGGCTTCAGTGACTTGGATGACTTGGTGAACTCTACAACTTGGGTGACTTTGACAACTTGGACATGCCTTGGATCTTTGCTTCGACGACTTGGATGACTTGGTGAACTCGGTGACTTAGGTGACTTGGACGACTCAGACATGCACCGGGTCTTGGCTTCGGAGTTCCAGGGGCAACTTGGGGATGTGCATGACTTGGATGACTTGGACATGCACTAGATCTTGGCTTTAAAGTCCCAATTCTGATGTCTAGGGGGAGCACGACGGCTGACTTTGGCATCCTGGGTGACTTGGATGATTTGGACATGCACTAGATCTTGGCTTCAGAGTTCTAGTTCCAGTGTCCAGGGGGAGCATTGGGGTTACAACAGGGGTCGCAGAAGGGACCAAAATAGACTACCAAGGGTAGCACCGAGGGTGCTCCAAGAGCACTAGGGGTTGCGTCAAAGTGAAAAGCAAGGTTGTTCCAAGTGCACCAGGGCTTGCACCGGTCCATTCCAGGGGTGCATTGGGGTCGCACCAGGGACCAAAGTAGAGTACCAAGGGGAGCACCAGGGGTGTTCCAAATGCACCAGGGTTTTAACCAAATTGGAGAACAAGTTGTTCCAAGGGGGCACCAAGGGTGTCCCAAGTGCACTGGGGTTGGACCAAGGGTCGCACCAAGGGTGCACTAGTCTGTTTGATGGGAGCACTAGGGCTATAGAGGGGTGCACTAGGCTTGCACCAAGGGTTGCACTAGGGACCAAAATAGAGTACCAAAGGGAGCACCAGGGCTGTTCCAAAAACAACCAAGGGTTGCAACAAAGTGCAGAACAAGGTTGTTCCAAGGGAGCACCGGGGTTGTTCCAAGTGCACCAGAGGTTGCACCGGGATTCAAGATAGGGTTTGGAATAGGGTTCCAAAGTGAGCAGCAGGAAAAGTAAAGACCACAACCAAGTTCATGGGTGGAACCAAAGGAAGGTTATCATGATATTGGAAGGATGCAATATTCTTTAAGGGCTCAGTATTATGATGGCTTCTCAAAGCTAGGTGAAGGGGAACCGTGTGCGGTAATGGTTTCCCAAGCCAAAAGTGGAAATGTAGATATTTCCTACAGTTCCCTAGGAATCTGCTGAATAACCCTTATGGGGGAATGAGAGTACCCCGTCATTGTTTTCATGCCATGCAGAGGCATGGCCCGTGACAGTTGACCCCAGGCCCGTGACTAGGCCACCTTAGAGAATAGGGGTCTCGAAAGTGGGCTCCAAAAAATGCACTCTCAAAATGTGTCCCAAGAGTGGATTCAAAAATTGTGTCCTAAAAATGGGTCACTTGACCAAACACTAAAAAGGGTGCAACATAGGGACTTCCCAGGAGGTCACCCATCCCAGTACTACTCCATCCCAAGTGCGCTTAACTGTGGAGTTTTGATGGGATCCGGTGAACTTATGCTGGTATGATCACACCCATGATGAACTTGTCACCACACTATCTTGGGGAAAGCATTCATGATGCAATGACCATTTGTGCGATCTTGTACAACCCATCCATTCTTGTATGTGACGTCAACCCCCGACAGTCCCTTCCCCTATCATTAGACCCAATTCCGCCATGTCTCATGGACCCTGTCCTATCCTCAAAGTTCCATCCCAGGATACTGGCTCCAAAAGTAAAGATGGATCATAAAATCTTGTTCCAAAAATGGGTCATGTCTCAGAGTCAAGGGTCGAGGGTCTAGGGTCCAAGGTCCAGGTTATGGGTTCAAGGTCTAGGGTCTAGGGGCTAAGGTACAGGGTTTGGGTTTACGGTACTAGGTTCAAGGTCCAAGTTAAAGGTACAAGGTCTAGGGTCAATGGTTAAGGGTTTGGGGCCCATGTTCATGGTTCGAGGTCTAACAATCAAGCTTTAGGGTCTAAGGTCCTCAGTTTACGTTGAGGTTTTAAGTTCTAAGATCCAAGGTTTAGGTTTCAAGGTCCAAGTGTAGGGTCAAGGGTTTGGGTCCATGGTTCAGGGTTCAAGGTCCAAGCCTCATGGTTTAGGGTGTAGGGTTCATGGTTAAAGGTCCAAGTTCAGGGTATAGGGTTCAGGGTCAAGGTCCAGGGTCCAGGCTTTAGGCTTCAAGGTCCAAGGTTCTAGGTCAAGGGTTACTTGTTAAGGGTCAAGGGTCTAGGTTTAGGGATCAGGGTTCAGGGTGGGGGTTCCAGGTCCAGTGTCCAGGGTCCAAAAATGGGTCCTAAAAATTAGAACCAAAAATCATGTTCCAAAAGTGGGTCTCGTATCGAAGTCCCATGCTATCAGCTTCATGGTTCAAGGTCCAAGGTACAGGGTTCTAGGTCTAGGATCCAGGATCAAGGGTCGAGGGGTTAGGGTTTGGGGTCCAAGGTTTAGGGTTTAGGGTCTTGCTTTAGGGTCCAGGGTTCAGGGTTCGGGCTTCAATGTTCAAGGCTTAGGGTTTAGGGTTCATGGTTCAAGCTCTAACTTCAAGGTTCAGGGTCCAGGGTCCAAGGTCCAAGGTTAAAGGCCAAGTGTTAGAGGGCAAGGCTGGAGGGTCTAGGGTTCATATACCAAGGTCAGTGTCGAGGGTCAAGGGTTCAGGTTAAGGGTTCAGAGTTTAAGGTTTAGTGTTTAGGGTCCAAGTTCACAGTTCAAGGTCCAGGGTCAAGGGTTAAGGGGTCAGGGTCCATGCTCACAGTTCAGGGCCCAAGATCTAGGTTTCAGGGTGGGGGGTTCGAAGTTCAAGGATCAAGGTATGCGGTCCAACGTCAAGGCTTTGGGTTCAAGTTTAGGGTCAAGGGTTCAAGGTAGTGGGTTTATGGTCTAGGATTCAAGGTTCAGGGATTAGAGTTCGGGATTCAAGGTACAAGTACAGGGTTCAGGTTACAGGGTCAAGGGTTCAGGGTCAAAGCTCTAGGCTCTAGGTTCAGGGTTCAGGGTTCAAGGTCCAAGGTCAAGTTCCAAGGTCCAGGGTCAAGTGTCAAGCATCGAGGGTTTGAGATCAAGGTTCAAGGTTTAGGGTTCAAGACCTAAGGTCCATGGTTAGGGTTTGGGGTTTAGGGTTTAAGCTTTAGGATTCAAGTTACTGCGTTTAGGGTTCAAGTTCAAGGTTTAGTGTCTAAGGTTCACGACTTGGCTTTAGGGTCTAAGATTCATGGTTCGAGTTTTAGGGTTCATGGTCCAAGGTTCAGGGTTTAGGTTCCAAGTTCTATGGTTTAGGGTTTAGGGTAGGTGGTTCAAGGTCTAGGGTTTGGGGTCTAGGGTCAAAGGGTTCAACGCACTGGGTTTAGGGTTCATGTTCAAGGTTTGGGGTCCAAGGTTTAGGGTTTGGCTTTAGGTTCCAGGGTTTAGGGTTGAAGGTTTGAAGTTCAGGGTTCAATGTTCATGGCTCAAGGTTTAGAGCTCATTGTTCAAGGTCCAAGTTTAGGGTTCATCGTCCAGGGTCCAGGGTTAAGGGTCAAGGGATTAGGGTCTAGGGTCTAGGTTTAGGGTTCAAGGATCAAGGTTCAAGGTCAAGGGTCCCAGGTCGAGTGTCAAGCATCGAGGGTGTAGGTTGAGGGTTCAGAGTCAGGGTTCAAGGTCCAAGGTGAAGGATTTAGGTTATGGGTTTCACGTTTAGGGTTCAAGGTCCAAGTTCAGGGTTCAAGGTCCAAGGAAAAGGATTCAGGGTCCATGCTAACAATTCAACATCCAAGGGTCCAGGTTTAGGGTCCAAGGTTAAGGGTTCAGGCTTCAAGGTCGATGGTCAAGTGCTTTAGGTCCAAGGTTTAGTGTCCATGTTTAGGGTTCAATGTCGAGGGTCTAGGGTCTAGGGTGAAGGTTGAAAGGGTTTAGAGTTCAAGAATTAGGGTTTAGGGTCAGGGATTCTAGTTTTAGGTTTTAAGGTCTAGGATCCAAGGTTTAGGGTTAAGGGTTTGGGGTCTAGGTTCTAGGTCTAGTGTTCAAGGTCCAAACATGGGTCCCACGAATCAGATCAAAAACTCATGTTCTAAAAGTGGGTCTTGTCCCGAATCCCATCCGATCAACTTCATGGTTCAAGGTCTAGGGTACAAGGTTCCAAGTTCATGGTCTAGGGTCCAGGGTTCGGGGTCCAGGCTTCAATGTTCAAGGCTCATGGTTTAGGGTTTAGGGTTTCGAGTCAATGGTTCAAGGTCCAAGTTTGGGGTTCAAGGTATAGGGTCCAGGGTTAAGGGCCAAGTGTCGAGGGACGAGGGTATGGGGTCAAGGTTCTAGGTTCAAGGTCTAGGGTTACTAGTTAAGGGTCACGAGTCTAGGTTTATGGATCAGGGTTTAGGTGGGGGTTCCAGGTCTAGTGTTCAGGGTCCAAAAATGGGTCCGAAAAATTGGATTAGAAACTCATGTTCCAAAATTGGGTCTCGTTTCGAAGTCCCATCCAATCAGCTTCATGGTTCAAGGTCCAAGGCACAGGGTTCCATGTTCAAGGTTTAGGGTCAAGGTTACAGGGTCCAAGGTCCAGGATCAAAGGTCGAGGGTGTAGGGTTTGGGGTCCAAGGTTTAGGGTTTAGGGTCTGGCTTTACGGTACACATTTTGGATTTCAGGCTTCAATGTTCAAGGCTCAAAGTTTAAGGTTTAGGGTTTAGGGTTCATGGTTCAAGGTCTAGGTTCTATGGTCTAGGTTCAGAGCTCATGGTCCAATGTCAAGGTCCATTGTCAAGCGTTGAGGGTCGAGGGTATATGGTTAGGCTTCAAGCTTCAGGGTTGAAGATTGAAGGTTATTGGTTAAGGGTCAAGGGTCCATGTTTAGGGATCGAGGTTCAGGGTGGCGATTCCATGTCTGACATTTAGGGTTCAAATTTTGGGTTCAAGGTTTAGGGTTTAGGGTCCATGTTCACAATTCAAGTTGCATGTTCAAGGCTTGGGGTGTAGGGTTCAAGGTCCAAGGTCTTGGGTTAAGGGTCTGGAGTCTGAGGTTCAGCTTCAGAATCAAGGTTAGAGGTTCAGGGTTTAGGGTCCAAGTTGAGAGATCATGGTTCAAGGTCAAGGGTCAAGTGTTTGGGGTCCAAGTTTTAGGGTCTGTGTTTAGGGTTCATGATTCAAGGTCGAGGGTTGAGGGTGAAGGTTGAAGGTTTGAGGGTTCAGGGTCAACGGTTCAAGGTTAAGGATTTAGGGTCTAAGGTCGAGGTTCTGGATTAAAGGTCTAAGGTCAAGGACCAAGGTTTAAGGTTTAGGGTCGATGGTGAGGGACCAAGGTCTAGGGTCAAGGGTTTAGGGTCCATGTTCATGGTTCAGGGTCTAGGGTCCAAGGTTTAGGGTCGAAGGGTCTAGGTTTAGGGTTTAGGGTCTAAGATTAAGGGTTCAGGGTTCAAGATTGAGGGTCAAGTGTTCAGGGTCCAAGGTTTAGGGTCTGTGTTTAGGGTTCACGGTTCAAGATCAAGGGTTTAAGGTGAAGGATGAAGGGTTCAAGGTTTAGGGTCAATGATCCAAGGTCCAGTTTTCAAGGTCCAGAGTTTAGGGTTCATGGTTCAAGGTCCAAGTTTAGGGTTTGGGGTTTGGGGTT
The DNA here is from genome assembly GCA_007258455.2 of Sequoia sempervirens. NCBI lineage: Eukaryota > Viridiplantae > Streptophyta > Pinopsida > Cupressales > Cupressaceae > Sequoia > Sequoia sempervirens. The sequence goes on along the minus strand of VDFB02000017.1, from coordinate 566,062,076 downwards.
CAAGGTCCAAGGTCTTGGGTTAAGGGTCTGGGGTACAAGGTTGGGGTTCGGGTTCAGGGTCCAAGTTGAGGGTTCAAGTTCCAGGGTCAACAGTTTAGGGTTTAGGTTCCATGCTCGTGGCTCAAGGTTTATGGTCGAGGGCTTAGGGTCCAAGGGTAATAGTTCAGTGTCCAGGTTCCAAGGTTCAAATTTTGGTGTTAAGGATGAAGGGTAAAGGGTGAATGGTAGGGTTAAGGGTCAAGGATCAAGGCTTCAAGGTTCAAGGTTTAAGGTTTAGGGTCCAAGGTCCAGGGTGTAGGTTCTATTGTTTGGGGTAAGGGTTTAGAGTTCATGGTCTATGGTTCATGGTTCAGGGTTTAAGGTTCAGGGTTCAGGGTCCAAGTTCAAGGTTTAACGTCCATGATCAAGGGTTAAGGATTTTGGGTCAAGGGTTTAGGGCCCATGTTCACAGTTCAGGGTCCAAAAGTGGGCTCCAAAATGGGTTGAGGGTTCAAAGTCCAAGTTCAGGGTCCAAGGTCCTGAGTCGAGGGTTCACAGTCCAGGGTTCAAGGTCTAAGGTCAAGATCCAAGGTCTAGGGTCAAATGTCTAGGGTCAAGGGTGTAGGTTCTAGGGTTTGGGGCCAAGTTTCAATGTTTAAGGTTTGAGGTCCAGGGTTTAGGGTTCAATTTTAGGGTTTAGGGTTCAAGGTTTAGGTTTAGGGTTCATGGTTAAGGGTTCAGTGTTCAAGATTCAAGGTCAAAGCTCAAGGTTAAGGGTCAAGGGTTGAAAGTCCAAAAGTGGGTTCAAAAAAAGGGTCCCAAAATTTGGCTCAAGAAATGGGTCCCGGAATTTGGGTCCAAAAATTGGGCTCCAAAAGCGGGCTCTTAAAATCAGGTCTGAAAATGGTTCCTAAAATTGGGCTCAAAAAATGGGTCCCAAAATTGGGCCTTAAAAATTGAAACTTTTGACCTTTTTAAGCGACATCCTACCGATGCCTGGGAATTACACAAATAGCTTATGTAAGAGAGTGCAATGTGGTAAGGGGCTAGGGCAGTGCTCCAAGGTTATTCCAGGTTGGGAGTTCGACCCGAGCTGAGTCAGCGAGCCAAGTTGAGTTAGGCAGGCGAGCCAAGTTGGAGGGCGATCTAAGTCGGATGGGGAGCCGAGTTGGGCGATCTGAGTTGGGATGAGCCAGGGATTGCATTCAAGTTTTGGACATGGTTCAGAGCTCAGATTGGGGAATCTGAGTTGGGGTGTCTGAGTTGGGAACTCAAGTGTGCCCAGCTCGGTATGGAAAGTCAAAAATCGGGTTGTTTGACTGTTTCTCAATGTCATCCTACCGATGTCTAGGATTCAGACAAATAGCTTATATAGGGGGTATGAGTTTTGTTTTGGCCAAGTCAGCATAAGAACTGACTTTGGAACTAGATTCCTAGGGCTGACATGAGAACTTGAGTTGTGGCATCCGAGTTGGGAACTCGAGTGCACCCAGCTCGGTGCGAAAAGTCAGAAATTGGGATGTTCAACGATTTTCAGCTGTCATCCTACCAATGGCTGGGATTCAGAAAAATAGTTTATATGGGGGGTATGTACTCTCTTAAGGCTAAGTCTGAATATGATGTGAGTTGGGGACCCAAGCCCAGGGGCCTATAATGGGAATAGATCAGCTTGAGGGTGCAAGTTGATGGATTCGTGGGTGCCAAACGAGTCTGATACGATGCAAAGTGAGCTCGGTGTGAAAAGTCAGAAATCAGGGGGTTCAGCCGTTTTGAGGTGCCAGCCTACCAATGCCTGGGATTCAAAAAAATAGCTTATATAGGGGGGTATGTGTTCTCTTAAGGCCCAGACCAAATGTGATGTGAGTTGGGAACTTGAGCCTGGGGGCCTATAAGGGAATAGATCTACTTGAGGGCGCAAGTCGATAGATTTGTCGGTGTCGAATGAGTCTGATGGCGATTTTGTGCATGCAAAGCAAGCTCGTTGTGAAAATTTAGAAATTGGGGGGTTCGGCCATTTTAGGATGTCATCCTATCGATGCCTAGGATTTAGACAAATACCTTATATCTAGGTATGTGTTCTCTTAAGGCCTAGTCTGAATGCGATGCGAGTTGGGAACTTGAGCCCCGCGGGCCTAAAAGGGGAACATATCGACTTGAGGGTGCAAGTCAATGGATTCGTCAATGCTGAATGAGTCCGATGGCAATGTTATGCATGAGAAGCAAGCTCGTTGTGAAAAGTCAGAAATTGGGGGGTTCAGCCATTCTACGATGTCATCCTACCGATGCCTGGGATTTAGACAAATAGCTTATATAGGCGGTATGTGTTCTCTTAAGGCCAAGTTCAAATGTGATGCGAGTTGGGAACCCGAGCCCATGGGCCTATAAGGGGAACAGATCAACTTGAGGATGCAAGTCAATGGATTCATCAATGTCGAATGAGTCTGATGGCGATGTTATGCATGCGAAGCGAGCTCTTTGCGAAAAAGTCAAAAATTGGGGGGTTCGTCCATTCTGCATTGTCATCCTACCAATGTTTGGGATTCAGACAAATAGCTTATATAGGGGGTATGTGTTCTCTTAAGGCCTAGTTCAAATGTGATACGAGTTGGGAACCCGAGCCCGCGGGCCTACAAGGGGAAGAGATAGACTTGAGGGTGAGGGTCGATAAATTTTCCAGTGTTGAATGAGTCTGATGGCGATGTTATGCATGTGAAGCGAGCTCATTGTGAAAAGTCAGAATTCGGGGGGTTCAGCTGTTCTACACTGTCATCCTACCGATGCTGGGGATTCAAACAAATAGCTTATATACGGGGTATGTGTTCTCTTAAGGCCCAGTTCAAATATGATGCGAGTTGGGAACCTGAGCCGGCAGGCCGATTAGGGGAACAAATTGACTTGAGGGCGTAAGTTGATGGATTCGTCAGTGTCGAACGAGTCCAATGGTGATGTTATTCATGCAAAGTGAGCTCATTACAAAAAGGTGGAAATTGGGGGGTTCGGCCGTTATACGATGTCATCCTATTGATTCTTGGGATTCAAACAAATAGCTTATATAGGAGGTATGTGTTCTCCTAACGCCCAGTCCAAATGCGATTCGATTTGGGACCCTTAGCCCCAGGCCTGTAAGGGGAACAAATTGCCTTGAGGGCACAAGTCGATGGATTCCTCAGTGCCAAATGATTCTGATGGCGATGTTATACATGGGAAGGGAGCTCTGTGTGAAAAGTTAGAAGTCAGGGGTTTCGGTCGTTCTTAGCTATCATCCTACCAATGCCTGTGATTCAGAAAAATAGCTTATATGGGGGGGGTAATTCAGTTGAAAACTCCCCCTCTTGTGTGACCCCTTTTTAGCGTGATCGTGTTGGTGTGGTAACGGATGCATGGATTTGGCACTCAGTTTTTCATCATTCACCAACACGAGTCACGCTCTATGGGCATGCAGGTACCTACCCAAGACACCTCACTTTTTATGCGGGGGCTCTCTTGCATTCTTTGAACGGCCTCGGTATCAGATGCAACTCAGAATAGGGAACGACACTGGTAGCCACTCCCAACTCTGCTGGGACTAACTAAGGGATGACTCAGGAGCTCTCGTAAAGCAGTTAGGTTGCTTGGACTGGAGAAAATTTCAACTTCCCACAAGTTGGGTGAAAAGTTGGAAATCAGGGGGCTTGGACGTTTCTAGGTGTCATCCTACCGATGCCTGGGATTTGGAAAAATAGCATATATATGGGACATGCATCATTCGGCTTGACCCCCCTACTTGCCCGTCATTCCTGACTGTGATGTTGTTTGCACGGATGGATAAGGCAATCAGTTTTAATCATGTAGCATCATGGTCACACTTGAGGGGCATGCAGGTTGCTTGATATGAATGCATGCAAGACATTAGATTGCTATGTGTTGGCTCCCTCACTGTCATAGAACAGTCTCAGCATCAGACGCAACTCACGAAGAAGGGCAACACTGGTAGCCATTCCAAACTCGTCCATGTCATGCCCAAGTAAGGGACTTCGTTGGATGCACTGCATAGGAATCTGATGTCCTGCATGAGGCGGCAAGTATGACAATTTTCTCTTCATGAGCAACTTACTCAGTTGTCCCATTCTCAAAGTTGGATGTCCCGTAATGGACTTAGGAACAATCTACAAGACTCTACCCTAAAAAAGGAGTGCATCAAGTCGCACCAAAAATGGGGCGCACCCAGGGGGCGTAAGTCAGTCGAAAGCTCCCCCTCTTGCATGCCCCTCTAGCATGATCATGTGTTTGTGCGAAGGGATGGATCAATTTTTCGCTCAGATATTACATCATGCACCAACAAGAGTGGTGACTTAGTGGCATGTAGGTCCTCGTCCAGGACACCGCATTGCTATGCGGGGGGATCTCTCGCCTTCTCCTAACGGTCTCAGTAGTGATGTAGCTTGGAATAGGGAACGACACTGGAAGCCACTCCCCAACTTTTCCTAGACCAAATAAGGGATGACTCGGGAGCCCTCGTCTAGCAGTTGGGTGGATTGGATGGGACAAAATTTTGACTACCCGAGGCTTGGGTGAAAGTCAGAAATCAGGGGGCTTGGATATTTCTCAGTGTCATCCTACCAATGCCTAGGATTTTGAAAAATAGCTTACATAGGGGACATGCATCATTCAACTTAACCCCCCTGCGTGCCCCTAATGCTTGACCATGATGTTGTTCGCGTGGAGGATGGATTAGGTGATTAGTTTAATTGTGCAGCATCACAATCACGCTTGAGGGACATGTAGGTCACCCAATACGAATGCATGCAAGAAATCAGATTGTTGGGTGGTGGCTCCTCTCCATCCTAGAATGGTCTCAGCTTCAGATGAAACTTGTGAAAACGGGCGGTGCTGGTAGTCGTTCCAAACTCATCCATGTCATGCCCAAGTAAGGGACTTCATCGAATACACCGCATAGGAATCCGATGTCCAACATGAGGTGGAAAGTATGTTGATTTGGTCTTCACGAGCATCTTACTCGGTTGTCCCATAATAGACTTAGGAACAGTCTCTGCAGGTCCCCTCCTAGGACACCTTATTGCTATACGGGGGCTCTCTCACCTTCTCCTAACGGTCTCGATAGTGTATGCAACTCAGAATAGGGATGGGCACTGGTAGCCTTTCTCCAACTTTGCTGGGACCAAGTAATGGATGACTCGAGAGTCGTCTTCTAGCAGTTGGGTGGCCGGGACAAGACCAAATTTTGACTTCCCATAGCTTTGGTAAAAAGTAAGAAATCGGGGGGCTTGGAAATTTCTCGGTGTCATCCTATCGATGCTCGGGATTCAAAAAAATAGCTTATATAGGAGACATGCATCATTTGGCTTGTCACCCCTACGTGCCCCTCAAGCATGACTGTGATGTTGTTCAAACAGATGATGGATTTTCAGGTCAGAATCATGCAGCATCATGATCACACTTGAGGGGCACACAAGTCACCCGATACTAATGCATGCAGGACATTGGATTGCTCTGCAACAACTCCTCACCGTCCTAGAATTGTCTCGACATCAAATGAAACTCGCAAAAATGGGTGGCACTGGTAGTCATTCAAAACTCATCCATGTCGTGTCCAAGTAAGGGACTCTATCGAATACACTGCATAGGAATCTGATGTCCTACATGAGGTGGCAAGTATGGTGATTTTCTCTTCATGAGAATCTTACTCGGTTGTCTCATTCTCAGAGTTGAATGTCCTGTAATGAACTTAGGAACAATCCGTGCAGGTCCCCTCCTAGAACACTTTATTGCTATGCGGGGGCTTTGTGGCCTTCTCCTAACGGTCTCAGTAGTGGGTGCAACTCAGAATAGGAAGGGGCACTGGTATCCTTTCCCCAACTTTATTGGTACCAAGTAAGGGATGACTTGGGAGCCATCGTCTAGCAGTTGGGTCTCCAAGCCAGATAAAGGTCTCAGCATCAGACGAAACTTGCAAACGCGGGCGACACTAGTAGTCGTTCCAAACTCGTCCATGTTGTTCCCATGTAAGGGACTCCATCGAATACACCGCATAGGAATCCGATGTCCTACATGAGGCGTAAAGTATGGAGATTTTCTCTTCACAAGAATCTTAATCAGTTTTCCCATTCTCAGAGTTGGATGTCCCGTAACGGACTTAGGAACAGTCCGTGTAGGTTCCCTCCTAGGACACTTTAATGCTATGCAGGGGCTCTCTGGCCTTCTCCTAATGGTCTCGATAGTGGATGCAACTCAGAATAGGGAGGGGCACTGGTATCCTTTCCCAAAATTTTTTGGGACCAAGTAAGGGATGACTCGAGAGCCGTCGTCTAGTAGTTGGGTGGCTAGGACAGGATGAAATTTTGACTGTGCAAGGCTTTGGTAAAAAGTCAAAAATTTGGGGGCTTGGAAATTTCTTGGTGTTATCCTACCGATGTCTTGGATTCAGACAAACATCCTACCGATGTCTGGGATTTAGAAAAATAGCTTATATAGAGGACATGCATCATTCAGCTTGTCCCCCCTACGTGCCCCTCAAGCATGACCTTGTTGTTGTTCGAACGGATCATGGATTTTGCAATCAATTTTAATCATGCAGCATCATGATCACACTTGAGGGGCACACATGTCACCCAATATGAATCCATGCAGGACATCAGATTGTTGTGCAGTGGAAACTTGTCATCCTAGAATGGTCTTGGCATCAAACAAAACTCGTGAACATGGGCGACACTAGTAGTCATTCCGAATTCATCCATGTTGTGCTTAAGTAAGGGACTCCATTGAATACATCGCATAGGAATCTGATGTCTTGCATGAGGCAGCAAGTATGGCGATTTTCTCTTCATGAGCATCTTACTCAGTCGTGCCATTCTCAGAGTTGGATGTCCCATAACGGACTTAGGAACAATCTGTGGAGGTACCCTCCCAAGGCACTTTATTGCTATGCGGGGGCTCTTTGGCCTTCTCCTAATGGTCTCGGTAGCAAATGCAGCTTGGAATAGGGAGGGGTACTGGTAGCCTTTCCCCAGCTTTTTTGGGACCAAGTAAGGGATGATTCAGGATCCATCATCTAGTAGTTGGATGGCTAGGACAGGACAAAATTTTGACTGCACAAGGCTTTGGTGAAAAGTTCAAAATCGGGGGCCTTAGACGTTTCTCGGTGTCATCCTACCGATGCCTAGGATTCAGAAAAATACCTTATATATGGTACATGCATCATTTGGCTTGTCCCCTCTATGTGCCCCTAAAGCGTGACCATGATGTTGTTCAAATAGATGATGGATTTTGTGGTCAGTTTTAATCATGGAGCACCACGGTCACGCTTGAGGGGCACGCAGGTCACCGATACGAATGCATGTAGGACATCAGATTGTTGTGCAGTGGCTCCCTCACCATCCTAGAACAGTCTCGACATCAGACAAAACTCGCGAACACGGCTGGCACTGGTTGTTGTTCCAAACTCATCCATGTCATGCCCAAGTAAGGGACTTCATGGGATACACTACATAGGAATCCAATGTCTTGCATGAGGCGGCAAGTATGGCAATTTTCTCTTCACAAGCATCTTACGCAGTTGTCCCATTATTCGATTTGGATGTCCCGTAATGGACTTAGGAACAATCCATGCAGGTCCCCACCTAGGACACTTTATTGCTATGCAGGGGCTCTCTGGCATTCTCCTAATGGTCTTGGTAGCAGATGCAGCTCAGAATAGGGAGGGGCAATGGAAGCCTTTCCCCAACTTTGTTGGGACCAAGTAAGGGATGACTCAGGAGCCGTCATCTAGCAGTTGGGTGGCTAGGATGGGACCAAATTTTGACTACCCACGGCTTGGGTGAAAATTCAGAAATCAGGGAGCTTGGACGTTTCTCAGTGTCATCCTATCGATGCTTGGGATTCGAAAAAATAGCTAATATAGGGGACATGTGTCATTCGACATGTCCCACCTGCATTCCCCTCAAGCATGATCATGGATGTTGTTTGAATAGATGATGGATTTTATGGTTGGTTTTAATAAAGCAACATCATGGTCACGCTTGAGGGGTACATAGGTCACCCGATATGAATGCATGCAGGACATCAGATTGCTATGCGGTGGCTCTCTTGCTGTCCTAGAACGGTCTCAGCATTAGATGAAACTTGCGAAAACGGGTGGCACTAGTAGTCGTTCCAAACTAGTCCATGTCATGCCCAAGTAAGGGACTTCATCAGATGCACTACATAGGAATCTAGTGTCCTACATGAGGCAGCATGTATGGTGATTTTCTCTTCATGAGCATCTTACTTGGTTGTCCCATTCTTGGAGTTGGATGTCCCGTAATGGACTTACGAACAGTCCACAAGATGCTCCCCTAGAAAAGGAGTGCATCGAGTCGCACCATAAATGGGGTGCACCAAGGGGGCATAAGTCAATCGAAACCTCCCCCTCCTACTTGTCCCTCTATCGTGATCTTGTTGGTGTGCGAAGGGATAGATGGGTTTTGCACTTGGATATTACATCGTGCACCAACAGGAGTCACGGTTTTAGGGGCGTGCAGGTCCCCACCCCAGGACACCGTATTGCTATGCTGGGGATCTCTCGCCATCTCCCAACAATCTCAGTAGCAGATATAGCTCAGAATAGGGAATGACACTGGTAATTGCTCCCCAACCTTGTTGGGACCAAGTAAAGGATGACTCAGGAGCCGTCGTCTAGCAGTTGGGTGGCTTGGATGGGACCAAATTTTGACCGCCCAGGGCTTGGGTGAAAAGTTAGAAATCGGGTGGCTTGGACGTTTCTTGGTGTGATCCTATCGATGCCTGGGATTCAGAAAAATAGCTTATATAGGGGATGACCAAATTTTGAATGCCCATAGCTTGGGTGAAAAGTCAAAAATTGGGGGCATTCTTCATTTGGCTTTCCCCCTGTTTGCATCTCAAGCGTGACTGTGATGTTGTTCAAACGGATGGATTTGGTGGTAGGTTTTAATCGACCAGCATCATGGTCACGCTTGAGGGGCACACAGGTCACCTAACAGGAATGCATGTAGAACATCAGATTGATATGTGGTGGCCCCCTTGCCATCTTAGAATGGTACTATCATCAGATGCACCTTGTGAATGCCAACGGCACTGGTAGCCAATCTAGAGTCATTCATGTCATGTCCAAGTAAGGGATTTTGTTGGGTTCTTGGAATAGGAATCCTATGTCCTACATGAAATGACAAGTATGTAAATTTTCTCATCATGAGCATCTTACACGGTTGTCCCATTCTCGAAGTTGGATGTCCTTGAACAGACTTAGGAATAGTCTGTAAGCTGCTCCATCTCGAAGGAGTGCCACTCCCCTAAAAGGGATTGCAAAAGTTGCAATTTGGCTCATGATTCTCCCACCAGCATTCAGATGCACCTTAGAGCTTCCCCTTCACCAATTAGAGATCCCTCTTTCCTTCCCACCAAGGACACTCGATTGCTATGCAGTGGCTCTCACTACATCTCGTAACGGGATCAACATTGGATGCATTTGTGGGAAACAAATTGGAACTGGTAGCCTTTTCAATTCATCCATGTCGGGTTCAATAGTAGGGGAGCCCTTGTTTAGCTTTTGGGTTTTTTCTATATACACCTAATTGTGCCTAGGACACTTGACTGTTAATGTGTAGGCTCTCTTGCCGTCTCAAAATGGGGGTATGGTTTGGATGCATCTCGGGAAGTGATCGACACTAGTAGCAGATCCAGACTCATCCAGATCGGCTTTAGTAAAAAGATTCCTTGGGAGCCTCTGTTTAACTCTCAAGTTACTTGGGAGGGTGTGCTCCATTTTTCTCCCCATCATAAATTCTCCCATTCCCTCTTGCACCCGACTGACTACACAATGCTCTACTAAAATGCTCGGCTCCACCCCAATAATTTCAAAGTCTTACTCCCCTTCTGATTTTCTCTTACTAAAAAAATGCAACACACCCTCCATCTCACTTGAAAACCCATGCTCACTATCACAAGGACACCTGATTGCTATGTAGGGGGCTCTTCTGCATTTTTTGAGGGGTTTCGACATTGGACGCATCGTGGGAAAAGAGTTGGCACTGGTAGTCAGCTCTAAACTCATCCATGTCAGGCTCCAATTGGATTGTTGGGAGCCCTCTTCTAGCTCTTGGGGTCTCTCTGAATGCCACACTCTGCCTACGACAGTCGATTGTAATGCATGGTGGCTCTCTTGCAGTCTTGGACCGGTGTGAAAATTTGAAAAGCGGTTCGCTATTCTCTTTGCGAAGAGTGGCATGATCATTGTTGGGGTAATTTGAGTCAGTTGTAGCTTTGGCCTGGGGCCACTAAGACGGTTGGCCAGTTTCCTACTCACAAGTCATGTCCACCCAGTAACAAACTTGACAATATGTAATCGGTCTCATTCTCGATTGTTCCTGGATCTTTGGAGCTTTTGGTTTAGACCTATCACTCAAATTGTCCTCTCTTGAGGATGATTGTGTGCACCTGTGCCTGTTCCTTGATGGTATTTGTGAAACAATAGTTTGGAATGAGCTCCTCCATTGTGCTCTGTAGGGTGTAGTCAAAGGCTCTTGCCATTGTATTCGGTTGCCATTCGCCATGCACGTCTATCGTAAAGTAGCGCAATTTTTTTGATGTTTAGCAGTTGTCTTCGAATGATGCGTTGGTCTGAAAGTGCACGTTACTAGCATTTGTGCCATTGGTTTTTCATCTTTGGCATGTTGCATTGTTGCAATCAAACTTCATCCCCAAGAATGTGGTGGTCCCTCTTCAAGGAAAAATCTTGTTCACATTGGTCGGGGGTCATGGGCGGCTCAAAGACCCCATTTTGGGTACATGTAAATGTCCCTTGTGAGGCTACACGTCACCATGCTCTAGCCTGTGTAGGTGTTCTATGTCCGTTGAGATATATTTTTTGTTGATGATTTGTGCCCAAGGCCTTGCTTCAAGGGGGATTTACTTATGCTGGTCGAGGTAGGATTTGTCCGTGCGGGGTGCACCACAAAAAGTGCATAGGGGGCATATACTTTGGAAATGGATGTCCTTGAGTGGACTTACTCAGTTATGTGCATAGCTTATTCTCTCAGGACATGAGGGCCATGAGCATAGGCTACTCTAGGTCTTTCAGGTAAAGGGTTCCATACATGATGTTCTTCCCAGGTTCATGTGAACTGAAGCTCCTTGATGTCATGCTCTGGCCTATGCAAGTAGGTACCTGTTCCCCTCTAGAGGGTGTCCTCGGCAATGCAGCAGTCTCTCTTCGAAGGAAAAGCCTGTTCACATGGGTGGGGAGCATCGGCGGCTCAAAAGAACCCGTTTTGGTTATGTGTCGTCATGCTCCTACCCATGCAGGCGTTCCATGTCTATTGAGCTGCATTTGTCATGGGTGATTATACCAAGATCTTGCTCTGAGTGGAATTTTTCCGATGTTGGTCGAGGCGGGCTTGTCCATGCATGGTGTGCTACAAAAAGTGCGTAGGGGCCATATACCTGGGAAATGGATGTCCTTGAGTGGCCTTACTTGGTTGCATGCACACTACATTCTCTCACTGCATGACTATCGCAAGCATTAGCGGCTTTGAGTCTCTCAGGTAAAGGGTTTCATACGGGATATATTCTTCCCAGGTTCTTGTGAATCGAAGCTCCTTCTCGTCATGATTCAGCCTATGTAGGTTGGTACCTATTCCCCTCGGGGGGCTGTATTAGCTGCAGAGGATGGTTACCGAAGTCATGCTGAGAACATAATGATTTATGTTGGCCGAGACATGCTTGTCCATGCAGGTTGGACCACCACATGTGGGTAGGGGGTATATACCTGGGAAATGGATGCTCCTAAGCGATCTTATAATAGAGGTGGTCATGTGCATGGTGTTGTCCATTCAGGTAGGAATGTCACGAGTAGGAACAGCTGGGGGTCTTTTGGGTAAAGGGATTTGTACGGGATGTTCTTCCTAGGTGCTTGTGAACTGAGGCTCTTTCCCATCGATCTCCGGCCTACGTGGATCTTTTATACATAGCTCAATGTTCTCCATTGGCACTTGGCAACAAAACTCTTGTCAAGGAGAAATTTTCTTTATGGCAATCGAGATCGGCTTGTTTGTGTGTGGGTGCATCACTCCAAGCATGTACGAGGCATATGCTTGGGAAATGGATGTCTCCAAGCGGCCTTATAATTGAGGTGGCCACGTACACAATGCACTCTCTGTAGACCCACCTTTCACAATTAGGGGCATCTTCAAGAGGTTCAGGTAAAGGGCTCCGTATGGGATGTTCTTCTCAGGTTCCTATTAACCGAAGCTCCTTTCCATCACTCTCTAAATTTTTCTTAGATTATTTTCTCGTGCAAGGGCACCCCACCTCTTTCGAGTTGCAAGTGGATTTTGTTCGATTGCAAGGATGAACTGATGCTTACCTTTTTGGTTTCCCATGTGGGCGGGTCCGCAAACTGCCTCTAGTAGGCCCACAGCGGCCCATCCCTGGCTGGAAGTTCCTGGTTGATCCTGCCAGTAGTCATATGCTTGTCTCAAAGATTAAGCCATGCATGTCTAAGTATGAACTATTTCAAACTGTGAAACTACGAATGGCTAATTAAATCAGTTATAGTTTCTTTGATGGTACTTTGCTACTTAGATAACTATAGTAATTCTAGAGCTAATATGTGCACCAAATCGTAACTCTTAGACGGGATGCATTTATTAGATAAAAGGTCGGTGCGAGCTCGCTCGCTACTCTGGTAATTCATGATAACTCGACAGATCGCATGGCCTTTGTGCTAGCAACGCTTCATTCAAATTTTTGCCCTATCAACTTTCAATGGTAGGATAGAGGCCTACCATGGTGGTGACAGGTGACAGAGAATTAGGGTTCAATTCTTAAGAGGGAGCCTAAGAAATGACTACCACATCCAAGGAAGGCAGCAGGCACACAAATTACCAAATCTTGACATGGGGAGGTTGTGACAATAAATAACAATACTGGGCTCATCGAGTATGGTAATTGGAATGAGTACAATGTAAATCCCTTAATGAGGATCCATTGGAGGGCAAGTATGGTGCCAGCAGCCACAGTAATTGCAAGTCCAATAGCATATATTTAAGTTGTTCCAGTTAAAAAGATCATAGTTGGACCTTGGGTCGTCACGGTCAGTCCACCTACTTTGTGTGCACTGGCCCTCACGTCCCTTCTGTCGGTGGTGCGTTCATGGCCTTAATTGGATGGGTCGCGGTTATGACGCTGTTACTTTGAAAAAATTAGAGTGGTCAAAGCAAACCTACACTCTAAATACATTAGCATGGAATAACGTGATAGGAGTCTGGTTTTGTTTCATTGGCCTTTGTTACCGGAGTAATGATTAATAGGGACTATAGGGGGCATTCATATTTCATTGTCATAGGTGAAATTATTGGATTCATAGAAGACAAACTACTGTGAAAGCATTTGCCAAGGATGTTTTCATTAATCAAGAATTAAAGTTGAAGGCTCGAAGACAATTAGATACCGTCCTAGGCTCAACCATAAATGATGCTGACCAGGGATTGGCAGATGTTGTTGTAAGGACTCCACCAGCACCTTTTGAGAAATTAGAGTGTTTGGGTTCTGTGGGAGAGTATGGTCGCAAGGTTGAAACTTCAAGAAATTGACAGAAGGGCACCACTAGGAGTGGAGCCTGCGGCTTAATTTGACTCAACACGGGGAAACTTACCAGGTCTAGACATAGTAAGGATTGGTAGATTGAGAGCTCTTTCTTGATTCTATGGGTGGTGGTGCATGGCCATTCTTAGTTGGTGGAGTGATTTTTCTGGTTAATTTTGTTAACAAACGAGACCTCAGCCTGCTAACTAGCTACGCAGAGGTTCCCCTTTGCGGCCATCTTCTTAGAGGGAATATGGCCTCCTAGGCCATGGAAGTTATAGGCAATAATAGGTCTGTGATGCCCTTAGATGTTTTGGGCCACATGCTCGCTATACTGATGTAGCCAATGAGTTTTTCTCCCTAGACCGAAAGGTTCAAGAAATCTTGCCAAATTGCATCATGATGGGGATAGACCATTGCAATTATTGATCTTCAACAAGGAATTCCTAGTAAGCATGAGTCATCAGCTCATGTTGACTACGTCCCTGCCCTTTGTACACACCACCCATTGCGCCTACTAATTGAATGATCCAGTGAAGTGTTCAGATCGCACCGACGATGGTCGTTCCTATTGGCGACGTTGCGCGAAGTTCATTGAACCTTATCATTTAGAGGAAGGAGAAGTCGTAAGAAGGTTACTGTAGGTGAGCCTGTGGTAGGATCATTGTCAGTTCAAGCCCTTGATTCATGTAGGGGAGGAGGCAAGTCTAGCACATCAGACTCATTCCTTTCCTGACCCTCACTCTCAACGGTGTGTGGACAGTCAAACTTCATCCATGTGTTCTACTTTGTCAATTCAAGGAGATCAAAGGTCACGGTCAGGTGTGTGTGCTCTGGTGTGGCAAGACCTAGGGTTCAATTTCAATTGTAATGGGTGCATCTCGGTGATGTGCATCACCGAGGGTTCTTGCCCCACTGCAATAGGAAGAGGCTTGAGTCTTTCCCACGCTAAAGTCGTGTGCCTTGGTTGCGTGCATGGCACTGTGCCATGGATCTATCACCTCAACGATGGCAAGTCGGGACTGCCGCAATCCCTGTTGCATCGCCTAGGGTACAATATGTTGATTGGTGAGTACTTTTCTGTAGACGAGTGCACTCATGAGATTTGCAGGGCAGGACCCCTCGTTTAGCTACGTGGTCCTCTCCAATTGGTGTCCACTTAAGCGATGTGATGGGGCAGGGACACGTCATTCCCCAATGGCCCCTTCAAGGGAGACATCACCTCTCAACCTCAGGGGAATTGGTGGATTGATTATGTCAACACCCTACACATCGGTGCGACCCGCACCAAGAAATCCAAAGATTGGAGTGCGGCTCAAATGCCCTTAGCATTTTGGTCGCCAGAAAATATGAAAATTAAAACATGACTCTCAACAACGGATATCTCAGCTCTCGCCATGATGAAAAATGTAGCCAAATGCGACACTTATTATGAATTGTAGAATCTTGTGAATCATCAAGTCTTTGAATGCAAGTTGCGTCAGAGGCTTCAACCGAGGGCATGTCTACCCTACCATCGCACTTTAAAATTTCCCTCTCAAACAGAGGAGTGGGGATGGTCATCCATGCCCACCAGAGGTATGGTTGGCCAAAATGAGCATGAGATTCATCACCTTGTCACAATGAGAGGTGGCCTATGTGGGTTGACATTGGTTTGCGCATGGTGGATGAGGCTAAGTGTTGAACCTTAGTTGGGCATGAGCCTAGGTGGACCGGCCCCTGGTGCAGATCTTGGTGGTAGTAGCAAATATTCAAATGAGGACTTTGAAGACTGAAGTGGGGAAACGTTCCATGTGAATAGCACTTGTACATGGGTTAGTCGATCCTAAGAGATGGGGAAGCCCTATTTCAAGGGTGCACTTTACATGATCATCGAAAGGGAATCGGGTTAATATTCCCGAATCGGGATGTGGCAGCGAACAACAACGTTAAGAAATTTGGAGACATCGGCAGGGGCCCCAGGAAGAGTTATCTTTTATTTTTAATAGCCTGCCCACCCTGAAATTGGTTCAATTGGAGATAGGGTTAAGCACTTGGAAGAGCACCACACATCCCATGGTGTCTAGTGCACCTTCAACAACCCTTGAAAATATAGAGGACCGAGTACCGTTCACGCCCGGTCGTACTCATAACCGCATCAGGTCTCCAAGGTGAACAACCTCTGGTCAATAGAACAATGTAGGTAAGGGAGGTCGACAAAATGGATCCATAACCTTGGGAAAAGGATTGGCTCTAAGGGTTTGGCCTAGGGGTCTGCACCCTAAACCCAAGGGTTGTTGGTGGCCTGCCCAAGTTGCTACCCCGGTGAGGGCGGGCTGTCACGTGTCGATCAGGCGATTAACACAGGACACCCCTTCGCGGGGGCTTTCACTAGGTGGAAAAAAGCTAACTCATAACTGGTATGGACAAGGGAAATCTTACCTTTTAATTAAAACAAAGCATTGTGATGGTCCCTGCAGATGCTGACGCAATGTGATTTCTGCCTAGTGCTCTGAATATCAAAGTGAAGAAATTCAACCAAGCGCGGGTAAACGACAGGAGTAACTATGACTCTCTTAAGGTAGCCAAATGCCTCATCATCTAAATAGTGATGTGCATGAATGGATTAATGAGATTCCCATTGTCCCTATCTACTATCTAGTGAAACCATAGCCAAGGGAACGAACTTGGCGGAATCAACGGGGAAAGAAGACCCTGTTGAGATTGACTCTAGTCTGACTTTGTGAAATGACTTGAGAGGTGTAGAATAAGTGGGAGCCATTTCAGCACAAGTGAAATACCACTACTTTTAACATTATTTTACCCTACTAATGATTTGTGCATGATAGTAATTCAACTTAGTATAAGAGGAACCTTTGATACACACATTTGGTCATTAAGCTTGGTTGAAAAGGCAATGGTACGAAGCTACCATGTGTCAGATTATGATTGAATGCCTCTAAGTCAGAATCCACACTAGATGCGGTGCATCTCTCTCTTCGGCTGCATCGCAACCCAGAGTAGGGGTGCTCTTGTACCCCCAAGGTCCCATGTCATTGGCTATCTTCGATTGGCGCAATAGCCTGGTTGGAGCAACCTTGGATAACAATTTCAAGTAGTCGGTGAGAAGAATCTTTTGTAGACAACTTAAATTAGTGACGGGGTATTGTAAGTGGCAAAGTGGCGTTGCTGCCACAATCCACTGAGATTCAGCCCTATGTCGCCCTGATTCATAACACCTTTGGCTCTATTGTAGGTGGAGTTTGTCGACACCACCCCCCTCTGTGAGATGTTTTCCTAAGTGATAGCTGGTGGTGGGGTTCTGGTGTGTGCCCCATTGGGTTGCATTATTCTAATAAATGCATATGGGTGGCTGGATTTTTGGAATGCTTTGCCTTGGTTGGGTATCCATCCCCCAAGTCTGGTCTGAAGTGGGGTTTAAGGTTTCCCAGCACCTAAGTGCGGTACGGATTTCCCTTCACCAAGACCAATGTAGGGTTCTTGATGCCTTTGTGGGGTTGGGGTTTTGGGTTTACCCTTTCGAAGTTCTTAATGCCTTGGTGGGATTAGGGTTTTCCTTTCACTATGTCTGAACTAGGATTCTAGGTACCTATGTGGGGTGGGGGTTTCCCTTCACCAAAGCTGAAGTGGGGTTCCCGGTGCCCATGTGGGGTTGGGGCTTACCCTTTCCAAGTCCGATCCAAAGTGGGGTTGGGGTCTCCTTTCCCCAAGTTCAATCCAAAGTTCCTAAGTTGGGTGTTTGGGGTCTCCCTTCCCCAAGTTCAGTTCTAGTTCCAATTCCAAGGGGAGCACTGAGGCAACTTGGGCGACTTGAACGACCTAGACATACAATGGATCTTCGCTTCTGAGTTCTAGTTTCGGTGTCCAAGGGGAGTACCAGGGTCGACTTGGGCAACTTGCATGAATTGGAAAACTTGGAATATGCATTGGATCTTGGCTTTGGAGTTCCAATTCCAATGTCCAAGGGGAGCACCAGGAGGGACCTGGACATGCACCGAATCTTGGCTTCAGAGTTCTAGTTCTGATGTCCAAGGGGAGCACCGTGCGTGACTTGGGTGACTTGGTGACTTGGATGACTTGGATATGCACTGGATCTTGGCTTTTAGGGCTCTAAAAATGGGTCCTATAGATCAGCTCTGAAAATGGGTCCCAAAAATTGGCTTCGAAAATGGGTCTCAAAAGTTGGCTCTGAAAATCGGGCTCCAAAATTTGGCTTCAATAATGGGTCGTAAAAATTGGCTCTGAGAATCAATCTAAAACATTAGCTTAGAAAGTGGGTCCCAAAAATTGGCTGCAAAAATTGGGCTCCAAAAATCGGCTTCGAAAAATGGGTCCCAAAAATTAGCTCCGAGAATCGGGCTCCAAAGGTGGGTCCCGTAACTCAGCTTTGAAAATTGAGCCCCGAGAGGTGGGACTGGATCGAGCCCCAAAAGAGTCTCCAAAAATAGGTCCCAAAAATTGACTCCAAAAATGGGTCCCAGAGATCAGCTCGAAAAATGGGTCCCAAAAATTGGCTCCAAAAATGGGTCCTAAAAATTGGCTCCGAGAATTGGGCTCCAAAAGTGGGCCTCAAAACTCGGCTCCAAAAATCAAGCCCCAAAAAGTGGGACTGGATTGAGTCTAGAAAAATAGGCTCCAAAAATCGGCCCTGAAAATCGAGCTCCAAAAATGGGGCCCAAAACCTGGCTTCGAAAATCAGGCTCCAAAAGTTTGGATCCAAAACTCGTAAATCAGGGGGCTTGATCATTTTTCGGCGTCATCCTACCAATTTTTGGGAATTAGACAAACAACTTATATAGGGGTGTGGTGTCATTCGAGAGGCCACCCATGGAGTCCCATTCCGACAATCTCGTCCTGTCCCCACCCCGAAACTTGGCGACTTGGACACGCAGTGGATCTTGGGTTCAACAACTTAGATGACTTGGCGAACTTGGTGACTTGGACATGCGTTGGACATGGGTGACTTAGGGACTAGGGGTCTCGAAAGTGGGCTCCAAAAGATGCATTCTAAAAATGTGTCCCAAAAATGGGTCACTCGACCAAACACTAAAAAGGGTGCAACACTGGGGCTTCCCTGGAGGTCACCTATCCCAGTACTACTCCAGCCCAAGCACGCTTAACTATGGAGTTCTGATGGGATCCGGTGCACTAACGCTGGAATGATTGCACTCATCAAGGACTTGTCACCACACTGTCTTGGGGCACACACTAACAATGTAGTCACCTTTTGTGTGATCTCATCCAACCCATCTTGTCTTGTCCAGGGGACCTGTCTCAGCTTTAGGGTTTTCCTTCCCTATGTCCAAAGTGGTTTTCCTCATGCCTAAGTGGGGTTGGGGTATCCCTTCCCCAAGACTGATCCAATGTGTGGTATACGGGAGTGCATGTTCCTAGAGGGGGCTTTCTAGCGATTGTCCAGTTGTAGTGGGGCCTTCCTGTTATAATGGGGCATACCAGTTCCAAGTTGAAAAAGGCATCTAATGCAGGGGCATTCCAGTGCCGCATCGGAGCCCAATCCTAGTAGTCTTGTACAGCAGGTCCCTGAGTCGAGTCCAATTGGCGGGCCCTAGGATCATGTCCGGGCCACCTTTAGAGAATAGGGGTCCAAAAAATGCATTCCAAAAATGGGTCATCTGATAAAACACTAGAAAACGGTGCAACATCGGGACTTCCCGGGAGGTTACCCATCCATGTACTACTCTGACCCAAGTGTGCTTAACTCGCATGGGTGCGAAAATGGGTGTGAGTGTTGCAGGGGCTCGCAGTGGTACAGAAATGGGCGCGAGCGGTGCAGGAACTCGCAGGGGTGCGGAAACATGGGATTAAATCGAGTCCCAAAAATCAGCTCTGAAAATTGGGTCCGAAAATGGGTCCTGAAAATCAGCCCCGAAACAGGGTGCAAGTGTTGCAGGAACTCACAGTGTTGTGGAAATATGTACGAGCATGTGTGGAAAAGTGGGATTGAATCAGGTCCCAAAAGTCGGTCCCGAAAGTCACCACCAAAACCAGGTACGAGTGTTGAAGGAACTCGCAAGGGTGTGGAAAAGTGGGATTGAATTAGGTACCAAAAGTCAGCTCTAAAAATCGGGGTCCAAAAGTTGGCTCGAAAAATGGGTCCCAAAAATCGTCTCCAAAACTGGGTCCAAAAAATCGGCGCTAAAAATGGCTCTACAAAGATCGGCTCCAAAAATGGGTCCTAAAAAATTGGCTCCGAAAATCATTCCCAAAAGTCAGCTCAGAAAATGGGTGCCAAAAATTGGCTCTGAAATTGGGTCCTAAAACTCGGCTCCAAAAATTGAGCCCCAAAAGGTGGGATGGATCGAGTCCCATAAAAGGGCTCCAAATATAGGTCCCAAAAATTGGCTCTAAAAATGGGTCCAAAAGATTGGCTCTAAAAACAGGTCCCAAAAATTGGCTTCAAAAATTGACTTTGAAAATGGGTCCCAAAATTAGCTCTGAGAATTGGGCTCCAAAAGTGGGTCCTGAAACTCGGCTTCGAAAATCGAGCCCCAGAAAGTGGGACTGGATCGAGCCCCAAAAAAGAGTCTCCAAAAATAGGTCCCAAAAATCGGCACTGAAAATGGGTCCCAAAGATTGGCTCTGAAAATGGGTCTCGTACCGAAGTCCCATTTGATTAGCTTCATGGTTCAAGGTCGAGGGTACAAGGTTCTAGGTCAAAGGTCCATGATCAAGGGTCGATGGGTTAGGGTTTAGGGTTTGGCTTTAGGGTCCAGGGTTCGGGCTTTAATGTTCAAGGCTCAAGGTTTTGGGTTCATGGTTCAAGGTCCAAGTTTAGGGTTCATAGTTCACGATTTGGGGTCCAGGGTCCAAGGTTAAAGGCCAAGGGTTAAGGGTCAAGGGAACATGCTCTGGGGTCCATGTTCAAGGTTCATGGACCAAAGTGAAGGTCCATGGTCTAGTTTCAAAGGTCTAGGGTTCGGGTTCAGGGTTCAAGGTCCAAGTTCACGGTTCAAGGTCCAGGGTCAAGGGTTAAGGGGTCAAGGTCCATGCTCATGGTTCAGGATGGGGTGTTCTAGGTTCAGGGATCAAGGTCTGTGCTCCAAGGTCAAGGATTTGAGTTTGGGTTCAGGGTCAAGGGTTCAAGGTATTGTGTTTAGGGTCCAGGGTTTGAGGTTCAGGGATTAGAGTTTGGGAATCAAGGTACAAGTTAAGGGTTCAGGTTCTAGGGTCTAGGTTCAAGGTTCAGGGTTCAAGGTCAAGTTCCAAGGTCCAAGGTCAAGTGTTGAGCGTTGAGGGTTTGTGATGAGGGTTCAAGGTTCAGGGTTCAAGACCAAAGTTCCAGGGTTAGGGTTTGGGGTTTAGGGTTTAAGTTTCAGGGTTCAAGGTACTGGGTTTACGGTTCAGGTTCAAGGTTCAGTGTCTAAGGTTCACAGCTTGGCTTTAGCATCTAAGGTTCATAGTTCGGGTTTCAACGTTCATGGTCCAAGGTTCAGGGTTTAGGTTCCAAGGTCTAAGGTTTAGGTTTTTGGGTGGGGGGTTCGAGGTCCAGGGTTCAGGGTCCAGGGTCAAAGGGTTCAACGCATTAGGTTTAGGGTTTGGGTTCAAGGTTTGGGGTCCACAGTTCAGGGTTTGGCTTTAGGTTCCAGGGTTTATGGTTGAAGGTTCGTTCTTTAGGGTTCAATGTTTGGGGCTCAGGGTTTAGAGTTCATGGTTAAGGGTCCAAGTTTAGGGTTCATGGTCCAGGGTCCAGGGTCCAGGGTTAAGGGTTAAGGGTCAAGGGATTAGGGTCTAGGGTCTAGGTTTAGGGTTCAAGGTCCATGGTCCAAGGTCCAGTGTCGAGTGTCGAGGGTGTAGGTTGGAGGGTTCGGGGTAAGGGTTCAAGGTCCAAGGTCAAGGATTTGGGTTATGGGTTTAAGGTTCAGGGTTCAGGGTTCATGGTCCATGCTCAGAGTTCAGCATCCAAGGGTCTAGGTTCAAGGTCCAAGGTTAAGGGTTCAGGGTTCAAGGTCGATGGTCAAGTGTTTGGGGTACAAGGTTTAGAGTCCATGTTTAAGGCTCAATGTCGAGGGTTTAGGGTCTAGGGTGAAGGTTGAAAGGGTTTAGTGTTCAAGAATCAAGGTTTAGGATATGGGTTCAGGGTCAAGGGTCCTAGTTTAAGGTTTTAAGGTCTAGGATCCAAGGTTTAGGGTTAAGGGTTCGGGGTCTAGGTTCCAGGTCCAGTGTTCAAGGTCCAAACATGGGTCCCACGAATCGGATCGAAAACTCATGTTTTGAAACTGGGTGTCGTCCCAAATCCCATTCGATCAACTTCATGGTTCAAGGTCTAGGGTACAAGGTTCCAAGTTCATGGTCTAGGGTCTGGCTTTAAGGTCCAGGGTTTGGGGTCCAGGCTTCAATGTTCTAGGCTCATGGTTTCGGGTTTAGGGTTTTGGGTCCATGGTTCAAGGTCCAAGCTTGGGGTTCAGGGTATAGGGTCCAGGGTTAAAGGCCAAGGGTTGAGGGTCGAGGGTACGAGGTCAAGGTTCAAGCTTCAAGGTCTAGGGTCACTGGTTAAGAGTCACAAGTCCAAGTTTAGGGATCAAGGTTCAGGGTGGGGATTTTAGGTTCAGTGTTTAGGGTCCAAAAATGGGTCCCAAAAATCAGATCCAAAACTCATGTTCCAAAATTCGGTCCCATCTCGAAGTCCCATTCTATCAGCTTCATGGTTCGAGGTCTAGGGCATAGGGCTCCATGTTCAAGGTTGAAGGTCAAGGTTATAGGGTCCAAGGTCCAGGATCAAGGGTCAAGGGATTAAGGTTTAGGGTCCAAGGTTCAGGGTTTAGTGTCTGGCTTTACGGTCCATGATTCGGGGTTTAGGCTTTAATGTTCAAGGCTTAAGGTTTAAGGTTTAGGGTTTAGCGTTCATGATTCAAGGTTCAGGGTCGAGGGTCCAAGTTCAGAGCTCATGGTCCAAGGTCAAGGTCTAGTGTCAAGTGTTAAGGGTTGAGGGTACGGGGTCAGGCTTCAGGCTTCAGGCTTCAGGGTTGAAGGTTGAAGGTTATTGGTTAAGGGTCAAGGGTCCATGTTTGGGGATTGAGGTTCAGGGTGGGGGTTCCACATCCAACGTTTAGGGTTCAAATTTTGGGTTCAAGGTTTAGGGTTTAGTGTCCATGTTCACAATTCAAGTTGCATGTTGAAGGCTCGGGGTGTAGGGTTCAAGGTCCAAGGTCTTGTGTTAAGGATATGGGGTTCAAGGTTCAACTTTATGTTCAAGGTTTCAGGTTTAGGGTTTAGGGTCCAAGTTGAGGGATCATGTTTCAAGATCGAGGGTCAAGTGTTTGGGGTCCAAGTTTTAGGGTCCGTGTTTAGGGTTCACGGTTCAAGGTCGAGGGTCGAGGGTGAAGGTTGAAGGTTGAAGGGTTCAGGGTCAATGGTTCAAGGTTGAGAATTTAGGGTCTAAGGTCGAGGTTTAGGATTAAAGGTCTAAGGTCAAGGACTAGGGTTTAAGGTTTAGGGTCCAAGGTGAGGGACCAAGGTCTAGGGTCAAGGGTTAAGGGTCCATGTTCATGGTTCAGGGTTTAGGGTCCAAGGTTCAGGGTCCAAGGGTATAGGTTCAGGGTTTAGGGTTTAAGGTCCAGAGTTTAGGGTTCATGGTTCAAGGTCCAAGTTTAGGGTTCGTGGTCTAGGGTTCAAGGTCCAACGTCTTGGGTTAAGGGTTTTGGGTCCAAGGTTTGGGTTTGGGTTCAGGGTTCAAGGTTTAAGGTTCAAGGTTCAGGGTCCAAGTTGAGGGTTCAAGTTCCAGGGTCAACGGTTTAGGTTTCAGGGTCCATGCTCATGGGTCAAGGTCGACGGTCCAGGGCTTAGGATCCAAGGTTCCTGGTTCAGTGTCTAGGGTCCAAGGATTGGGGTTCAGGGTTCAAATTTTGGTGTTAAGGGTGAATGGTGAAGGGTTCAGGGTCCAAGGTCCAAGGTGTAGGTTCTAGGGTTCAGGGTCAGGGCTTAGAGTTCAGGGTCTAGGGTTCATGGTTCAGGGTTTAAGGTTCAGGGTTTAGTGTCCAAGTTCAAGGTTTAAGGTCCATGGTCAAGTGTCAAGGGTTCCAGGTGAAGGGTTTAGGGTCCATGTTCACGGTTCAGAGTCCAAAAGTGGGCTCCAAAAAGGGTCGAGGGTTCAAAGTCCAAGTTTAGGGTTCAAGGTCCCGAGTTGAGGTTTCACAGTGCTAAGGGGCTAGGGTAGTGCTCCAAGGTGATTCCGGGCTGGGAGCTCGATCCAAGCTGAATCGGTGAGCCGAGTTGGAGGGCGAGTTGAGTTAGGCAGGTGATCTAAGTCGGACGGGGAGTCGAGTTGGGCGATCCAAGTTCAGCCGAGCCAAGGGTTTGTGTCAGAGTTTTGGACATGGTTCAGAGCTCAGGTTGGGGAATCTGAGTTGGGGCGTTTGAGTTGGGAACTAGAGTGCACCCAGCTCGGTGCAAAAAAGTCAGAAATCAGGGTGTTTGATCATTTCTCAGCGTTATCCTACTGATGCCTAGGATTCAGAAAAATAGCTTATATAGGGGGTATGAGTTCTGTTATGGCCGAGTCAGCATAAGAACTGAGTTGGGAACAAGATTCTGAGGGCCGACATGAGAACTCGAGTTGGGGCGTTTGATTTGGGAACTCGAGTGTGCCCAGCTCGGTGCAAAAAGTCAGAAATTGGGATGTTCGGCCATTTTCAGTTGTCATCCTACTAATGGATGGGATTCAGACAAATAGCCTATATAGGGGGTATGTCCTCTCTTAAGGCCAAGTATGAATGCAATGCAAGTTGGGGACCCGAGCCCGGGGGCCTATAATGGGAATAGATTGGATTGAGGGTGCAAGTCGATGGATTGATCAGTGTCAAATGAGTCTAATGTGATGCAAAGGGAGCTCGGTGCAAAAAAGTCAGAAATCAGGGGGTTCGACCGTTTTGAGGTGTCATCCTACCGATGCCTGGAATTCAGAAAAATATCTTATATAGGGGGGTATGTGTTCTCTTAAGGCCCAGACCGAAGACGATGCGAGTTGGGAACTCAAGCCCGGAGGCCTATAAGGGAACAAATTGACTTGAGGGCACAAGTCGATGGATTCAGTCATTCTGTGATATCATCCTACCGATGCTTGGGATTCAGACAAATAGCTTATATAGGGGGTATGTGTTTTCTGAAGGCCCAGTCCGAATGCGATGCGAGTTGGGAACCTGAGCCTGCGGGCCTAAAATGGGAACATATCGAATTGAGGGTGCAAGTCGACGGATTCGTCGGTGTTGAATTAGTTCGATGGCGATGTTATGCATGCGAAGCGAGCTTGTTGCGAAAAGTCAAAAATCAGGGAGTTCGATCATTCTGCGATGTCATCAATACCTAGGATTCAGAAAATTAGCTTATATAGGGGGTATGTGTTCACTTAAGGCCTAGTTTGAATGTGATGCAAGTTTGGAACTCAAGCCTAATGGCCTATAAGGGGAACATATCGACTTAAGGGCACAAGTCGATGGATTCATCAGTGTCGAACGAGTTCGATGGCGATGTTATGCATGCGAAGTGAGCTCATTGCGAAAAGTTAGAAATCAGGGGATTCGGTCGTTCTACGCTGTCATCCTACCGATGCCTAGGATTCAGACAAATAGCTTATATAGGGGGTATGTGTTATCTTAAGGCCCAGTCGGAGTGTGATGTGAGTTGGGAACCCGAGCCCACAGGCCAACAAGGGGAACAAATTGACTTGAGGGCGCAAGTCGATGGATTCGACGATGTTGAATGAGTCTGATGGCGATGTTATGCATGTGAAGAAAGCTCATTGCAAAAAGTCAGAAATCGGGGGGTTCGGCCGTTCTGCGATGTTATCCTACCAATGCCTGGGATTCAGACAAATAGCTTATATAGGGGGTATGTGTTCTCTTAAGCCCCAGTCCAAATGCGATGCAAGTTGGGAACCCGAGTCAGTGGGCCGACAAGGGGAACAGATCGACTTGAGGGTGCAAGTCAATGGATTCATCAGTGTCAAATGAGTCTGATGGTGATGTTATGCATGTGAATCGAGCTCATGTGAATCGAGCTCATTGTGAAAAGTCAGAAATCGAGGGGTTCGGTCGTTTTGCAATGTCATCCTACCGATGCCTAGGATTCAAACAAATCGCTTATATGGGGGCATGTGTTCTCTTAAGGCCCAAGCCGAATGCGATGTGAGTTGGGATCTTGAGCCCACAGGCCTATAAGGGGAACAGATCAACCTGAGGTTGCAAGTTAATGGATTCGTCAGTGTCAAACGAGACCAATGGCGATGTTATGCATGCAAAGCGAGCTGTGTGTGAAAAGTCAAAAATTGGGGGTTTTGGCCATTCTTAGCTATCATCCTACCGATGCTAGGGATTCAGAAAAATAGCTTATATAGGGGACATGCATCATTTGGCTTCACCCCCTGCTTGCCCCTCATGCCTGACTATGATGTTGTTTGCATAGATGGATTAGGCAATAGGTTTGAATCATGCAACATCATAGTCACGCTTGAGGGGAACACAGGTTGCCTGATACGAATGCATACAGGACATAAAATTGCTATGTGTTGGCTCCCTCATCATCCTAGAACGGTCTTGGCATCAAACGCAACTCATGAACAAGGGCAGCACTGGTAGGTGTTCCAAACTCATCCATGTCGTGCCCAAGTAAGGGACTTCATCGGATACACTGCATAGGAATCTGGTGTCCTACATGAGGCAGAAAGTATGATGATTTTCTCTTCACAAGTAGCTTACTTGGTTGTCCCATTCTTAGAGTTGGATGTCCCGTAATGGACTTAGGAAATGTCAGCAAGATGCTCCCCTAAAAAAGGAGTGCATCAAGTCGCACAAAAAATGAGACACATCCAGGGGGCATAAGTCAATCGAAAGCTCCCCCTCTTGTGTGATCTTGTTGGTGTGTAAACGTATGGATGGATTTTTCACTCAAATATTACATCATGCACCAACAGGAGTCACGATTTAGAGGCATACAGGTCCCTGTCTAAGACACCGCATTGCTATACGGGGGGCTCTCTCGCCTTCTCCTAATGCTCTCGGTAGTGGATGCAGCTCAGAATAGGGAACAACACTAGTAGCCACTCCGCAACTTTTCCTGGACCATGTAAGGGATGACTTGAGATCCCTTGTCTAGCAGTTGAGTGGCTTGGATGGTAAGAAATTTTGACTGCCTGGGGCTTGGGTGAAAAGTCAAAAATTAGGAGATTTGGACGTTTCTCAGTGTCATCCTACCGATGTCTGGGATTCAAAAAAATAGCTTATATAGGGGACATGCATCATTCGGCTTCACCCTCATACGTGCCCCTCATGCCTTACCGTGATGTTCGCATGGAGGATGGATTAGGCAGTAAGTTTTAATCGTGTAGCATCATGGTCAAGCTTGAGGGGCACACAGGTCACCCGATATGAATGCATGCAGGACATCGGATTGTTGTGTGGCAGCTCCTCGCCATCCTAGAATGGTGTAGACATCAAAAGAAACTTGCGAACATGGGCGACACTAGTAGTCGTTCCAAACTCGTCCATGTCATGCCCAAGTAAGGGACTTCATCGGATACAATGCATAGGAAACTGATGTCCTACATGAGGCAGTAAGTATGTTGATTTTCTCTTCATGAGCATCTTACTCGGTTGTCCCATAACAGACTTAGGAACAGTCTATGCAGGTACCCTCCCAGGACACTTTTTTGCTATGCAAGGTCTCTCTCACCTTCTCCTCATGGTCTCGATAGTGAATGTAGCTTGGAATAGGGAGGGGCACTAGTACCCTTTCCCCAACTTTGTTGGGACCAAGTAAGCGATGACTCGAGAGCCATCATCTAGTAGTTGCGTGGTCGAGACGGGACCAAATTTTGACTACCCACGGCTTTGGTAAAAAGTTAAAAATCGGGGGGCTTGGATCTTTCTCAGTGTCATCCTACCGATGCCTGGGATTCAGAAAAATAGCTTATATAGGGTACATGCATCATTCATCTTGTCCCCCCTACGTGCCCCTCAAGCATGACCGTGATGCTGTTTGAACGGATGATGGATTTTGCGGTTGGTTTTAATCATGCAGCATCATGGTCATGCTTGAGGGGCACATAGGTCACCCAATATGAATGCATGTAGGACATCAGATTGTTGTGCGGTGGCTCCTCATCATCCTAGAATAGTCTCGACATTGGATGAAACTCGCGAACACAGGTGGAAATAGTAGTCGTTCCAAGCTTGTCCATGTCGTGCCCAAGTAAGGGACTCCGTCAAATACACCGCATAGGAATCCGATGTCCTGCATGAGGCAGAAAGTATGGCAATTTTCTATTCAAGAGCATCTTACTTGGTTGTCCCATTCTTGGAGTTGGATGTCTCGTAATGGACTTAGGAACAGTCCGTGCAGATCCCCTCCCAGGACATTTTATTTCTATGCGGGGACTCTCTCGCCTTCTCCTAATGGTCTAAGTAGCGGATGCAACTCAAAATAGGGAGGGGCACTGGTAGTATTTCCCCAACTTTGCTTGGACCAAGTAAGGCTTGACTCGGGAGCCATCATCTAATAGTTGGGTGGCTGGGATGGGACCGAATTTTGACTACACAAGGCTTCAGTAAAAGTTCAAAAATCACGGGGCTTGGATATTTCTCGGTGTCATCCTACCGATGCCTGGGATTCAGAAAATAGCTTATATAGGGGACATGCATCATTTGACTTGTCCCCCCCACATGCCCCTCAAGCGTGACTGTGATGCTATTTGAACGGATGATGGATTTTGTAGTCATTTTTAATTGAGTAGCATCATGGTCACACTTGACGGGCACATAGGTCACCCAATACGAATGCATAAAGGACATCAGATTGTTGTGCGATGGCTCTTCACCATCGTAGAATGGTCTCAACATCATACGAAACTCGTGAACATGGGTGGCACTGGTAATCATTCCAAACTCATCCATGTGTTGCCCAAGTAAGGGACTCCGTCAAATACACCGCGTAGGAATCCAATGTCCTACATGAGGTGGCAACTATGGAAATTTTCTCTTCATGAGAATCTTACTTGGTTGTCCCATTCTCAGATTTGGATGCCCCATAATGGACTTAGGAATAGTCTGTGCAGGTCCCCTCCCAAGACACTTTATTGCTATGCGAGGGCTCTCTGGCTTTCTAACGGTCTCAGTAGCAGATGCAGCTCGGAATAGGGAGGGGCACTAGTAGCGTTTCCCCAACTTTGTTGGGACCAAGTAAGGGATGACTCGGGAGCTGTCATCTAGCTGTTGGGTGGCTAGGATAGGACCAAATTTTGACTATGCAAGGCTATGGTAAAAATTCAAAAATTAGGGGGCTTGGATGTTTCTCGGTGTCATCCTACCGATGCCTAGTATTCGGAAAAATAGCTTATATAGGGGACATGCGTCATTCGGCTTGTCCCCGCTGCATGCCCCTCAAGCGTGACCGTCATGTTGTTCAAACGGATGATGGATTTTACTGTTGGTGAAATTAATTAATTAATTATTACACTAGCATAAGTTAACTTAGGTCTTGCATTTAATCATTTAGTCCTAGGTTGCATCATTTAATAAATGGGATAATATTCCCTTTCCTAGTTTCTGGGATAAGATTCCTTCTAGAACTTATCTCATCATTTAATGATCATCACCATAGGGTTCACATGTTGTCACATGCTGTTAGATCATGACACATGACAACATCTCATGCATATTAGGGTTTACTTCTTGCCTATTTAATTAGGCATCTTGTTCTTTTGTAATATATCATATCATATCATATCAATATCATATCAATCATATTATCAATAGAATCTTTAATTAGCATTCCATTGTTGCAACACTTCTCTTTGTGGTTGATTATCTTTCATGGCTAAAGTCTTGCATTGAAGATTCCAGAGCTTCAAGGGTTGTGCAATCCATCATCTCAACATGGTATCAGAGCTAGTCCATAGAAACATCAACCCTACATCCAGGAAGTTTGGAGTGCAAGATTCAAGCAGGCTTGGAGTTTTATGTTGCAGGCTAGTTGGTTCTACCCGGGAGCCAAGCTGATTTCTGGTGTAGATCAGGCTCTCTCTGACCTCTCCATTGCGTCCAGAAGGCCTCAAAACCCATAGATCACCTGTCCATTCATCAAAATCGGAGACATATCATCCAGGAGCCTTCGAGGTATCATCTAGGGTTTGCAATTTTTTGTACTATTCGTACAGTTTTGCAGAAAAAAATCTCCCTTTCAGTCCTCCATCAAGGAATTTTTTTTTCAGAAAAATCAAAAAAATATTTGGCTATTTTTTGGGCATTTTTTTTCTATAGTATTGGCAAAAATTTCCTTTTTTGTGGGTGACCTGCCATTAAATTAAGCAATCGGCATAAATATTTTTTTGGCACTTATAGTTGGTCGGGTTTATATTTTTGCATCGATCGGCCATAATATTTTTTTCTGCAGAATTAAAAATTTCTATCGGCATTTTAATTAAATTTGAATTGCAAATAAAATTGCAATATTCAAATTTTGTTCAGTATTTTACTGACCACTACAGACTCCCATCAGCCCCATCCCATCACGCGACATCATCTGTGTCATCCAGCCGTTGTCCTTCGCCATCGGCCCCTGTCACATCGTTCTCGACGTTACCCATCGGCACCGACCACTAGCCGTTAACATCACCGGAGACTTCCTGTTCTTTGGCCACCACTAGTGGGCTCTCCATACCCATCAAATGTTCTCGAACAGCCCTAGCTCGTGGTTCTCTAGAACTCCGAGGGCTCCGCTACTTTGAGCGGTGCCACCGTCTCTGTAGGCCGCACCGCCCAAACTCCACCCGCCAACCACTCCTCTGCCACCCTATCCGGTGGCAGGTGTTTTTTTTTACTGCCGATAGCCCCACGGTCATATCAGTGACCGGGGGCCAATTTTTTTTTTCCCTAAGGTGCTTGATTCTTGCACCTATTTAGCCTATTCCAATCAATTTGCAGTTTTTTTTCCGAGGGCCATATCTTCGCACCACGATATCAAAAATTTGCAAACGAGATATCAACGGAAAGAGAATTCAGAGCACTATCTAGTGGTGCCATCTATTTTGTAGGATTTTTCTGCTATTCAATATTCAAGTCAACTAAATTCAACCCTCCCTTCTGGACTCAAAAGCACACATCTTCGCATCAGATTTTCGGATTTCAGAGATTCCAGCGGCATTCGAGATATATTTCAATGCATTTTTATTACTCCAGTCACCTTCTTTGGTTTCAGCTCCAGGTATCCTTTTTTTGGTTTTTTGATTCTTGAGACATCCTAAAGATTGAAGAAGAATTTGTTGATCTCGGAGGCATATTCTCAGTTGCACATCTATTTGGGAGTCTTCTTTTTTCTGTTGAAGGTCAGTGTCTTTATTTTTTGTGGAGAAATTTTTGTTATGGGGCTTGCATATTATTCTCCTTTGGTTATGTTGCACAAGGGTAACTATTAGCAATGGCGAGATGGGATCTGCCACCATCTTCAGTCACTTGATATTACCTCATCTGTATGGTATAGTTCCCCATCCAAGTGAAGGTACTCATGAACTTGTTTGGAGCTACAACAGGTACACTATTTTGGAGATCCTTGAGATGCAAGTTGATTGTGATTTTTTGAGATCTATTGATCATTGTGATTGTCCTCACATTCTTTGGATTAAGCTTTGGGAGATCTATGGAGATTCATATACTCCACCATTCCCCGATGATCATGATTTAGAATGTCATTCTTCAGATCCAGTACCCCATGATGCTATTGTTGTGCAGGAAGTTGATTACCTTGATCTTTCCGAAGAGGTTGACAAGGTTCCTTTTAGTGCTTCTTCTTCATCAAAGATAGTTGGTATCCCTTCACGTTCAGTGATTCCTTGTCCAACATCATTGATTGAGGCTTCCACCATCATCTCTATCCATCAGGACACATTCTATTTTTCAGACTTGACATCACAGGATGGCTTCATTTTAGGTATCACTGACTTCGCTACTTCTACAGGTTTGGAGGCAATTCTTGAGGGGATATCACTCCTTTATTCATATCACACCTTGGAGAGTATTCTTGAGTATCCACATTCCTTTGTCTCAACCTTGATTGGGAATTCAGAGACCATCTTGGAGGCACTTAGTTTCTCTTCAAATATTTCATATCTGAGACTTCTTCCTTGTTATTCCATTCAGGATTTGAGGTTTCTTTAGCATCCACCATTGGATTTTCTTTAGACTGTTTTCCGTGGTTTTGAGTACACTTCATTCAGGGGGGGCTATCAAGTCTCCATCACATTCATCATATCACCATCTTTGGCTATTTTTCATCATCATTTTCTACATCGCCCTTGTTTGTCACCCTCTTCTTTGATTGTGGCATCTTAATCTTCAAGCAAGGAGACATGTGAGCAGAGTTCAAAGACATCATCGAAATCCACCTTTATCCTTCATTCCTTCAATTCCTATCCAGAATGGGAAGCATCTTTGCACTTGCATCTGGTTTTGTTTCTTCCGAAAGGGAGACAAGTTGTTTGTCGACATTGGATCTTGTTCTGTCTTCAGACACTTATCTTTCTTGCAAGTGATCTCATCTTTTGGGGGGGCTATATAGTCTCTCTATTGTATCCATGTGACGAATGGTGTCCTTGGGGGATATTTGGGAGTCCTCCATCCTTCCCATTCTCACATTTTTTCTTTTTATCTCCTTTTTGGAGAGGGTTTTTGTTCCTACTAGGTTTTCCCCTTTTCTCCAGTTGTGGGAGATTTTCTGCATCTTCATGTACATGGGTACCTAACATGGCCTCGTATCTGGGACCCATCATCGATCATCATCTTGCATAATCATTGCATTTTCCTCCCTAAGTTGCACTTATGGGGGGGTGTTGGTGTAATTAATTAATTAATTATTACACTAGCATAAGTTAACTTAGGTCTTGCATTTAATCATTTAGTCCTAGGTTGCATCATTTAATAAATGGGATAATATTCCCTTTCCTAGTTTGTGGGATAAGATTCCTTCTAGAACTTATCTCATCATTTAATGATCATCACCATAGGGTTCACATGTTGTCACATGTTAGATCATGACACATGGCAACATCTCATGCATATTAGGGTTTACTTCTTGCCTATTTAATTAGGCATCTTGTTCATTTGTAATATATCATATCATATCAATAGAATCTTTAATCAACATTCCATTGTTGCAGCACTTCTCTTTATGGTTGATTATCTTTCATGGCTAAAGTTTTGCATTGAATATTTTGGAGCTTCAGGGGCTGTGCAATCCATCATCTCAACATTTATGGTCAATTTTAATTGAGTACCATCATAGTCATGCTTGAGGGGTACGCAGGTTTCCCATTACGAATGCATGTAGGACATCAGATTGTTGTGCGGTGGCTCCCTCACCATCCTAGAATGGTTTCGGCATCAGACGAAACTTGCAAACATGGGCGGCACTGGTAGTCATTCCAAACTAGTCCATGTCATGCCCAAGTAAGGGACTTCGTTGGATGCACTGCATAGGAATCCGGTTTCTTGAATGAGGCAGAAAGTATGGTGATTTTCTCATCATGAGAATCTTACTCGATTGTCCCATTCTCAGAGTTGGATGTCCCGTAACAGACTTAGGGACAGTCTGCAAGATGTTCCCCTAGAAAAGGAGTGCATCGAGTTGCACCAGAAATGGGGTACACCAAGCGGGTGTAAGTCAGTCGAAAGCTCCCCCTCCTGCATGTTCCTCTACATGATCTTGTTGGTGTGCAAAGGGATGGATGGTTTTTATGCTTGGATATTACATCGTGTACCAACAGGAGTTGCGGTATTAGGGGCATGCAGGTCCCCACCCGAGGACACTGTATTTCTATGTGGGGGCTCTCTCACCATCTCCCAACGGTCTCAGTAGCGGATGCAGCTCGGAATAGGGAACATCACTAGTAGCCACTCCCCAACTTTGCTGGGACCAAGTAAGGGATGACTTGGGAGCTGTCTTCTAGTAGTTGGGTGGCTTGGACAAGACTAAATTTTGACAGCCCAGGGCTCGAGTGAAAATTTAGAAATCAGGGGGCTTGGAAATTTCTCGCTATCATCCTACCAATGCCTAGGATTCAGTCAAATAGCTTATATAGGGGACAAGATTCATTCTGCTTGACCCCCCTATGTGCCCCTCAAGTGTGACCGTGATGGTGTTCGAATGGATGATGGATTTTGTGGTCAAGTTTAATCATGCAGCATCACTATCATGCTTGGGGGAACGTAGGTCACTCGATCATAATGCATGCATGACATCGGATTGCTATGCGCTACCTCTGTTGCAGTTCCAAATAGTCTCGACATCAGACACACCTCTGTAATGCGAGAGGCACTAGTAGCCGCTTTGAACTAGTCCATGTCGTGCCGAAGTAACAAACTTCATGTCGGGTATGCTGCACATGAATCTAATATCCTGCATGAGTCAGCAAGCATGTCAATTATCTCTTCACGAGCATCTTACATGGTTGTCCCATTCTTTAAGTTGGATGTCATTGAGTGGACATAGGAACAGTCCACAAGTCACACGATAAATGGGGTGCACCTAGGGGGAAAGTTAGTCGAAAGCTCCCCATCCTGCATACCCCTCTTGTGTGATCTTCTTGGTGTGCGAATGGATGGATTTGGATCTAAGTTTTTTCATCATCCACCAACACGAGTCACACTTTAGAGGCACACAGGTTCTCGCCCAGGACACCGTATTGCTATGCGAGTGTTCTATGTCACCTTCTCGGAATGGTCTCGGTATCAGATGCAGCTTAGAATATGGAATGACACTATTAGCCTTTCCCAACTCCATTGGGACCTAGTAAGGGATAACATGGGAGCCCTCATCTAGAATTTGGGTTGGCTTGGATGACCAAATTTTGAATGCCCACAACTTGGGTGAAAAGTCAAAAATTGGGGGCATTCTTCATTCAGCTTGCCCCCTGCTTGCATCTCAATCGTGACTGCGATGTTGTTTGAATGAATGGATTTGGCAGTTAGTTTTAATCATGTAGCATCATAGTCATGCTTGAGGGGCATGCAAGTCACCCAACAAGAATGCATGTAGAATTTCAGATTGATATGTGGTGGCCCTCTCACCATCCTAGAACGGTACCGTCATTGGAAGCACCTTGTGAATGTGAGCGGCACTGGTAGCCGCTCCAGAGTCATCCATGTCATGTCCAAGTAAGGGACTTCGTTGGGTACTTGTCATAGGAATCCTATGTCCTGCATGAAATGACAAGTATGTTAGTTTACTCGTCATGAGCATCTTACACAGTTGTCCCATTCTCAGAGTTGGATGTCCCAGAACGGACTTAGGAATAGTCTGCAAGCCGCTCCACCCCGAAGGAGTGCCACTACCCTAAAAGGGAGTGTAAAAATCACAATTCAGCTCATGATTCTCCCACCAGCATTTGGACCCGCCTTCCAACTTCCCTTTCACCAATTCAAGATCCCTCTTGCCTTCCCACCAAGGGCACCCAATTGCTATGCAAGGGCTATCACTGCATCTCATAACAGTCTCGAGATTAGTCACATTTGTAGGAAACAGATTGGCACTGGTAGTGTTTTCAATTTGTCCATGCTGGGTTCTATAGTAGGGGAGCCCTTGTTTAGCTTTTGGGATTGTTCTATATACACCCGACTGCGCCAAGGACACTCGATTGTTAATGTGTAGGCTCTCTTGCCGTCTCAGAATGGGGGTATGGTTTGGACACATCTCAGGAAGTGATTGACATTGGTAGCTGATCTAGACTCATCCAAATTGACTTCAGGAAAGAGATTCCTTGCGAGCCTCTATTTAACTCTCGGGTTGCTTGGGAGGGTGCGCTCCATTTTTCTCCCCATCAGAAATTTTCCTGCTCCCTCTTGTGCCCTACCAGATACACAATGCTCTAGTAAAATGCTCGGCTCCACCCCAATCATTTCAAAGTGTTACTCCCCTTTCAATTTTCTCTCACTCCAAAACCACAACACCCCCTCCATCTCACTTGAAAACCTATCCTCACTATCACAAGGACACCTGATTGCTATGTAGGGGGCTCTTCTACATTTTCTAAGGGGTCTCGACATTGGATGCATAGCGGGAAAAGGGTCGCCATTGGTATTCAGCTCTAAACTCGTCCATGTTAGGCTCCAATTGGATTGTTGGGAGACCTCTTCTAGCTCTTGGGGTCTCTGAATGCCGCACTTTGCCTACGATAGTCGATTGCAATGCGTGGTGGCTCTCTTCAGTCTTGGAATGGTGTGAAAAGTTGAAAAGCGGCATGATATTCTCTCTATGAAGAGTGGCATGATGATTGTTGGGGTAATTTGAGTCAATTGTAGCTTTGGCCTAGGGACACTGAGATGGCTTCCCGATTTCCTACTCACAAGTCAAGTCCTCCTGATAATAGACTTGACAACATGTAATCGGTCTCATTCTCGATTGTTCCTGGAGGCAATCTTCAAAGCTTTTGGATTAGACCTATCACTCGAATTCTCCTTTCTTGAGGATGATTGTGTGCACTTGTGCCAGTTCCTTGATAGTATTTGTGAAACAATATTTTGCAATGAGCTCCTCCATTGTGTTGTATAGAGGGTACAATCGGAGGCTCTCTCCTTTGTATTCGGTTGGCATTCGCCATGCACATCTGTCATAAAGTAGTGCGATATTTTCAATGTTTGGAATTTGTCTTCGAATGATGCGTTGGTCCAAAATTGCACATTACTAGGATTTGTGCCATTGGTTTTTCATCTTTGGCACGTTGCATTCTTGCAATCGAACTCCGTCCCCAAGAATATGGTGGTCCCTCTTCGAGGCAAAAGCCCGTTCACGTTGGCCGGTGGTCATGGGTAGTTTAGAGACCCCATTTTGGGTACGTGTCAATGTCCCTTGCGATGTTGCGCGTGGCCATGCTCTTGCCTGCGTAGTCATTCTATGTCCATTGAACTACATTTTTCATGGATGATTTGTTCCCAAGGCCTTGCTCCCAGGGGGATTTACTTATGCTGGTCAAAGTAGGATTTTTCCATGCAGGGTGCACCACAAAAAGTGCGTAGGGGGCATATACCTGGGAAATGGATGTCCTTTAGTGGCCTTACTTAGTCGTGTGCTCGATGTATTCTCTCACAACATGACTACCACGAGCATGGGCTGCTCCAAGTCTTTTAGGTAAAGGGTTCCATACGGGATGTTCTTCCCAGGTTCCTATGAACTGAAGCTCCTTTCTGTCATGTTCTGGCCCGCGTAAGTAGATACATGTTCCCCTCTGGATGGCATCTTCAGCAATGCGATGGTCCCTCTTCAGAGGAAAAGCCTGTTCACATCGGTGGGGAGCATCGGCAGCTAAAAAGAACCCATTTTGGTTCTGCATCATCATGCTCCTTCCTATGCAGGCATTCCATGTCTATTGAGTTGCATTTGTCATGGGCAATTATGCCAAGATCTTTGTCTAAGGGGAACTTTTTAGATGCTAGTCGAGGTGGGCTTGTCCATGCATGGTGTGCCACAAAAAGTACATATGGGGCATATACCTAGGAAATGGATGTCCTTGAGTGGCCTTACCCGGTCGCGTGCATGGCGCATACTCTCATGGCATGACTGTCACGAGCATGAGTGGCTTTGAGTCTCTTAGGTAAAGGGTTCCACATAGGATATTCTTCCCAGGTTCCTATGAACCAAAGCTCCTTCTCATTATGCTCTAGCTCATGTAGGTTGGTACATGTTCCCCTAGGGGGCTGCATTAGCTACGGAGGTTGGTTACCGAAGTCGTGCTTGAAACAGAATGCTCTATGTTGGCCAAGACATGCTTTTCCATGCGGGTTGCACTACCACATGTGTGTAGGGGGTATATACCTAGGAAATGGATGCTCCTGAGTAGTCTTATAATAGAGGTGGCCATGTGTATAGTGCTATCCATTCGGGTAGGCACGTCATGAGCAAGGGCAGCTGGGGGTCTTTCGGGTAAAGGGCTCCATATGGGATGTTCTTCCCAGGTGCTTATGAATTGAGGCTCTTTTGCATCACTCTATAGCCTCCATGGATCTTTTATACAGAGCTTGATGTTCTTCATTGGTACTTGGAAATAGAACTCTTGTCAAAGAGAAAAAAAATTGTGGCGGTCGAGATCGGCTTATTTGTGTATGGGTGTGTCACTCCAACAGTGTACAGGGCATATGCCTAGGAAATGGATGTCTCTGAGTGGCCTTATAATTGAGGTGGCCACGTACGTGATGCACTCTCTATAGACCCACCTTTTGCGAGTAGGGTCATCTTCGAGAGTTTTAGGTAAAGGTCTCCGTATGGGATGTTCTTCTCAAGTACCTATGAATCAAAGCTCCTTACCATCACTCTCTAGCTTTTGCTTAGATGATTTCCTCGTGCAGGGGCACCCCCCCTCTTTCGAATTGTGAGTGGATCATGATGGGGATACACCATTGCAATTATTGATCTTCAATGAGGAATTCCTAGTAAGCGTGAGTCATTAGCTTGCATTGACAACATCCCTACCCTTTGTACACACCACCCATCACTCCTACCAATTGAATGATCGAGTGATGTTTGCGGGGCAGGACCCCTCGTTTAGCCAAGTGGTCCTCTCCAGGTGGTGTCCACTTAAGTGATGCGATGGGGTGGGGACACATCATTCCCCAATGGCCCCTTTGAGGGAGGCATCGCCTCTCGACCTCAAGGGCATTGGCAGATCGATTGTGTCAACACCCTACACATCAGTGTGACCCGCACCAAGAAATCTAACGACTGGAGCATGGCTCAAATTCCTTGAGCATTTTGGACACCAGAAAATATGAAAATTAAAGCATGACTCTTGGCAGCGGATATCTCAGCTCTCGCCATGATGAAGAATCTAGTGAAATGTGATACATAGTGTGAATTGTAGAATTCCGTGAATCATTGAGTCTTTTAACGCAAGTTGTGCCCGAGGCTTCGGTTGAGTGAATCTCTGCTTGGGCATCGTACTTCAAAATCAACCTCTCGAACTGAGGACTGGAGATGGTTGTCTATGCCCACTAGAGGTGCGGTCAGTTGAAATGAGCATGAGGTCAGTTGCCTTGTCGCGATGAGCAGTGGCCTATGTCAGTCAGCATTGGTTTGTATGGGGTGGATGAGGCCAAGTGTTGAACTTTAGTTGGGCTGTGGTGGCTTGCCATTGTTCGAGCATGCTAGATCCCTGTCACGTCCCTAGGTTAGGCGTGAATACCTGCTAAGTTTAAGCATATCACTAAGCGAAGGAAAAGAAACTTACTAGGATTCCCCTAGTAACGATGAGTGAACCGAGAAGAGCCCAGCATGAAAATTGGTTGCTCTGCCTACCGAATTGTAGTCTATAAAAGTGTCCTCAATGACGGACCAGACCCAAGTCCCCTAGAAGGGGGTGCCAGACAGGGTGAGAGCCTCATTAGGCCTGTCCCTACAACACCACGAGGCATTGTTGGTGAGTCAGATTATTTGGGAATGCAACCTTAATTGGGTGGTAAATTCCATCTAAGGCTAAATACGAGCGAGAGACCAAAAGCAAACAAGTACTGTGAGGGAAAGATGAAAAGGACTTTGAAAAGAGAGTTAAAGAGTGCAAGAAAGAGGGAAGCCAATGGAGGCCGACAATGCACCCCGGTTAGATGCAGAACAATGTGATCCAGTCTGCCACTTGGCTCGGGGGCGTTCCAGCACAGGTCGTTGCGGTGGCATAGGCACGACCTTTTAGGTCACACTATACCTCTGTCGTGATAGTTGAGGAGGGAAGCGCACGCCTCTGGCGGGCCCTCGGGCACCTGCGCACTCATGGCACTAGCCAACGGGCTTTCCATCCGACCCATCTTGAAACACAAAACAAGGAGTCTAATATGTGTGTGAGTCGGTGGGTTGGGAAACCTGCGAGGTGCAAGGAAGCTGAATTGCAAGATCCCCTCTTGGGGGGTGCACCGCCAATCGACCCTGATCTTCTGTGAAGGGTTCAAGTGTGAACAGATCTATTGGGACCCGAAAGATGGTGAACTATGCCTAAGCAAGGCGAAGCTAGAGGAAACTCTGGTGGAGTCCCGCAGCGATACTGATGTGCAAATCGTTCATCTGACTTGGGTATAGAGGTGAAAGATTAATCAAACTGTCTAGTAGTTGGTTTCCTCCTAAGTTTCCCTTAGGATAGTTGGAGCTCATGTGTGAGATTTATTAGGTAAACCAAATGATTAGAGGCATCGGGGGCGTAATTCCCTCAACCTATTCTCAAAATTTAAATAGGTAACGTGACGCGACAGCTCCGTTGAATTGTGCCACGAAATCATGAGCTCCAAGTGGGCCATTTTTGGTAAGCAAAACTGGTGATGCGGGATGAACCGAAAGCTGAGTTATGGTGCCAAATTGCATGCTAACCCAGATCCCACAAAGGGTGTTGGTTTATTAAGATAGTAGGACGGTGGTCATGGAAGTCAAAATCTATGAAGGAGTGTGTAACAACTCACCTGCCAAATCAACTAGCCTTGAAAATGGATGGCGCTGAAGCGCACAACCTATACTCAATCATCAAGGCAAGTGCCAAGCACCGATGAGTAGGACGACATGGGGGTTGTTGCAAAACCTTGGGCATGAGCCTGGGTGGGCCGGCCCTAGGTGAAAATCTTGGTGGTAGTAGAAAATATTCAAATGAGAACTTTGAAGACTGAAGTGGGGAAAGGTTCCATGTGAATAACACTTGGACATGGGTTAGTCGATCCTAAGAGATGGGGAAGCCCTATTTCAAGGGCGCACTTTGTGTGATCATCGA
This sequence comes from Sequoia sempervirens, assembly GCA_007258455.2. Classification (NCBI taxonomy): domain Eukaryota; kingdom Viridiplantae; phylum Streptophyta; class Pinopsida; order Cupressales; family Cupressaceae; genus Sequoia; species Sequoia sempervirens. Next base: position 566,021,770 of record VDFB02000017.1, on the reverse strand, counting down.
AAGGGAATTAGGTTAATATTCCTGAATCAGGATGTGGCGGTGGACTACAACATTAGGAAATCTAGAGACATTAGTGGGGGCCCCAAGAAGAGTTATCCTTTCTTTTTAATAGCCTGCCCACCCTAAAATCGGTTCAACCAGAGATAGGGTCTAGCGGTTGGAAGAGTAACACACATCCCGCGGTGTCCGATGCACCTTTGGTGGCTCTTGAAAATCTAGAGGACTGAGTAACGTTCACACCCAGTCGTACTCATAACCGCATCAGGTCTCCAAGGTGAACAACCTCTAGTCAATAGAATAATGTAGGTAAGGGAAGTCAACAAAATGGATCCCTAACTTCGGGAAAAGAATTTGCTATAAGGACTGGGCCTAGGGGTCTGTGCCCTGAACCTGTGGGTTGTTGGTGGCCTACCCAAGCTACTACCGTGGTAAGGTCGGGCCGTCGCGTGTCAATTAGGTGACACACGTAGGATGCTCCTTTGCGGGGGCTTTCCCTAGGCGGTGAACAACTGACTAAAACTGGTATGGATAAGGGGAATCTAATTTTTTAATTAAAAAAAGAATTGCGATGGTCCCTATGGATGCTAACGCAATGTGATTTCTACCGAGTGCTCTAAATGACAAACCATGAAAGCGTGGCCTATCGATCTTTTAGACTTTCAGAATTTGAAGCTAGAGGTGTAAGAAAAGTTACCATAGGGATAACTGGCTTATGGTAGCCAAGCATTCATAGCGACATTTCTTTTTGATCCTTCGATGTCGGCTCTTCCTATCATTGTGAAGCAGAATTCACCAAGTGTTGGATTGTTCACCCACCAATAGGGAACATGAGATGGGTTTAAACCGTCGTGAGACAGGTTAGTTTTACCCTACTGATGATCCATGTCATGATAGTAATTCAACTTAGTATGAGAGGAACCATTGATTCACACATTTGGTCATCATGCTTGGTTGAAAAGCTAGTGGCACGAAGCTACCATGTGTCAAATTATGGCCAAACACCTCTATGTCAGAATCCACGCTAGATGTGGCACATCTCTCTCTGGCTACATCGCGACCCGCAATAGGGGTGCTCTTGCACCCCCAGGGGCCCGTGTCATTAGCTATCTTTCATCAGTGCAATAGCCTGGCCAGAGCAACCTTGGACATGCACTAAATCTTGGCTTTCGGGTCTTTGAAAATGGGTCCCAGAGATTGGCTCCAAAAATGGGTCCCAAAAATTGGCTCCAAAATTTAGCTCCGATAATGGGTCCTAAAAATTAGCTCCAAGAATCGGTCCCAAACATCGGCTCCAAAAACGGGTCCCAAAAATTGGCTACAAAAATCAGGTTCCAAAAATTGGCTCCAAAAATGGGTCCCCAAAATCAGCTTCGAGAATCGGGCTCCAAAAGTGGGTCCTGAAACTTAGCTATGAAAATTAAGCCCTGAGAGGTGGGACTGGATCAAGCCCCAAAAGAGTCTCCAAAAATAGGTCCCAAAATTGGCTGAAAATGGGTCCTGTGAGATCAGCTCAAATGGGTCCCAAAAATTGGCTCAAAAGTCCGGCTCCAAAAAATTGGCTCCCAAAAATGGCTCCTCCAAAAGTGGGCCCTGAAACTCGGCTCTGAAAATCAAGCCCCAAAAAGTGGGACTGGATCGAGTCCAGAAAAATAGGCTCCAAGAATAGGTCCGAAAAATTGGGCCCCAAAAATCGGCCTCGAAAATCAGGCTCCAAAAATGGAGCCCAAAAACTGGCTCCAAAAATCAGGCTCCAAAAGTTTGGATCCAAAACTGGTAAATCAGGGGGCTTGATCATTTTTCAGCGTCATCCTACCAATTTTTGGGAATTGGAAAAATAAATTATATACGGGGGTGGTGTCATTCGAGAGGCCGCCCACAGAGTCCCATTCCGACAGTTCTGTCCTGTCCCCACCTCGAAACTTGGTGACTTGGACATGCACTGGATCTTGGGTTTGGCAACTTGGACGACTTGGCGAACTTGGTGACTTGGACATGTGCTGGACTTGGGCGACTTAGGGACTAGGGGTCTCAAAATTGGGCTCCAAAAGATGCATTTTAAAATTGTGTCCCAAAAATGGATCACTCGACCAAACACTAAAAAGGGTGCAACACCGACACTTTCCGGGAGGTCACCCATCCCAGTACTACTCCGGCCCAAGTGTGCTTAACTGTGGAGTTTTGTTGGGATCTAGTGCACTAACGCTGTTATGATCACACCCATCAAGGACTTGTCACCACACTATGTTGGGGCACACACTAATAATGCAGTCAGCTTTTGTGTGATCTCATCTCGCCCATCTTGTCTTGTCCAGGGGTCCTGTCCCAGGTTTGGGGTTTTCCTTCCCTATGTTTGAAGTGGGTTTCCTCGTGCCTAAGTGGGGTTGGGGTTTCCCTTCCCCAAGACCAATCCGATGTGGGGTATATGGGGGTGCATGGTCCTGGAGGGGGCTTTCTAGCAGTTGTCCAGTTCTAGTGGGGCCTTCCTGTTATAGTGGGGCGTACTAGTTCCAAGTTGGACAGAGCGTCTAATGTAGGGGCATTCTAGTGCCACATCAGAGCCCCATCCCAATAGTCTTGTATAGTAGGTCCCTGAGTCGAGTCCCATTGGAAGGCCCTAGGCTCGTGACTGGGCCACCTTTAAAGAATAGGGGTCCAAAAAATGCCTTCAAAAAATGGGTCATCTGATAAAACAACGGAAAAGGGTGCAAAACTGGGACTTCCCGGGTAGTCACCCATCCCAGTACTACTTTGGCCCAAGTGCGCTAAACTCGCACAGATGCATAAATAGGTGAGAGTGTTGCAAGGGCTCGCATCGGTGTGGAAATGGGTGCGAGTGACGTAGGAACTCGCAGGGGTACAAAAACGTGGGATTGAATCAGGTCCCAAAAATTGGCTCTAAAAATTAGGTCCAAAAATGGGTCCCAAAAATCAGACCCAAAACTGGCTGTGAGTGTTGCAAGAACTCACAGCGTTGCAGAAATGGGTGCGAGCATGTGCGAAAAAGTGGGATTGAATCAGGTCCCAAAAATTGGTTCCAAAAATTATCCCCAAAACTGAGTGTGAGTGTTGCAGGAACTCGCAGTGGTACGGAAATGGGTGCGAGCGGTGCAAGAACTCGCAGGGCTGTGAAAAAGAGGGATTGAGTCAGGTCCCAAATGTTGGCTCTGAAAATTGGGGTCCAAAAGTTGGCTAGGAAAATGGGTCCCAAAAATTGGCTCCAAGACTGGGTCCCAAAAATTGGCATTGAAAATGGGTCCACAAAGATCGGCTCCGAAAATGGGTCCCGAAAATTGGCTCCAAAAATTGGTCACAAAAAATAGCTCAAAAAATGGTCCCAAAAATCAGCTCTGAAATTCGGTCCCAAACCTCGGCTCTGAAAATCAAGCCCCAAAAAGTGGGATGGATCAAGTCCCAAAAAAAGGGCTCCAAATATAGCTCCCAAAAATTGGCTCTGAAAATGGGTCCCAAAGATC
>VDFB02000017.1:565894043-566018197 GCA_007258455.2 Sequoia sempervirens | reverse complement strand
CCCTAAACCTTGGATCCCAGACCTTAAAACCTAAAACTAGGATCCCTGACCCTAAACCCATAACCTAAACCTTGATTCTTGAACTCTAAACCCTTTCAACCTTTACCCTAGACCCTAGACCCTCAACATGGAGCCCTAAACATGGACACTAAACCTTAGACCCGAAACACTTGACCATCGACCTTGAAGCCTGAACCCTTAACCTTGGACCCTAAACCTGGACCCTTGGATGTTGAACTATGAGCATGGACCCTAATTCCTTTTCCTTGGACCTTGAACCCTAAACTTGGACCTCGAACCTTGAACGTGAAACCCATAACCTAAATCCTTGACCTTGGACCTTGAACCCTGACTCTGAACCCTCTAATCCTACACCCTCGATGCTCGACACTTGACCTGGGACCCTTGACCTTGAACCTTGAGCCTTGAACCCTAAACCTAGACCCTAGCCCCTAATCCCTTGACCCTTAACCCTGGACCCTGGACCATGAACCCTAAACTTGGACCTTGAACAATGAACTCTACACCTCGAGCCCTGAACATTGAACCCTAAACTTTGAACCTTCAACCCTTAACCCTAGAACCTAAAGCCAAACCCTAAACCTTGGACCCCAAACCTTGAACCTGAACCCTAAACCCAGTGCGTTGAACCCTTTGACCCTAGACCTTGAACCACCCACCCTAAACCCTAAACCTTAGACCTTGGAACCTAAATCTTGAACCTTGGACCATGAACCCTGAAACCCAAACCATGAATCTTAGACCCTAAAGCCAAGTCGTGAACCTTAGACACTAAACCTTGAACCTGAACCCTAAACGTAGTAACCTGAACCCTTAAATTTAAACCCTAAACCCCAAACCCTAACCCTGGACCTTAGGTCTTGAACCCTAAACCTTGAACCTTGATCACAAACCCTCGATGCTCGACACTTTACCCTGGACACTGGAACTTGACCTTGGACCTTGAACCCTAAACCCTGAACCCAGAGCCTAGAGCCTTGACCCTGAACCCTTGACCCTGTAACATGAACCCCGTACTTGTACCTTGAATCCCGAACTCTAATCCCTGAACCTTGAACCCTGGACCATAAACCCACTATGTTGAACCCTTGACCCTAAACCTGAACCTGAACCCTTGACCTTGGACCGCAGACCTTGATTCCTGAACCTGGAACCCCCCACCCTAAAACCTAGACCTTGGGCCCCGAACTGTGAGCATAGACCCTGACCACTTAACCCTTGAACCTGGACATTGAACCATGAACTTGGACCCTAAACCCTAAACCTTAAACTTTGAACCCTTAACCTCAACCCTCGACCCTCAACACTGACCTTGGTATATGAGCCCTAGACCCTGCACCCTTGCCCTTTAACCCTTGGCCTTTAACCTTGGACATTGGACCTTGGACCATGAACCCTGAACTTGGACCTTGAACCATGAACCCTAAACCCTAAGCCTTGCACATTAAAGCCCGAACCCTGAACCGTGGACCCTAAAGCTAGACCCTAAACCCTAAACCTTGGACCCCGAACCCTAACCCCTCGACCCTTGATCCTGGACCCTGGACTTGGAACCCTATACCTTGGACCTGGAACCATGAAGCTAATCGGATGGGACTTCGATATGAGACCCACTTTTGGAAAATGCGTTTTGGATTAGATTTTTGGGACCCATTTTTGGACCTTGGACACTGGACCTGGAGCCCCCACCCTGAACCCTGATCCCTAAACCTAGACCCTTGACCCTTAACCAGAACCCTTGACCTTGAACCTTGGACCCTGAAGCCTAAAGCTTGGACCCTCGACCTTGGAACTTAACCTTGAACCCTGTACCCTAAGCTTGGACCTTGAACCATGAACCCTACACCCTAAACCATGAGGCTTGGACTTTGAACCCTGAACCTTGAACCATGACCCCAAACCCTTGACCCTACACCTGGACCTTGAAACCTAAACCTTGGATCTTAGAACTTAAAACCTCAACGTAAACCGAGGACCTTAGACCCTAAAGCCTGATTGTTAGACCTCGAACCATGAACATGGGCCCCGAACCCTTAACCATTGACCCTAGACCTTGTACCCTGAACTTGGACCCTGAACCCAGTACCGTAAACCTGAACCCTGCACCTTAGCCCCTAGACCCTGGACCTTGAACCCTAAACCTAGACCTTGGACCCTAGACCCTCGACCCTTGACTCCAAGACATGACCCATTTTTGGAACAAGATTTTATGATCCATCTTTACTTTTGGAGCCAGTATCCTGGGATGAAACTTCGAGGATAGGATAGGGTCGACGAGACCTAGCAGAATTGGGTCTAAAGACAGGGGAAGGGACTATCGGGGGTTGACATCACATATGAGAATGGATGGGTTGTACGAGATCGCACGAATGGTCATTGCATCATGAATGCTTTCCCCAAGATAGTGTGGTGACAAGTTCATCATGGGTGCGATCATACCAGCATTAGTTCACTGGATCCCATCAAAACTCTATAGTTAAGCACACTTGGGCTGGAGTAGTATTGGGATGGGTGACCTCTCGGGAAGTCCCCGTGTTACACCCTTTTTAGTGTTTGGTCGAGTGGCATCAGAATTGGGACTCTAAAGCCAAGATCTAGTGCATGTCCAAGTCATCCAAGTCATGTACATCCCCAAGTTGCCCATGGTGCTCCTCTTGCATGCTAGAACTTGAACTTTGAAGCCAAGACCCAGTGCATGTCTGAGTCGTCCAAGTCACCTAAGTCGCCGAGTTCGCCAAGTCGTCCAAGTCACCGAAGCAAAGATCCAAGGCATGTCCAATTCGTCAAAGTCACCCAAGTCATTCAAGTCACCGAAGCCAAGATCTAGTGCATGTCTGAGTCATCCAAGTCACCCAAGTCGCCGAAGCCAAGATCAAGTGCATGTCTGAGTTGTCCAAGTCACCCAACTCACCAAGTTTTCCAAGTCATCCTAGTCGCCGAAACTAAGATCCAATGCATGTCTGAGTCATCCAAGTCGTCCAAGTCACCAAGTCATCCAACTCACCAAAGCCATGATCCATTACATGTTTGAGTCGTCCATGTTGCCCAAGTTGTCAAGTTCATCAAGTCATCCAAATCACCAAAGCCAAGATCCAGTGCATGTCTGAGTCGTCCAAGTCGCCCAAGTCATCGAGTTCACCAAGTTGTCCAAGTCACCGAAGCCAAGATCTAGTGCATGTCTGAGTCATCCAAGTCACCCAAGTCACTGAATTCACCAAGTCATCCAATTCACTAAAGCCAAGATCCAGTGGATGTCTGAGTCATCCAAGTCACCCAAGTTAACAAGTTCACCAAGTCATCCAAGTCACTGGAGCCAAGATCTAGTGCATGTCTGAGTCATCCAATTCGCCCAAGTCACCAAGTTTGCCAAGTCGTCCAAGTCACTGAAGCCAAGATCTAGTGCATATTGGAGTCATCCAAGTTACCCAATTCGCCGAGTTAGCCAAGTTGTCCGATTCGCCAAAGCCAATATCCAGTGCATGTTCGAGTCATCCAAGTCACCCAAGTCACCAAGTTTTCCAAGTCATCCAAATCACCGGAGCCAAGATCCAGTGCATGTCTGAGTGGTCCAAGTCACCCAAGTCACCGAGTCATCCAAGTCACCAAAGCTAAGATCCAGTGCATGTCTGAGTCATCCATGTTCCCCAAGTCACCAAGTTTTCCAAGTCGTCCATGTCACCAAAGGAAAGATCCATTGCATTTCTGAGTCGTCCAAGTCACCCAAGTCGCCAACCTTGCCAAGTCATCCAAGTCGCTGAAGCCTTAGATCCAATGCATGTTTGAGTCGTCCAATTTTCCCAAGACGCCAAGTTCGCCAAGTCATCCAAGTCACTGAAGCCAAGATCTAGTGTATGTTGGAGTCGTTCAAGTCATCCAGGTCGCCCAAGTCACCGAGTTTGCTAAGTCATCCAATTCATCGAAGCCAAGATCCAGTGCATGTCTGAGTCGTCCAAGTCACCCAAGTTACCAAGTTCGCGAAGTCCTCCAAGTCACTGGAGCCAAGATCTAGTGCATTTTTTAGTCATCCAAGTTGCCCAAGTCACCGAATCATCCAATTCGCCCAAGTCGCCAAGTTTGCTAAGTCACCTAATTCGCTAGAGCCAAGATCCAGTGCATGTCAGAGTCATCCAAGTCACCTAAGTTGCTGAGTTCACCAAGTCATCCAATTCATCAAAGCCAAGATCCAATGCATGTCATAGTAGTCTGAGTCACCCAAGTCACCAAGTTTTGCAAGTCGTCCAATTCGTCAAAGCCAAGATCCAGTGCATTCCAAGTCGTCCAAGTCACACACATCCCCAAGTCGGCCCTGGTGCTCCCCTTGCATGCTAGAACTGGAAATCTGAAGCCAAGAACCAGTGTATGTCTGAGTCATCCAAGTCACCCAAGTCGCTGAGTTTTCCATGTTGTCCATGTCATCGAAGCAAAGATCTAGGGCATCTCTGACTCATCCAAGTCGCCTGAGTCACAGAGTTCACCAAGTCATCCAAGTTGTCGTAGCCAGGATCTAGCACATGTATGAGTTTTCCAAGTCACCCAAGTCACTGAAGCCAAGATCCAGTGCATGTCTGACTCATCTAAGTAGCCCAAGTCATCAAAGCCAAGATCCAGTGCATGTCAGAGTCATCCAAGTCACCAAAGTCACTGAGTTTTCCAAGTCATCCAAGTCACTGGAGCCAAGATCCAGTGCATGTCTGAGTTGTCCAGGTCACCCAAGTCACCGAAGGCAAGATCCAGTGCATGTCTGAGTCATCCATGTTGCCCAAGTTGCTGAGTTTTCCAAGTTGTCCAAGTCACTGAAACCAAGATCGAGTGCATGTCCTACTCATTCAAGTCACCCAAGTCGTTGAGTTTTCCAAGTCATCCAAGTCACCGAAACCAAGATCCAATGCATGTCTAAGTCATCCAAGTCACCCAAGTCACTGAGTTTTCCAAGTTGTCCAAGTCATCAAAACCAAGATCCAGTGCATGTCTGAGTCATCCAAGTCACCTAAGTCACCAAGTCGCCGAAGCCAAGATCTAGTGCATGTCTGAGTCATCCATGTCACCCAAGTCGCCGAGTTCACCAAGTGCTCCAAGTCACCGAAGCCAAGATCTAGTGCATGTCTAAGTCGTCCAAGTTACCCAAGTCACCGAATTCACCAAGTCATCCAAGTCACCAGAGCTAAGATCCAGTGCATGTCTGAGTCATCCATGTCACCCAAGTTGCTAAGTTCACCAAGTCGTCCAAGTTGCCCAAGTCCCCAAGTCACCAAGTCACTGACATATGTATATATATGTGACCTCTTAAACTCTGGGGTGGGGATGGGACTACCAGTACAGGACGGGACAGGTCTTTCAGAATGGGACTCCGTGGGGGGCCTGTCGAATGACACCACCCCCTATAGAAGCTATTTCTGGTAACTTTTCTGACACCTCTAGCTTCAAATTCTAAAAGTCTAAAGGATCAATAGGCCACACTTTCACGGTTTGTATTTGTACTCAAAATAAAAATCAAATGATCTTTTAGCCTTTTGTTGCACATGAGATTTATGTTCTCGTTGAGCTCATCTTAGGAAATCTGCATTATCTTTTAATAGATTTTCCGCCCCAGCTAAACTCCCCACCTGACAATGTCTTCCACCTAGATCGACGCGCTTTGATGCACCTTAAGGAAAAAAACAAGGGCATTGCCTCATCTCTACCTCACAGAATAAGTAAAATAACACTAAAAGTAGTGGTATTTCACTTGCATCGAAATGACTCCCACTTATTCTACACCTCTCAAGTCATTTCACAAAGTCAAACTAGAGTCAAGCTCAATAGGGTCTTTTTTCCTGTTGATTCTGCCAAGCCCATTCCCTTAGCTTTGGTTTCACTAGATAGTAGATAGGGACAGTGGGAATCTCATTAATCCATTCATGTGAGCCACTAATTAGATGATGAGGCATTTGGCTACCTTAAGAGAGTCATAGTTACTCCCGCCATTTACCTGCGCTTGGTTGAATTTCTTCACTTTGACATTTAGAGAACTAGGTAGAAATCACATTGCATCAACATCCGTAGGGACCATCGCAATGCTTTTTTTTAACTAAACAGTTGGATTCCCCTTGTCCATACCAATTCTGAGTCTGGTGTTCACCACCTAGGGAAAGCCCCCATGAAGGAGCGTCATGCATCCATCACTTGATCGACACACAATAACCCACCCTTGTCATGGTAGCAGCTCGGGTAGGCTGCCAACAACCAATGAGTTCAGGGCATAGACCCCTAGGCCTAGCCCTCAGAGCCAATCCTTTTCCTGAAGCTATGGATCCATTTTGCTGACTTCCCTTACCTACATTGTTCTATTGACTAGAGGTTGTTCACCTTGGAGACCTGATGCGGTTATGAGTACGACCGGGCATGCACGGTACTTGGTCCTCCAGAATTACAAGGGCTACCAAAGGCATACCAGACACTGTAGGACATGGGGTGCTCTTCTAGCCACTGGACCCTATCTTTGATTGAACTGATTTATGGGTGGGCAGGCTGTTAAAAAGAAAAGATAACTCTTCCCGGGGCCCCCGCCGACGTCTCTGAATTTCCTAACATTTCTGTCTGCCACCACGTCCCAGTTCAGGAATATTAACCCAATTCCCTTTTGATGATCACACAAAGTGCAACCTTGAAATAAGGCTTCTCCATCTCTTAGGATTGACTATCCCATGTCCAAGTGTTGTTCACATGGAACATTTCCCCACTTCAGTCTTCAAAGTTCTCATTTGAATATTTGCTACTACCACCAAGATTTGTACCAGCAGCCAGTCCACCCAGGCTCAAGCCCAATGTTTTGCAACAACCCCCGCATCCTCCTACTCATTGAAGCTTGGCACTTGCCCCCCTCAACGACTGAGTATAGGTTGCACGCTTCAACGCCATCCATTTTCAGGGCTAGTTGATTCGGCAAGTGAGTTGTTACACACTCAGCAGATTTCGACTTCCATGACCACCGTCCTATTGTCCTAATCAACCAACACCATTTGTGGGATCTGGGTTAGCACATAATTTGGCACCGTAACTCAGCTTTCGGTTCATCCCACATTGCCAGTTCTGCTTACCAAAAATTGACCACTTGGAGCTCACGATTTTGTGGTGCAGCTCAACGGAGCAACCGCACTGCCTTACCTATTCAAAGTTTGAGAATAGGTCAAGGGAATTACACCATCGATGCCTCTAATCATTTGTTTTACCTGATAAAACTCACACATGAGCTCTAGCTATCTAGTATCACTACAGGCCTCCACCAGAGTTTCCTCTGGCTTCACTTTGCTCAGGCATAGTTCACCATCTTTTGGGTCCCAACAAGTGTGCTCACACTCGAACCCTTCATAGAAGATCAGGGTCAGTCGGCGGTGCACTTCCTAAGAGGGGATCTCGCTAGTTAGCTTCCTTATGCCTTTCGGTTTTCCCAACCCACCGACTCGCACACATGTTAGACTCCTTGGTCTTTGTTTCAAGACAGGTCAGATGGAAAGCCCGTTGGCCAGTGCCATGAGCACGCAAGTGCTCGAGGGCCTGCCATAGGCACACACTTTTCTCCTCAACCAAAATGATTGAGGTACAGTGCAACCTAAAAGGTTGCTCTTGTACCACCACAAAGACCTGCGCTAGCACGCCCCCCGAGCTGAGCAGTGGACTGGCTCACGCCATTCCGCATCCGACCGGGGCACATTGCCGACCTTCATCCACTTCCCACCCAACAATTTCAAGCACTCTTTAACTCTATTTTCAAAGTCCTTTTCATCTTTCCCTTCCAATACTTGTTCGCTATCGGTCTCTCGCTCGTATTTAGCCTTGGATGGAATTTACCACCCAATTAGGTTTGCATTCCCAAACAACCCAACTCACCGATAGCGCCTCGTGGTATGGCAGGGTTTGGGCCCAACAGGGCTCTCACCCTCTCTGGCACCTAGTTCCAAGGGACTTGGGCCTGGTCTGTCATTGAGGATGCTTCTACAAACTACAATTCAGCAAGAAGAACTGCCAATTTTCACGTTGGTCTCTTCCCGGTTCGCTCGCCGTTACTAGGGGAATCTTGGTAAGTTTATTATCCTCCGCTTAGTGGTATGTTTAAACTTAGCAGGTATTCATGCCTGACCTAGGGACATGATAGGGACCCAGCATGCCCACAAAATGGTAGGCCAGCCCAACTAAAAGCTCAACACTTGGCCTCATCCGCCCTGCACAAACCAACGCTAACCCACATAGGCGACCGCTCGCCATGACAAGGCAACGAACCTCGTGCTCATTTCAGCTCACAGCACCTCTGGTGGGCATGGATGACCATCTCTACTCCTCCATTTGAGGGGGTGATTTTGAAGTGCGATGCCCAAGCAGACATGCCCTAGGCTGAAGCCTTGGGCGCAACTTGCATTTAAAGACTCGATGATTCATGGGATTCTGTAATTCACACTAAGTTTCACATTTCGCTACATTCTTCATTGTGGCAAGAGCTGAGATATCCATTTCCAAGAGTCGTGTTTTAAATTTTCATATTTTCTAGTGACCAAAATGCTCAAGGCATTTGAGCCACACTCCAATGTTTGGATTTCTTGGTGTGGGTCACACCGATGTGTAGGGTGTTGACACAATCGATCCACCAATGCCCCTAAGGTCAAGAGGTGATGCCTCCCTCGAAGGGGCCGTTGGGGAAGGATGTGTCCCTACCCCATCACATCGCTTATGTGGACACCACCTAGAGAGGACTGTGCGGCTAAATGAGGGTTCCTGCCCCATGAACCTCGCGAGTGCACTCATCCATAGCAAAGTACTTACCAACCGACATATTGTCCCCTAGGTGATGCAACGAGGGGTTGTGGTAGTCCCGACTTGCCGTCGTCAAGGCGATAGATCCCTGGCACAGTGTCGTGCACATAGCCAAGGAATGTGGCTTTGGCATGGGAAAAACTCGAGCCTTTTTCGATTGCAATGAGGTATGACCCCCCGACAATGCACATCACCGAGATGCACCCATTACAATAAAAATCAAACCCTGGGGCTTGCCACATCAAAGCAGAGGCACCCAATCGCAGCCTTCGATCTCCTCAAACCGACAACGCAGAACACGCAAATGAAATTCAACTATCCACACGCCATCAGGAGTGAGGATCGGGAAAGGAATGTGTCTGACATGCCAGACTCGCCTCCTCCCCTACATGATTCAAAGGCCTGAATCGATAATGATCTTACCACAGGTTCACCTATGGTAACCTTGTTACGACTTCTCCTTCCTCTAAATGATAAGGCTCAATGAACTTCTCACGACGTCACCAACAAGAACCACTGTAGTCCGCGTGATCCAAACACTTCACCGGATCATTCAATCGGTAGGAGTGATAGGTGGTGTGTACAAAGGGCAGGGACGTAGTCAATGCGAGCTGATGACTTGCGCTTACTAGGAATTCCTTATTGAAGATCAATAATTGCAAAGGTCTATCCACATCACGATGCAATTTGGCAAGATTTCCTGAAACTTTCGATCTAGGGAGAAAAACTTGTTGGTTGCATCAGTGTAGCAAGTGTGTGGCCCAGAACATCTAAGGGCATCACAGACCTATTATTGCCTCAAACTTCCATGGCCTAGGAGGCCATAGTCCCTCTAGGAAGCTGGTCGCAAAGAGGAACCTCCACGTAGCTAGTTAGCAGGCTGAGGTCTCGTTCGTTATCAAAATTAACTAGACAGATCACTCCACCAACTAAGAATTGCGATGCACCACCACCCATAGAATCAAGAAAGAGCTCTCAATCTTTCAATCCTTACTATGTCTGGACTTGGTAAGTTTCCCCGTGTTTAATCAAATTAAGCCATAGGTTCCACTCCTGGTGGTGCCCTTCTATCAATTCCTTTAAGTTTCAGCCTTGCGACCATAATCCCCCCAAAACCCAAATACTCTAATTTCTCAGAAGGTGCTGGCAGAGTCCTTAGAGCAACATCCATCGATCCCTTGTCAACATCATTTATGGTTGAGACTAGGATGATATTTGATCATCTTTGAGCCCCCAACTATTATTATTGATTAATGAAAACATCCTTGGAAAATGCTTTCGTAGTGGTTCATCTTCCATAAATCCAAGAATTTCACCTCTGACAATGAAATAAGAATGCCCCTAACAGTCCCTATTAATCATTACTCTGGTCCCGAAGGCCAATGGAATAGGACTAGACTCCTATCATGTTATTCCATGCTAACGTATTCAAAGCATAGGCTTGCTTTGAGCACTCTAATTTTTCAAAGTAATAGCGTCGGAACCATGACCCAACCAATTATGGCCAAGAATGCCCCGCCGGTAGAAGGGACGTGAGGGCCAATGCACACCAAGTAGGCAGACCGACCATGATGACCCAAGGTCCAACTACGAGCTTTTTAATTGCAACAACTTAAATATATGCTATTGGAGCTAGAACTACCACGGATGCTAGCACCATACTTTCCCTCCAATGGATCCTCATTAAGGGATTTAGATTGTACTCATTCCAATTACCAGATTCGATGAGCCCAGTATTGTTATTTGTTGTCACCACCTCCCCGTGTCAGGATTGGGTAATTTACATGCCTGCTGCCTTCCTTGGATGTGGTAGCCATTTCTCAAGCTACCTCTCAAGAATTGAACCCTAACTCTCTGTCACCCATCACCACCATGGTAGGCCTCTATCCTACCATCAAAATTTGATAGGGCAGTGTATCTATGGGTAAATTTACTAAGGTTAGATTAGATGTTAACAAATCAATAAAGACTATAAACCTAAAGAACTATGAAGTACAAAGGAAATTAAAAGCAAGAATGATTATACCTGTTGCTCCTTGAATCTTCCATGATTACCTCCATAGCACCTCCTACCTTGCAGCATATGATTGATGCCCTCAAATTGAGTTTGTGAGCATTTCGACTATGACATTGTCCTATGCAAGTTTTGAAGGATTTAAAATAAATATCTATGCCTATGCCTATGACAATATGACTCAAAAATGAAAAATAACTCTAATATTAATGCGTCAGAATAACGAAGTTCCTCTGTCTAATCCAAAAATGTGAGCAAAATAGCATTTTATAGAAAATTCCATTTTGAATGGACAGACGAGATCAACCTTTGACAGAGACCTAAAATTAGAGGATGAGATTAAATATGATAATCCCTAATCAGTTAGGGAAAAATCCTTAAATGAGTGGTCGAGATGTCATGTAAGAAGATTGAATTAGTAGTGGAAAATAAATGAGATAATTAATTAGAAATTAAAGATTTTCAAAAATCAAGAAGATAAAGACTGCCTGATTTGTGAGATTCAAACAATCAAGAAGATAAGGGCTGAATTTAAGATCAGATTTGGAAAATTAAGAATTTTCCCAATTACTTGATTTTTTTGGAGGAATATTACCATTTTGAATTAAATTAATTCAAAATATGGATTTTGTGAAATAATAAATAATCGATTTTCAAATTATTTACTAAAATGAACTGACAGTTAAGAAAGTGATATCATTTTAAATAATTTAAAAATGAGGGAAATGTTAATTTTGACAATTAAATAATTAAAGATAATTATTTAATTTAGCAGATATGTTTAATAATTAAATAAATTAATCAATTTATTTAATTATGACAATTAGTGACATATTAAATAAATAAATGAAATTCATTTATTTAATAATCAGGAAGAATAAATGAATAATAAATTAAGAAATTTATTTAATTAGGGGAAGACTTAGACAATTAGTGACGTATTTAATAAATAAATAAAATTTATTTATTTAATAATCATGAAGAATAAAAGGACATGAATTAATTAAATAATTATGAATTATTTAATCAATAGTCAAATGTGGACCAAGAACATAATTAAGATGTCATAATTATGCTAGGATGAAAATGGTAAAAATAGAGCTTGTAGGCCTAGGTCATTTTTAAGTTTCTACATTTTACCCCTCTTTGTCATAATGTAGCATGTCGCATTGTGACAAAGAAAATAAGCCAAAGCCATGCCACAGTGAAGGTATAGAGTATCAATGCCCCCTCGGGAAATTTTCAAATTTTGGGCTGGTGGCAGAAAAATTTGGGAAGGGTCCTGATAAGTAAATTTGATGAGCAAAAAGACAGTGGCGTAGACGGTTTCAAATTCAAACATGTTTAAGGTAGCCAACGAGGTGGTCAAATTTTGTCAATGGAGCCTCTAGTAATAACCTAGTTGACAAATGCCATTTTGACTTTTATAAATAGGTTGACAAAGGGGGAAAAGTCAATTCATTTTCGCTATTCACATTGTAATTTCAAGAGCTCAGAGCGAAAAGGACTGCAGTGAGGATGTTCACTCTAGTGACAGAGCATCATGGCGAGATCATGTGGACCTTCAGGCAGCCAGAGGGCTTAGAGCCAGCGGTATGTACCCCTAACCCCCTTTGTAATTTTCTCATTTTACGTGTTGAAGTTAGGGTTTTAGGGAAAACAACGAATGCAACGTGACACATATGCGTACACATAAGCCGCATTTGACTTCACGTTCGATGCATTTGATGCATCGCGATGCAAGTGCAAGGGTAGTTTAGGGCAGGCCAAGGGTTTGCAACACATTTTCCAAAAACTACGATGCATTCGCCATTTTGAGCCGCATTTGAAAGTTAGAATGCCGCATTTGTCACTTTGCAATGCAATTGCCTATTTGAGCAACACATTTGAATGGAGTGATGCAAGTGCTCTGATGCAATGCAATTGAGTGACAGAATGATGCAATCGACATGTCACTACACATTTGAAGCATGAAACGACGCAATTGTTGTTTCAGGACGCAAGTGTAGGCAACGCAACACATTTGACTTTGACTTTTACTAGGGCTGATTTTGATGCTTTTCAAAAATGCTTTTTGATGATACTAACAATTGTCTAGAAGGTACTGACGTGTTGTTTGGCCTTATGTAGAGACAACTTGCACCTATAAACACGCGAGAGAGCATACCATCAACTTTTTGGTTTACTGATTAGCTGACTCCGTGAGAGTGACGATGATTGATGTCACTAGGTTTGTTTTATACTACCTATATGCCCACTATTCAGGAAAATAGGGGACTATTGACTACATTATGTGAGCGTTGGCATTCAGAGACATGTTCCTTTCACCTGCCAACACGTGAGGTGACCATTACACTTGAGGATGTTTACCGCATTCTACATGTGTGAATCCGAGGAGAGTGGATCATCTATGACCCTTGCCATGGCCATCAGACCTTCACAGCATACTATTAGGATGAGGGTGCAGGACTCAGCATCTAGGGTTATGAGATCCACTAGGAATTTATGGCAAAGCATTATGCTCATTTTGATGCATTCTTGGTGACACTGATTGGCAGGATATTGATTCCTGACCATCGTGGACATGGGTTCCCTATTGGCTGGGGAGACATCTTAGTTGGGATGAGGCAGGATAGGGCTGTGTATGCCTGGGGCCCTTGTTTATTGGGCACACTCTACCACTAGCTGCATGAGGTTGTCTATAGGAGGGCAGAGAGTATATCATGTGGCACCACACTGATGATGACTTGGGCTTGGGAACACATAGCGATATTTTTTCTACCTATTTAGCGACCGAAGCTGGCTGAGGGGATTCCCTATGCATATTACTATGTCGGTGCTCTTCAACAGACACGGATGGGGGAGACGGGTTGGTGGCGGCATCGGGCTGATATTATGGTGTCCTTCATGTGGAGGTCGTATAAAGACTGCCAACAATGGGATGACGAGGTCGACCATCTTAGCCTTTGCAAATAGTATCGGTACCTAATTGAGAGGACAGTGTAGAGCCAGCTAATTATAGAGATGTACATCGACAGTGTGTCCTACGATAGTTCAGAGAGCAGTAGGGTGTACCTGTAGGCACAACCGAGTATGCTCGGTCTTCCAGAGAGTCATCTTAGGGGCCAACGATTCTCATAGCCTTTTCCCATCAGTAGATCGATGGGATAGGAGCCCAACAGTGGGGATGGAGAGGTGGGATTGCAGATTTTGAGACCATGACCGATTATGACTTATGGTGGCAGGCACATAGACTAGTGCCACTAATAGATCTAGATGGGCCAGCACCTATTTATAGGAGGTCAATTATTCCTCATGTTCTGAGAGTCAGGTGATGGGATAGAGACGGTGATAGAGGCAGGGGCCGGGGGAGGGATGGAGGCCGGGTGGAGGGTGAGATGGAGGCAAGGATAGAGGCTGGGGTGGAGATGATGGAGGAGATGGCCAGAGAAAGAGGAGGGATGGTCAGAGATAGGGCTAGAGGGTGCAACCGCATGTGGAGAGAGTGGCACTAGTTGGAATCCTCGAGGTGGCCTAGGAGGGGGAGAGAGTGAAGGAGGAGCAGTCGAGGCAGGAGGAGGAGGAGAGATAGGAGGAGCAGTCGAGGCAGGAGGAGGAGGAGAGACATGAGGAGTAGCCGAGGCAGGAGGGGGACGAGGAGAGATAGGAGGAGCATGTGGATGAGGAGGAGGCTAGACAGGAGGAGGATGTCGATGTAGATCTGCCTCAGGATGAGGGATTCGGTGGAGAGGATGTGGCCAAGGATGATGATGATAATGATGATGATGCCATGGATGAGGCTGAGAGACTCCTGAGATTCAAGATAGTGGAGGGAGATGAGGAGATACCATCTAGCTCGGTGCTACCCCATGATGCCATGACAGACCAAAGGGTGGCAGACCTTCAGAGGAGACTAGACGAGAGTGCGGCAGAGGTTAGGGCACTACAGGAAGAGTTAGAGGTGGCTCAAGTAGAGCAAGATCAAGTAGTGATCCACCAGCAGGAGTCAACACAGTGGTGTGTGGAGTTTACAACACTATGTTTAGGGCCCTAAGGGGATGTAGCTCGTGAGCTAGCCAGGGTGAGCACTTGGTATGGGCAGTATAGGAACCTCTACGATCAGGCAGTGCCATCTGAGTGATGAGATCCTACATTGTTTCACTCACAGATGAGGATAGGTAGTGGTCAGAGGTTAGGGAGTGGGAGTGGCAGTAGGAGCCATACTAGTGCAGGAGGGTCCAACTCATCAGGGTACACATCAGGACATAGGTCCCACCACTCACACAGGCATTCCTAAAGTCATCATTTGAGCCACAGTCATGGGTCCACTGGTTCAGTACAATGACAACCACTATCGACAGATCCTTCAGTGTCATAGAGTCAGGTCGTCATGTCCTCACAGGTGTCTATTATTGTGGAGATGATTCCATCAGTGTCAATTCCATTGGTTGCACAGACAGAGGCTACTACAGGTCCACCCATTATCTCAATGCCAGTCACAGATCCTCATCTACCACACTCTTTGCCACGAGGGGATGATGAGAGCCTCTCCTAGGGGCATGCTTGCTATATTTTTTTTATGTTATAACACATTATGTATAGACCATTGAGACTGTGAGCTCCATTTTTGGGATATCTGTTGACTCTATCCTATGACATTGTATATTTTTGAGATGATTTTATATGATGATGTAGTTTTTGATGCGGCCTACATGTGTGTTATGTGATGCTATTTGATTTATGTGATGCTTTAAATGGATGTCATGTTTATGATTTAATGCTATGGGTGATGTATGTATGGACCTAATGCAATGTTTATATGATCATGTATGCACTTATGTTTTTGTATGTCATAGGATATCATCATGAGATGGATGAGAGAAGATGAGTAGACTGAAGAGAGAAGATGACCAGACCGAAGGAGATGCATGTTAGTTCCTACACCAAATCCTTTAAAACTTTACCATAGGACTTTAATATTTATTTCTCTTAATCATAATTGGGAAGACTGTTGTAATGGCCAACAAACACCATGATGTGACATAGATCAAGGTGTGCAAGGTCGTACCATCACATAAGACAAGCAGTCACAGACAAGGATGATCATGACTCATACTAAGAGTGTGATTTCCCCAGTCTTTTTGTCATAACCAACCACAAGCAGAAAAAGACAAGAAGGACAATTCATGAAACGTCATTGCTTCTCTAAATCTTGTTTCCAAGACATCTGTGAGAAACTAGCAACATGATTTCCAAAATACAAAATAGAGCCCTTATCATGATACATCACTGTTTTTCTAAATCTCAAAATCAAGCCTCGCTGAGAAACTACTAATCATGCATGTAAAAAGTCAAGACAAACGTCATGATACATCGTTGCTTCTCTAAATCTTGTTTGTTGGGATCTCGCTAAAAAAATAGTAACATGATAAAAAAATCCAAAAGACAAGTGCGAATTGTTTGCCAAGTGTGTCTGGATGTTGATTGTCTTAATGTCAAGATGTCAGTTTTGATGATGTCAAGGTGCCAAGGTGTCAAAGTTTTGACGATGCCAAGATGATGAATGTCAAAGATTGCCAAATTCAGGAAGGACACATCTTGAATGATGATGATGTTAAGAGGATTGATCCCTAAATGTCAAAAGGGACCCCTTGAAATGATGACGATGCCTAGGACAGACACATCCTAAGGCATAAATGATAGAGTTTGTTCTTCAGAAGGACACATCTGAAGAATACTGATGTCAAGAAGAGTGATCCTTAGATGTCAAGAGGATCCCTCAAAATGTCGAATGATAGTGGCGATGCCTAGGAAGGACACATCCTAAGGCATGGATGACAGAGGATATTCTTTAGGACACATTTGAAAGATAACCAAGAGTTGATAGTTTGACAGGTTTTAATAATGTAACTTCTTTTGACCAAGTTTGACCGAAGTTTGGGCTGAGTTTGATCTATGTTGACTATATGTCGATATTGTCATGATGATATGATTGACATGCTGATGAGATTTATATGTTGAATAAATGATTTTTTCACTTTTTTGTGGGATTTTTCCCATCTAGAAATGATTTTTCTTGACTTGACGACTTTTTCACGTGTGTGCCGGTGTAGTACCATGAACCCTAATGGACTGACCTAGTGTGGCCTTGGGGGCTCATCGATAGATGGCCTTGCCTATGTCATACAATCAGAGACCTCATAGTCTGACATGACCAATGACTTTGTCTTAATGACCAAAGATTGCACCATGCTTTTATTTTGACAAACCTAAAAGGACTTACCTAATGTCTTGGGGACTCACATATGAGTCTTGCCTACGTAGCAAATGCGCATTGACAACATAGATCAGACGAATGATGAAGACTAATTTGACATACTTGACATGGAATGACTCTATTTTTGTGTTTTCAAGCAGTTTGACGTTTGTTGTGGTTTTCTTTAGGACATTTTGTGATGTTTTTGGTCTTTTTTTAGGACTTTTTGCCATGTTTTTGGTCTTTTTTTAGGACTTTTTGCCATGTTTTTGGTCCTTTTTTAGGAATTTTTGCCATGTTTTTGTCTTTTTTCAGGACTTTTTGTGATGTTTTTGTTCTTTTCTAGGACTTTTTGCCATGTTTTTGGTCTTTTTTAGGACTTTTTTCCATGTTTTTGTCTTTTTTAGGACTTTTTGCCATGTTTTTTTATCTTTTTTCAAGACTTTTAGCAATTGTCGAAACCATGTGTGACATCCACTATAGTTACATGCTAATTTTTTTTCCTCCAGTTAGGTCCAAGACTTAGCCAATTTTAAAGGATGTGAAAGGGATGTTCCTGGGGTGCTAGATGGATAGAATTTAGGACTTGACGTCAACCTGTTATCAACCATGAAAGGAAGGGTATGATGTGGTGGTGATAGAAAATGTATTTCATCCTAGGCCACAATAGACAAAGTAACATTAGATGGGAGAGCAATGATTGATTATGCATGGCACCTGTTTGCCAGGTTTTCACCATGGTACTTATCCAAAGAACCTATTTACCAGGTTTTCACTGTTGGACGAATCATTTTTCTTTACTATTTTTGTTTATCATTTTTCTTATTTTTTTGGTGCTGCCAAGACGCCTGTTTGCCAGGTTTTCATCAAGGCAGCGATTTTTTTTATCATTTTTCAATTATTATAGTTTTCAACCTCATCTCCTGATGCTATGCGTAGAAATTTTGGAGATGTAAACTATTGATAGGCTCTATCAGTTGTTCTCAATCTGGAGTTGCCAGCTAATAAGCTCCAAAACCAAAAGAAGATATGATGACGTAAGGACCTAACCAGGTTGGTTCAAACTTACCTGGCTTTTCTCTGTTAGCCTGGTTCTTAGGGTTCTGCATGAGGACTATGTCGCCAATGTCAAACTTCTTGACCATGACTTTCTTATTGTAACTACAACAAAGACAGTTTTGATACACTTGTAGATAGTTCAGGAAATTTTTCCTTGTTTCTTCTAGCATCTCCAACTCATGTAGGTGCGACTGTCTATACTCCTCATCATTAGTTAAACCCTTCAGGGAGACTCATAGGGATGAAATTTCAACCTCGATGGGCAAGGTGGCCTCTGCTCCAAAGACCAGAGTGAAAGGAGTGGCTCCTGTAGCTGTACGAATGCTAGTACGGTAAGCCCACAAAGTAGGGTTGAGTTGTATATGCCAGTCATGACCAACGTCATTTACAATCTTTTTAAGGATTTTAACAATGGTTTTATTTGATGCCTCAGCTTCACCGTTTCCTTGTGGGTAATACGAAGAGGAAAAATGATGTTGGATGTGAAATCACTCACATAACTCACGAATGTCTTGGTTTTTAAATGAATGTCCATTGTCAGTGATGATGGATTGCGGAAGATGATACTGAAAAATGATGTAGTTAAGAATGAATTTGGATATTTGTTTACCGGTTATGTATGTTAGAGGGATGGCTTCAATCCACTTCTTAAAATACTCAATGGCAGTGATAATTAATTTGTGGCTATTGGACTAGGTAGGATGGATCTTACCCACGAGGTTGAGTCCCCACTGAGTGAAGGGCCAAGGAGAGGTGATCGGCCGAAGTTCATGTGCTATAGCGTGGATCAAATCACTGTGAATCTGGCATTGGCGACAAGTCTTGACATATTCTATTACATCCTTTTCAATGGTTGGCCAATAGTACCTGAGTCTTGTTACTTTCTTGGCTAGAGTAGGACCACTCGAATGAGACCTGCTTCATTGGTGTCGAGACATCTAAGGAGGGTGTCGTCAAAGCTACTGTAGTAAAGGGTGTCACTGACGATCGCATATCTTGCAACTTTTTGGATAACGGACTTCCTCTGGTTGTTGGATAGGTTAGGTGGAAGGGTTTGAGACTTAAGGTAGTCATAAATATCTTGGTACTAGGGAGAGTTAGGACCAACAAGTTTGCATACCACCTTTGACTCTGGAATGTCATAGGCAGGGACCAACAATTGTTCTATTAGGAATTCTAGCTGAGGCATATTGCTTGGAATGTTGAGGAGAGAGCCTATTGTAGCCATGGCATCTGACACTTTATTTTGTGCTCTCGAAACTTTTTCAAAAGTTACCATGTGGAAGTATGTTTGAAAACTATCAACCATTCACTTGTAGGGCATTGGCTTCTCATCTTTTGTGTCATAGTCATCATTAACCTAGTTGATGATGAGCTAAGAATCCCCATAGACATGTAGTGTTCTGATTTTCCATTTTTTTTCCATTCTAAGTCCTATAACTAGTGCCTCGTATTCCACCACATTGTTTGTGCATGGGAAAGCAATGCAGAAATACTTAGGAATGGAATCTCCTTTAGGGGTGATGAACAAGATTCCTGCCCCCGAGCCATGATTTTTTGTGTGATATGTCAAAGTAGAGTCACCAAGGTGACTTAGGTTCCGTATGGAATATCGACTCATCTAGAAAATCTACCACTAACGGGTGATCACTTTGTAAAGGTGCATCCGCCAGCTGGTCTGCTATGAATTATCCTTTTATTGCCTTTCTTTCTACATATTGAATGTCATATTTTCTCATAATCATGACCCATTTTTCCAGACGTCCTGTTAATGCTACCTGATTAACAAATATTTGAGGGGGTCAATCTTTACTACTAATTGTGTCTAATGGCTTAACATATAATTTCTTAGCTTTTGTGCTGCAAAGACCACGGCTAGACAATCTCGTTCAATTGATGTGAAGTTTAGTTCATACCCAACCAATGTTTGAGTGATATAATATACAACTCTTTCTTTTTCCTCTTGGTCGTTCTACGCTAGTAATGCCCCTAGTGTTGAATTAGTGGCAAAGATGTATAGGATCAATGGTTTTCCATGAATGGTAGGCATGAGGACTGGTGGTGACAATAAGTAATATTTTATTTGTTGAAAGGCTTCTTGGCATTTATCTGTCCACACAAAGGGGATGCCTTTGCACAAAAGATATTGGAATGGGTGACAATTGTTAGCCAATTGTGCTATGAAGCACCAAATAGATTGTAACTTAATAATGTAACTTCTTTTGACCAAGTTTGACCGAAGTTTGGGCTGAGTTTGATCTGTGTAGACTATATGTCAATATTGTCATGATGATATGATTGACATGCTGATGAGATTGTCATGCTAAATAAATGATTGTTTCACTTTGTTGTGGGAGTTTTCCCATCTAGAAATGATTTTTCTTGACTTGACGAATTTTTGACGTGTGTGCCGGTGTAGTGCCATGAACCCTAATGGACTGACCTAGTGTGGCCTTGGGGGCTCATTGACAGATGGCCTTGCCTATGTCATGCACTCAGAGACCTCATAGTTTGACACGACCAATGACTTTGTCTTGATGACCAAAGATTGTGCCATGATTTTATTTTGACAAACCTAAAAGGACTGACCTAATGTCTCGGGGACTCACATATGAGTCTTGCCTACATAGCAAATGCGCATTGACAACGTAGATCAGACGAATGACGAAGACTGATTTGATAGACTTGACACATAATGACTCTATTTTTGTGTTTTCAAGCAATTTGACGTTTGTTGTGGTTTTCTTTAGGATGTTTTGCAATGTTTTTGGTCTATTTTTCAGGTCTTTTTTCCATGTTTTTGGTCTTTTTTTAGGACTTTTTGCCATGTTTTTGGTCTTTTTTAAGGACTTTTTGCCATGTTTTAATCTTTTTTAAGGACTTTTTGTCATGTTTTTGTTATTTTTTCAGGACTTTTTGCCATGTTTTTGGTCTTTTTAGGACTTTTTTCCATGTTTTTGTCTTTTTTCAAGACTTTTTGTGATGTTTTTGGTCTTTTTTTAGGACTTTTTGCCATGTTTTTATCTTTTTTTAGGACTTTTTGTGATGTTTTTGGTCTTTTTTTAGGACTTTTAGCAATTTTCAAAACCATGTGTGACATCCACTACAGTTAAATGCTAATTTTTTTCCCCCAGTTAGGTCCAAGACTTAGCCAATTTTAAAGGATGTGAAAGGGATGTTCCTGGGGTGCTAGATGGACAATATTCAGGACTTGACATCAACCTATTATCAACCATGAAAGGAAGGGTATGATGTGGTGGTGACAAAAAATGTATTTCATCCTAGGCCACGACAGATAAAGTAACATTAGATGGGAGAGCAATGATTGATTATGCATGGCGCCTATTTTCTAGGTTTTCACCATGGTACTTATCCAAAGAACCTATTTACTAGGTTTTCACTGTTGGATGAATCATTTTTCTTTACTATTTTTTTATCATTTTTCTTATTTTTTTGGTCCTGCCAAGATGCCTGTTTGCCAGGTTTTCATCAAGGTAATGATTTTTTTACCATTTTTCAATTATTTTGTATTTTATGGTTTTCAGCTCGATCTCCTGATGCTATGCATAGAACTTTTGGAGATGTAAACTATTGATGGGCTCTGTTAGTTGTTCTCAATCTGGAGTTGCTAGCTGATAAGCTCCAAAACCAAAAGAAGATATGATGATGTAAGGACCTATCTAGGTTGGTTCAAACTTACCCAGCTTTTCTCTGTTAGACTGGTTCTTAGGGTTTTGCATGAGGACTAAGTCGCCAATGTCAAACTTCTTGACCATGACTTTCTTATTGTAACTGTGACAAAGACGGTTCTGATACGCTTGTAGATGGTTCAGGAATTTTTTTCTTCTTTCTTCTAGAATCTCTAGCTCGTGCAGGTGCGACTGTCTATACTCATCATTAGTTAAACCCTTCAGAGAGATCATCATTTTTTAGGAATTTTTGTGATGTTTTTGTTCTTTTTTTTAGGACTTTTTGCCATGTTTTTAGTCTTTTTAGGACCTTTTTCCATGCTTTTGTCTTTTTTCAAGACTTTTTGTGATGTTTTTGGTCTTTATTTAGGACTTTTTGCCATGTTTTTATCTTTTTTCAAGACTTTTACCAATTGTTGAAACCATGTGTGACATCCACTACAATTACATGCTAAATCTTTTTCCCCCAGTCAGGTCCAAGACAGCCAATTTTAAAGGATGTGAAAGGAATGTTCCTGGGTGCTAGATGGACAGTCTTCAGGACTTGACATCAAACTGTTATCAACCATGAAAGGAAGGGTATGATGTGGTGGTGATGAAAAATGTATTTCATCCTAGGCCACAGTAGACAAAGTAACATAAGATGGGAGAGCAATGATTGATTATGCATGGCGCCTGTTTTCCAGGTTTTCACCATAGTACTTATCCAAAGAACCTATTTACCAGGTTTTCACTATTGGACGAATCATTTTTCTTATTTTTTTGGTGCTACCAAGATGCCTATCTGCCAGGTTTTCATCAAGGCAGTGATTTTTTTACCATTTTTCAATTATTTTGTATTTTATGGTTTTTAGCTCGATCTCCTGATGTTATGCGTAGAAATTTTGGAGATGTAAACTATTGATAGGCTCTGTCAGTTGTTCTCAATCTGGAGTTGCCAGCTGATAAGCTCCAAAACCAAAAGAAGATATGATGACGTAAGGACCTAACCAGGTTGGTTCAAACTTACCCGACTTTTCTCTGTTAGCCTGGTTCTTAAGGTTCTGCATGAGGACTAAGTTGCCAATGTCAAACTTCCTGACCATGACTTTCTTATTGTAACTGTGACAAAGATGGTTCTGATATGCTTGTAGGTGGTTTGGGAAAATTTTCCTTCTTTCTTCTAGCATCTCCAGCTCGTGCAGGTGCGACTGTCTATACTCCTCATCATTAGTTAAACCCTTCAAGGAGACTCATAGGGATGAAATTTCAACCTTGATGGGAAAGGTGGCCTCCTCTCTAAAGACCAGGGTGAAAGGAGTGGGTCATGTAGGTGTACGAATGCTAGTACGGTAAGCCCACAAAGTAGGGTTGACTTGTATATGCCAGTCACGACCAACATTATTTACAATATTTTTGAGGATTTTAACAATGGTTTTATTTGACGCCTCAACTTGACTATTTCCTTGTGGGTAATATGAAGAGGAAAAATGATGTTGGATGTGAAATCACTCACATAACTCACAAACGTCTTGGTTTTTAAACGGACATCCATTGTCAGTGATGATGGATTGTGGAAGACGATACCGAAAAATGATGTAGTTAAGAATGAATTTGGATATTTGTTTACCGGTTATGTATGTTAAAGGGATGGTTTCAATCCACTTCTTAAAATACTCAGTGGCGGTGATAATGAATTTGTGGCTATTGGACTAGGTGGGATGGATCTTACCCACAAGGTCGAGTCCCCACTGAGTGAAGGGCCAAGGAGAGGTGATTGGCCGAAGTTCATGTGCTATAGCATGGATCAAATCACTGACTCTGGCATTGGCGACAAGTCCTAACATATTCTATTGCATCCTTTTCAATGGTTGGCCAATAGTACCCAAGTCTTGTTACTTTCTTGGCTAGAGTAGGACCACTCGAATGAGACCTGCTTTGTTGGTGTCGAGACATCTAAGGAGGGTGTTTTCAAAGCTACGGTAGTAAATGGTGTCACTGATGATGGCATATCTTGTGGCTTTTTGGATAAAGGACTTCCTCTGGTTGTTGGACAGGTTAGGTGGAAGGGTTTGAGACTTAAGGTAGTCATAAATATCCTGGTACTAGGGAGAGTTAGGACCAACAAGTTCATAGACCACCTTTAACTCTGGAATGTCATAGGCAGGGACCAACAATTGTTCTATTAGGAATTCCAGCTGAGGCATATTGCTTGGAATGTTGAGGAGAGAGCCTATTGTAGCCATGGCATCTACCACTTTATTATGTGCTCTCAGAACTTGTTCAAAAGTTACCATGTGGAAGTACATTTGAAAACTATCAACCATTCACTTGTAGGGCATTGGCTTCTCATCTTTTGTGTCATAGTCATCATTAACCTAGTTGATGATGAGTTAAGAATCCCCATAGACATGTAGTGTTCTGATTTTCCATTTTTTTTCCATTCTAAGTCCTATAACTAGTGCCTCGTATTCGACCACATTGTTTGTGCATGGGAAAGCAATGCAGAAATACTTAGGAATGGAATCTCCTTTAGGGGTGATGAACAAGATTCCTGCCCCTGAGCCATATTTTTTGTGTGATCTGTCAAAGTAGACTCGCCAAGGTGACTTAGGTTCTATATGGAATATCGACTCATCTAGAAAATCTGCCACTAATGGGTGATCACTTTGTAAAGGTGCATCCGCCAGCTGGTCTGCTATGAATTATCCTTTTATTGCCTTTCTTTCTACATATTGAATGTCATATTTTCTCATAATCATGACCCATTTTTCCAGACGTCCTGTTAATGCTACCTGACTTAACAAATATTTGAGGGGGTCAATCTTTACTACTAATTGTGTCTGATGGCTTAACATATAATTTGTTAGCTTTTGTGCTGCAAAGACCACGGCTAGACAATCTCGTTCAATTGATGTGAAGTTTAGTTCATACCCAACCAATGTCTGAGTGATATAATATACAACTCTTTCTTTTTCCTCTTGGTCGTTCTACGCTAGTAATGCCCCTAGTGCTAATTAGTGGCAGAGATGTATAGGATCAATGGTTTTCCATGAATGGGAGGCATGAGGACTGGTGGTGACAATAAGTAATATTTTATTTGTTGAAAGGCTTCTTGGCATTTATCTGTCCACACAAAGGGGATGCCTTTGCGCAAAAGATATTGGAATGGGTGACAATTGTTAGCCAATTGTGCTATGAAGCACCAAATAGATTGTACCCTACCTTGTAGGGTTCTAAGTTCACTAATTCCTTTGGGCAGGAGCATGTCTATGATGGCTTTTACTTTTTCTGGATCGACCTCAATGCCTCTTCGAGAGACTATGCATCCCAAGATTTTACCTGATGCTACACCGAAGAAACATTTCTTAGGATTCAGTCGGACTTTGTATTCTTCTAGTCTCTTGAAAATTGTGTCTAACACCTTCTGATGATCCTTTCTTGTTACTTATTTAGCCAATAGGTCATCGACATAATCTTCCATCATTTTATGCATCATGTCATGAAAAATTGTGGTCATAGCCCTTTGATATGTGGTGCCTGCATTTTTAAGACCAAATGGCATGACATTCCAATAGTATGTACCCCATGGGCAAGTGAATGATGTTTTTTGCTGGTCTTCGAGGGCAATACGAATCTGATTATAGCTGGAGAAACTATCCATGAGGGATAGAATCTCATATCCTGCTGTGAGGTCAACTATGATATCAATATTCGGTAAAGGAAAGTCATCTTTTGGGCATTCCTTATTTAGGTCTCTAAAAATTTTACAGATGCAGATCATCCCATTTGGCTTTGTTACTAGCACCATGTTAGATATCCATTCAACAAAATCAATAGACTGTATGAACCAAGTGTCTAGAAGTTTCTTCAACTCAGCCTTGACCAATAGAGCAACCTGAGGATGAATTTTGCATAACTTTTGTTTGACTAGTTTGGCATTAGGCAATAGTGGCAGATGGTGCAAAACCAGTTCTGGGTCTAATCCTGGCATGTCAGCATAGGACCATGTGAAGTTGACTTTACGTTCCGCAAAGAATTTGTGAAATTCCGGTCTCTCTTCTTCAGCCAAGGATGCAGCAAAGAGGACAATTTTGGGATCTTCAGATATTGATATGTTGTCTTCTATGGTGTCCTCTATGAGCATAGCTGATTTCTCTTGTGTTATAGGAAGAAAGTTCAGTCCTCCATCCTTGGGCACCTCAGAGAGGTTTTCACCCACAAATACGTCCTTTGTTTTTACTTTTTTGTTGTCAGAAGGTGCCTTTCATTTTTAACCTAAAGATGTTTCATTTTTCATTTTTTTTTTTAATTTTGTGATTGGAGGATGGAGCAATCTCGCCGAAGTAGGCCACACAATCTAGATCAATGGTGAATCCTACCTTATGATCACCACTAGGTATACCCTCATGTAATCCCATAAACTCTGCAATTGCTTCATCATTTTGAAAGGTGTACAGGACTGGCGGGCCTTGTCGGTCCCAATCAACTAGTTGAGGATAAACTAGGGAAATTCCATCGTCAGTGTTGGTGAATTGAGGGGAGGATGTGGAAAGCATACAAATGGATTTAGTGATATTGTAGATGATATTATCATCATCCAACTCCACATCGAACTCTATCCAATATTCCCATTCACTAGTCTCATATTCGTTGTCAAAATAAGGGGTGAAGGACTTAGAGTCATGGTTGTTAGTGTCATTTGGTACTTTAGATGGATTGGACTGAAGGGATTCAGATGGTGGGGTTTGTATTTCATGGGGAAGGGAAACAAAACTATGACTATTTGGTGCCTGATTTATTTTAAATGTTTTCCAAAAGTTTTGTTCAAAGGTGAGCTCCTGAGTTTTGAAAAACAAATCATCGAGGCAACAATCACTTAAGGATCTTTGAGAGCCAAATTCCCACTCTTGTGAGTCAGTTTTGGTGAAGGTTTCCTTAGTGGTCTCGACACTTTCTAAAGCATGCATGTGCTCACTTGAAAGCCCAATGGTACATCGGTCGTCATTGTCGGGCAATCCATACCCTAATCCAAGATATTTTGGTATTTTGAAACATTCTATGGGCTCTCTTCATCTAGTTTTATTTTTTCCTAGGCCACTAGTGCCATTGTAGCCCTTAGCCTTCATTATGTCACAGCCCTTGCCATATTTCTTAACTGGTAATGGGGGTAGGTCTGCCATTTCCTTATAGAGCCATCCTATAATATCAGCTAGGTCCTCCTTACTCATGTCTCCCCATTTGATGAAAACTATTTTTGGTGGGATTTTGAAAATTTCTTTGGGTTCCATTCTAAAACATGGCCAACCATAGACCTTCAAAGACTTGGGTATGATTGTGATGTTATATGTTGTATGCAGTTTGAATTCTCCACAACCGAGGTCCTAGATCTTGACAGTGGTCTCATCCTTAGGGTTTGTGGAAGATGGTGTTGTGGTAGATGTGAGTGTGGATGGGTCAATGTATTTGGAAGAAGAGGAGCCAGGTGCTTCTCAGTTAATAGGCACTCAGTTTGTAGAAATACCCCTTAGGTTGGTACAATATTGAAAAGGGTCGGGGTCGCCATTTATAGTGATTTTTGTGCTGTCAAATGGGAATTGTAAGCATTGGTGATATGTGGATGGGACGGATTTTAAGGCATTAATCCATGAGCGACTGAGCAAGATGTTGTAAGGTAATTCTAGATCCAGGACCTAGCAGGTTGTATCCACAATGACTAGTTTTACTCTAAGAGGAAGAGAAATAACGCCTCATGAAGAGCGTTCTTCGTCATCATATGCTTTTATCACTATACTCTTTTTAAGGTCCATGCATGCATTATAAAATCCTAGATCCTTAACCAATTTCAAGGAGCGTATATTCAGTCCTGCTCTGCCATCTACTAAAACTCTTCTGACCTTGTGCTTATGG
This sequence comes from Sequoia sempervirens, assembly GCA_007258455.2. NCBI lineage: Eukaryota > Viridiplantae > Streptophyta > Pinopsida > Cupressales > Cupressaceae > Sequoia > Sequoia sempervirens. The sequence goes on along the minus strand of VDFB02000017.1, from coordinate 565,990,485 downwards.
ATGAAATTTTCAATGTGTAATGCATCGTTATGGTTAGTCTTAGGTGACGAGTATTCTTTATCAGAAAAGGTGACATGGTGAGGCATAGTGAGATATCCTTTCATGGTCTCAAACTAGTTGACATCAATATCCTTAGGGACTGACGACTCTTGCAAGGTTTTATCCAGTATAGCCTTATGTGTGGGAGAGATGCAAAGCAACTCAAGAATAGAAATTTGCATGGGAGTTTTGCCAAGCTGGTCAATAAGGTTGAACTGACTCTTGGGTTGCCATTGCTTTGTGTTCGAGGTGGGTTGTGACTACTTAGGAGATGGAATAGGTATGGTAAGCTTAGGTTGCTTAGTAGGAGATGGGCTAGCTATGGTGACTTTGCCACTTTGAGTAGTAGCATTGCATTGGGGTGCTCTCTTAACCATGATGGTGTTGATGTATTCATCGTCAATTCAGGCATTGTGTATAGTGGCTCCACTAGAATAGTCATACTTGGCTTGGGGGAAATTGGCTTGATTATTATTTATCTATGGACCTGATTTAGAAGCATTATTAGAACCATGGTCTTGTAGTGGGTTCTTATGGATGGTATGATTAGAATTAGAGGAAAATTATGATCCACCTACCTCAATGATATGACTCTTGATAAGATCTTGTGCCAAGTTTTTCAGTTGTCGACAGGTAGATGTTTTATGTCCCTTTTCTCGATGATAATTGTAAAATGCATTATCGTCCCACCATGCTAGTTTGAACTATCCTGGGTCATATGGTTTTGGTTCTTGAAGTGTGATGACACCATTCTAGAGGCATTTCTTGAGGACTTCTTCAATGGGATAACCCAAAGGAGTGTATGTGCGACCCCTAGGGAATTGTCTCATTTGACGGTATTGTCCTTGATTATTTTGGCCGCTTTGGTTGTTTGAAGGGACATTGGTAGGGGGTGTCAATATCATTGTTGGTTTGTTTTGTGGTTGAACCCCTTTAATACAGGACCCATAATGTTTACTGCCTTGGTGTGAACAACACCGTCATTTGTCACATGTTTATTTTTGACCCAGTACTTGTTTTTGTCAGTGGGAGGGTTTGCATTTGCATTTTTAAGACTGTATCTTAGCTCTCCCTTTGCGATAAGGGCTTTCTCAATTTGGACACCTCTTTCGACTAGGTCCATGAAGGTTGTGCAACAATGCACTTGCAATGCATATTTTAAGGGTCCTAGAAGTGTTTGAACAAACATGTCCACCTTTTCCTTTTTGGGTATGTCGATGTGACACCGACTAGCTAGACTTCTCCATTTTTGAAAGAATGGGATGAATGTTTCACCAACATCCTCTTGCATGAGATTGCATAAGCTAGTAATAGAGGTGTCCATGTGAATGTTGTACGCATAATTTTTTATGAATTTTTGTTTAAGTTCATCCCATGTTTGGATATCCTTTTGAGTGGAGAACCATTCAAGGGCAGGACCTACAATACTTTTAGAAAAAAGTCTCATCAAGTACATTTGTTCATAGGCGACATCCATACAGTTGGTTGCAAATTCGCGGAAATGTTCGATGGGGTTTTTCTTTCCTCTATATTTGGTAAAATTAGGAGACACATACCTCAGTGGAAATGGTGGCATGTATAAGTTCATGTCGAAGGGATATACGTTTAGATCATATGACACTTCTGATTTCTCGTCAGATATCTGTATGTTTTCTATGGTCTTCTCTAGACCCATCAGTTTTGCTTGTAAGGCATCTATTACAGGGTCATTTAAGGTCCCATACATTGGATTGATTGGTACACCATACGTCCTTGTTTGTTGTGTGTGGATATTGGTGTATTGTGGAGGGATGGATTGTTCTGACATGTATGATGTATATGGATTTGTGTGTTGTTGGTATTGAAAGTTTGGATTGGGGGTATGTTGGGATATGTCCCCTAGCCATTTGTGTTGATATTTGGGGAATATGGTGACCATGAACATTGTAATTTACTAATGATGCCATGGGCTATGTGTTTTGACCACCTTGTCCAAATTGTTGGGTTTGTACAAGGGGAATGGTCGTATTTTATCATTGGGATTTGATGGTATTGGACAATGTTGTTGTGTTAACATTTTGTTGTTGTCCTTGAATAAAGATACGTCATTTACCTCCCCTCAAAGGATTTTGTGAGATGCCAATGAGACGATATGATGAAGGTGTACTCATGGTAGTAGACGTAGTTGTTAATGGGGAATTTGTATGACTTGATGATGCCCCCGTGGCATTTACCGTAGTGGTAAAGAGAGGATTGGAATAACTTGTCCACATTGCTGAGGAGCCAAAGGTGGTTTCAGTCGATTGTGACAGTGTTGTGGATATTGTGGGCACTATGGAAGATTGTGATCCTCCAATGGATGTAGTGTTTATTGAGTTGGAGGTGTTTGGGATGTTGGAGGTAGCATGCACGGTCGTTGTAGCATCAAAAAAGGTATTGCTCGTAGTGTTTGGAAGTTGACCACTATTTGACATGTTATGTGCGTTGTTGACATTAGGGTCAGGAGATGTTGATCTCAACGTGTTAATATCAAATCCATGGGGTAACTTAGCTCCTTGAATTAAGAGTATGGCCAAATATTTGTCTCTATCATATAAGAGCATTTGTTCCATGAATTGAGAGGCCTATGGATCTTGTGCTGCTACCTCTAGGTTTTCCTCAAGTATTTGTAAGTATTCATCCTTACGTAAGAATGGTTCAAAGGGACTATTTGATGAGGATGGTATGGTCGTGAGAGGCTGATTATTCGCATTGCCAAATGGGTCGTCAAATGTTGAATTTGGGTCATACGTATGATTGTTGACATTGGAAGTGGAGTCTTGTCCAAAGTTTTCCATTTGTCATTTTTGTTTTTGGAGTCTAGTTTCCACCATAAAATGAGATTGCTCAAATGAAAATGACAAATAAATGTAATGATGACACTATGCATGGTCTAGGTTCAAAATGACGACTAGGATGAATAATATTTTTGGATTTTTGGGAATAAAATATGCAAGGTATAAACTAGAATGCACTTTACAAGGATACCCAAACACTTCTAAGCTCAATCTTTGTTTTTGATTTCAATTACTAAAGGACTTATTGAAAATGACAAAGTTCCAAGGTCAAAATGAGTAGTGAGTTTTCAAAACTAGTTTGTTGAGTTGGAAAAAATCTCACAAAACGGAAAATGACTGAAAAAGGGACTGATGATTAAGTCCAAGATAACCAAGTTTCGAAAGCAATGATGTTGCAAATTGTGTTGAGATTAACCTAATCCAAAGTATACAAGGATGAAAACCTAGGGTCAAGCTAATGCCTATTGTATGCAACTAAAAATTTGAAGGATGAAGCCTATGGTCAATAATGCAAACTAATGATTGAAAAAATTTGAGCAATTTCAAATTTGGTTTCTGATAGAATCCCATTGGAGACAGTGTTTGACAAAAGATTGATAGAATTAAGACTCAATTTGGACTTTTTATGAAGATTTTGCATATGTCAGACAAATGCGTTGTTTGAGACCTCAAATGCGTCGTAGAATTGCGAATGCATTTTGGTATAGTGAATGTGGCTCTAGGATTGACAAATGTGACTGAGTTTTGCAAATGTAGTTCTATTAGTTTCAGATGCGTCACGATGCAGACAGATGTGGTGTTCTAAATTAAAAATGTGGTTTAACAGGTCTAATGCATTGTAGTCTTTGGAAATGCAGTTTGATAGAGTGATTGTGTTTCAAGAGTTGTGACACAGCTTGCTAAAATTGAGGTTTTCAGTGTATTGAGAGAAAATTTGATCTGTCTAATGTTGAATGTTATGTGTAGAAGTGAAAATGTGGTGAATAATGTTTGAAAGATCCAACAAACACTTGACAAACACAATGTTTTGAGTGTAAGCAATTGCACATAAGACAAGTACAATCCTAATAGGCCAATAGGCCAAGGGTTTGTATATGTGGTATAGCCCACCGATATACCCCAGATTGGTGATAAACACCTTTCCTTCTCAAGAGCAGATAGCTTAGAAGTTTGGTGGCATTGGCTCCCCTCCATGGCTCATTAATGTCATTCAAGCACACCAACTTTGAATTCTTGGGTAGTGACTTCCCAAGAACTATTATCTCTACTCAAGGGGATTAGTAGTGAATGTCTTCAGGCATGATATTGTACCCTGCACTATACCAAGCAATGGCTGAAAAATGGCTAGACTCTAAAACAAAAGGTGTTTAGTATAGGCATTCCGTTCATAGGGCATGATCCATGTGGTGAGAGTCCCCTTTCGGATCCATCTCTTCGAAACCATATGCATGATTCTTGGGCTTTCCCAAAGAATCCAATTTTATATATCGGCTGGAAGTCCCTCGGGTTCAGGGTGCTACCGATCTGAGTCATCCTGGGGTGAGTACTTTTTCCCACCAGAACAAGCCCAAGTTCTAGAGCTAGTAACCATTTCTCTTACACCTAGGATCACCTGATAGCATAGGGGGAGAGGATAATTTGATTACTAAGTCTTGAGGGTGAAAAAAATAAGGTGGTTTTGGTTTTCTGATCACCTAGTTTTGACAAGGTGAGAGCATAATCACCTACCACCTTCAAGCACAATTAGAAAAAATCAAGCACACATTCATTTTAATGCACTAATGGAAGTGTTTTCTACACTAGAAATCGCAAACACATTGTTTGAGAAATGAGTCTTCGACTAATCGGAGCTACAAAACCACAAGTTAGTAGTTTCATCCACCAATTTCGGACCCACAAAACGTAACCGCCACACACTGCAAATTAAAATTAGTAACACAAAAACCTATGCTAGGAAGAATGTAGAAAAAAAAAACCAGAATGTCAAAGAAAACAAAAAGAACATAAAAACATCAAAAACCCGAATGCAAATGAGAGGAAAACATTACTAGCAAAATGCATCACAACAGAGTGAATGCGTCACTCTGTGTTGCAAATGCGGCTCGGTAGTTCAGATGTGGCATTCCATACTTCAATTGTGCAGCATCAAAGCGATTGCGTTGTTTGAGTATTCGAATGTGTCACGACGCATCATATGCATCACGATAAAAGATAAATGTAGCATTTTGTACCTATACCTACAAAAAAAACACAAAAAACTGAAACCGTACAGAAACTACAGAAAAAATAAATGCGTCAAGTTCACTAATGTATCTATGGGTAAATTTCCTAAGGTTAGATTAGATGTTAACAAATCAATAAAGACTATAAACCCAAAGAACTATGAAGTACAAAGGAAATTAAAAGCAAGAATGATTATACCTGCCACTCCTTGAATCTTCCATGATTACCTCCATAGCACCTCCTAGCTTGCAGCATATGATTGATGCCCTCAGATTGAGTGTGTGAGCATTTCGACTATGACATTGTCCTATGCAAGTTTTGTAGGATTTAACATAAATATCTATGCATATTCCTATGACAATATGACTCAAAAATGAAAAATAACTCTAATATTAATGCATCAGAATAACGAAGTTCCTCTGTCTAATCCAAAAATGTGAGCAAAATAGCATTTTATAGAAAATGTAATTTTGAATGGACAGACGAGATCGGCCTTCGACAAAGACCTAAAATCAAAGGACTAGATTAATTATGATAATCCCTAATCAAGGATAGGGAAAAATCCTTAAACGAGTGGTTGAGATGTCATCTAAGAAAATCGAATCGACGGTGGAGAATAAATAAGATAATTAATTAGAAAATAAAGATTTTCGAAAATCAAGAGGACAAAGACTGCTTGATTTGTGAGATTCAAAAAATCAAGAAGATAAGGGCTAAATATAAGATCAGATTTGGAAAATCAAGAATTTGCCCAATTACTTGATTTTTTTGGAGGAATATTACCATTTTGAATTAAATTAATTCAAAATATGGATTTTGTGAAATAATAAATAATCGATTTTCAAATTATTTACTAAAATGAACTGACAGTTAAGAAAGTTATATCATTTTAAATAATTTCATTTATTAAAAATGAGGGAAATGTTAATTTTGACAATTAAATAATTAAAGATAATTATTTAATTTAGCAGATATGTTAAATAATTTAATAAATTAATCAATTCATTTAATTATGACAATTAGTGACATATTAAATAAATAAATGAAATTCATTTATTTAATAATTAGGAAGAATAAATGAATAATAAATTAAGAAATTTATTTAATTAGGGGAAGACTTAGACAATTATGCTAGGACGAAAGTGGTAAAAATAGAGCTTGCAGGCCTAGGTCATTTTTAAGTGTCTACAGGTAGAAATTTGAATGAAGCATCGCCGACACAAAGGCCGTGTGATCCGTCGAGTTATCATGAATCACCGGAGTAGTGGGCGAGTGCACGCTGACCTTTTATCTAATAAATGATTCCCTTCCAAGAGTCAGGATTTGGTGCACGTATTAGCTCTAGAATTACTACGGTTATCCAAGTAGATAAGTAACATCAAAGAAACTATAACCGATTTAATGAGCCATCTGTAGTTTCACAGTCTGAAATAGTTCATACTTAGATATGCATGGCTTAATCTTTGAGAAAAGCATATGACTACTAGCAGCATCGACCAGGTACCTTCCAGCCATAGAAGGGTTGCCGCAGGCCTACTAGAGGTAGTGTGCAAACCTGCCCACATGGGAAACTAAAAAGATAAGCATCGGTTCATCCTCGCAATCAAACAAAATCCACTCATAGCTTGAAAGAGGTGGGGTACTCCTGCACGAGAAAATCATCTAAGAAAAAGCCAAAGAGTGATGACAAAGAGCTCCAGTTCACAGGCACCTGAGAAGAACATCCCATATGGAGCCCTTTACCCAAAACTCTCGAAGACTCATGAAAGGCGGGTCTTCAGAGAGCACATCACGTGCCTGACCACCTCAATTATAAGGCTGCTAAGAGACATCCATTTCGTAGGCATATTCCTTGTACATGCTTGGAGTGACGCACCCGCACACAAATAAGCCAATCTCAACTGCCACAAAAAAAATTTCTCCTTGACAAGAATTTTGTTGCCAAGTGCCAACAAAGAACATCGAGCTAGATATAAAAGATCCACGTAGGGAGGAAAGTGATCGAAAAGAGCCTCGATTCACAAGCACCTTGGAAGAACATCCCGTACAAAGCCCTTTACCCAAAAGATCCCCAACAACCCCTGCTTGCGATGTGCCTACCTGGATGGACAACACCATGCACGTGGCCACCTCTATTATAAGATGACTCAGGAGAATCCATTTCCCAAGTATATACCCCCTACGCACATGTGGTGGTGCAACCTGCACGGACAAGCATGTCTTGGCCAACATAAATCATTCCATTTTGAGCACGACTTCGGTAACCATCCTCCGCAGGTAATGCAGCCACCCTGAGGGGAATAGGTACCAACCTACATGGGCTGGAGCATGATGACAAGGAGCTTTGGTTCACAGGAACCTGGGAAGAATATCCCGTACGGAACCCTTTACCTGAGAGACTGAAAGCCACTCATGCTCACGACTGTCATACAGTGAGAGAATATGTTGTGCATGTGACCAAGTAAGGCCACTCAAGGATGTCCATTGCCCAATTATATGCCCCCTATGCACTTTTAGTGGCACACCACGCACAAACAAGCCCACCTCGACCAGCATCACAAAAATTCCCCTCGGAGCAAGATCTTGGCATAATTGCCCACGGCAAATGCAACTCAACAAACATGGAATTCCTACATGGGCAGGAGCATGATGACGTAGAACCAAAATGGGTTCTTTTGAGCCACCGATGCTCCCCACCGATGTGAATAGGATTTTCCTTCGAAGAGGGACCACCGCATTGCCATGGACGCCCTCGGGAGGGGAACAGGTACCTACTTGCATGAGCCAGAACTTGGGACGAACATCACGTATTAAACCCTTTACTCGAAAGACTTGGAGCATCCCACACTCATGAAAATCATGTCGTGAGAGAATACGTTGTGCACGCGACCAAGTAAGGCCACTCAAGGACATCCATTTCCCAGGTATATGCCCCCTACGCACTTTTTGTGGCGCACCCCGCACGGACAAATCCTGCCTCGACAAGCATAATTAAATCCCCCTCGGAGCAAGGCCTTGGGCACAAATCATCCATGAAAAATGTAGCTCAACAGACATAGAATGCCTACACAGGTTGGAGCATGGCGACGCGTAGCCTCACAAGGGACATTTACACGTACCCAAAATGGGGTCTCCGAGCCACCCATGACCCTTGACCAATGTGAACATGCTTTTTTCCCTCAAGAGGGACCACCACATTCTCAAGGATGGAGTTTGATTGCAATAATGCAATGTGCCAAAGATGAAAAACCAATGGCCCAAATGCTAGTAACATGCAGTTTCAGACCAACGCATCATTCGAAGACAACCGTCAAATATCGAAAATGTCGTGCTCCTTTATGACAAATGTGCATGGCGAATACCAACCAAATACAAAGGTGAGAGACTCTAACTGCACCCTAGAGAGCACAATGGAGGAGCTCATTCCAAACTATTGTTTCACAAATACCATCAAGGAACCGACACAAGCACATACAATCATCCTCAAGAGAGGAGAATTCAAGTGATAGGTCTAATCCAAAAGCTCTGAAGATTTCCTCCAGGAACAATCAAGAATGAGACTGATTACATGTTGTCAAGTCTGTTACTGGGTGGACATTACATGTGAGTAGGAAACCAGGCAGCTGTCTTAGTGGCCCGAGGCCAAAGCTACGACTAACTCAAAGTACCCCAGCATTCATCATGCTACTCTTCACATAGAGAATATCGTACTCCTTTTGAACTTTTCACACCATTCCAAGACTGCAAGAGAGCCACTACGCATTGCAATCGGCTGCTATAGGCAAAGTGTGGCATTCAAAGAGACCCCAAGAGCTATAAGAGGGCTCCCAAAAATCCAATTGGAGCCTGACATGGATGAGTTCAGAGCTGACTACCAGTGTTGACCCTTTTCCCACGATGTGTCCAATGTTGAGACCATTCAGAAAATGTAGAAGAGCCCCCTACATAGCAATCGGGTTTCCTTGTGACAGTGACGATGGGTTTTCAACTGAGACGGCGGTGGTATTGCGGTTTTGGAGTGAGAGAAAATTGGAAGGGGAGTAACACTTTAAAATGATTGGGGTGGAGCTGACCATTTTGGTAGAGTGTTGTGTAGTTGGTAGGGTGTAAGAGGGAGCGAGAGAATTTGTGATGGGGAGAAAAATAGAGCACACACTCCCAAGGAATCTCTTTACTCAAGCTGATTTGGACGAGTCTGGATTAGCTACCAGTTCCGATCATTTCCTGAGATGCATCCAAAACATACCCCCGTTCCAAGATAGCAAGAGAGCCTACACAGTAATAGCCGAGTGTCTGAGGCAGGAATCAGGTGTATATAGAACAATCCCAAAAGCTAAACAAGGGATCCCTTACTATAGAACCTGACATGGATGAATTGAAAAGGCTAGCAATGCCAATCTATTTCCCACAAATGCATCCAATGTCGAGACTGTTATGAGACACAGTGAGAGCCCCTACATCGCAATTGGGTTTCCTTGGTGGGAGGGAAAGAGGGATCTTGAACTGGTGAAGGGGAAGCTGGAAGGTGGGTCCAAATGCTGGTGGGAAAATTATGAGCCGAATTGTGACTTTTGCACTCCCTTTTAGGGGAGTGGCACTCCTTCGGGGGTGAGCGGCTTGTAGACTGTTCTTAAGTCCATTCTAGGAGATCCAACTCTAAGAATGGGACAACCATGTAAGATGCTCATGACGAGCAAACTGACATACTTGTCATTTCATGCAGGACATAGGATTCCTATGTCGAGTGCCCAACAAAATCCCTTGGACACGACATGGATGACTCTAGAGTGGCTAGTAGTGTCGTTCATGTTTGCAAGGTGTGTCCAATGATGGGACTGTTGTAGGATGGTGAGGGGGCCACCACATATCAATCCAACATTCTTCATGCATTCCTTTTGGGTGACTTACATGCCCCTCAATCATGACCGTGATGCTGCATGATTAAAAATGATTGCCAAATCCATTTGTTTGAATAGCATCATGGTCACGCATGAGATGCAAGTAGGAGGCAAGCTGAATGAAGAATGCCCTCGATTTTCAACTTTTCACCCAAGCCATGGGCATTCAAAATTTGGTCATCCAAGCCAACTAAACTACTAGACGAGGGCTCTCGCGTCATCCCTTACTAGGTTCCGGTGGAGTTGGGAAAGGCTACTAGTGTCGTTCCATATTATGAGCTGCATCTGATGCTGAGACCATTCTAAGAAGGCGATAGAGAGAAATTGCATAGCAATTCGGTGTCCTGGGCAAGAACCTATATGCCTCTAAAGCATGACTCATGTTGGTGGGTGATGAAAAAACTGAGATCCAAATCCATCCGTTCGCACACCAACAAGATCACACAAGAGGGGAATGCAGGATGGGGAGCTTTCGACTAACTTACCCCCTGGGTGCGTCCCATTTCTGGTGTGACTTGTAGACTATTCGTAAGTCTGCTCAATGACATCCAACTCAGAGAATGGGACAACCATGTAAGATGAAGGTGAAGAGCAGATCGACATGCTTGCCGACTCATGCAGGGCATCGGATTCTTATGCGGCGTACCTGACATGAAGTCCCTTACTTGGGCACAACATGGACTAGTTTGGAGCAGCTACCAGTGCCGCTTGCGTTACAGAGGTGCATTCGATGCTGAGACTGTCTAGGATAGTGACGAAGGAAATGCATAGCAATTCAATGTCCTACATGCATTCTGATCGGGCGACTTGTGTGCCCCCCAAGCGTGATTGTGATGTTGCACGATTAAAACTGACCGCAAAATCCATCATTCATTCAAACAGCATCATGGTCACACTTGGGGGCCATGCAGGGGGGTCAAGTAGAATGACACTTACCCCTATATAATCTATTTGTCTGAATCCCAGGCATTGGTAGGATGAAACTAAGAAATTTCCAAGCTACCTGATTTCTAACTTTTCACCCAAGCCTTGGGAAGTCAAAATTTGTTCCCGTCCAAGCCATCCAACTGCTAGATGACGGCTCCCGAGTCATCCCTTACTTGTTCCTAGGAAAGTTGGGGAGTGGCTACTAGTGTCGTTCCCTATTCTAAGCTGCATCCTCTACCGAGACCATTGGGAGATGGTGAGAGAGCCCTAACATAGCAATACGGTGTCCTGGGGTGGGGACCTACATGCCCCTAAAACCGTGACTGCTATTGGTGCATGATGTAATATCTGAGTGCAAAACCCATCCATCCCTTCGCACACCAACAAGATCATGCTATAGGGACATGCAAGAGGGGTAGCTTTTGACTTACTTATGCCCCCTTAGTGCACCCCAATTCTGGTGCAACTCGATGCACTCATTTTTTAGGGGAGCGTCTTACAGATTGTTCCTAAGTCCATTATAGGACATCCAACTCTAAAAATGGGACAACCGATTAAGATTCTCCTGAAGGGAAAATTTCCATACTTTTCACCTCATGCAGGACACCGGATTCCTATGCAGTGCATCTGACGAAGTCCCTTACTTCAGCATGACATGGACCAGTTTGGAATGACTACTAGTGTCACCCATGTTCACAAGTTTCATCTGATGTCGAGACCATTCTAGGACGGTGAGGGAATCAAACTCTTGTCTTCATCCCAGTCACCTATCAGCGTGACTAAGTATGTAGAGTATCCATCCTTGTGGATAGCTCAACTAAAGCTAAGAGCAGATAACACCCTCGAAGCTGCAGAAGAGTTCACTATTTTCACCATACCAATATGATGAGCATCCAAGAATATAAGACATCTGAGGTGAGGAATCACCACGACCTTAGCCTTCTTCAAAAATTCCTAGCCTAGAATTAGCTCAAAATCTTCCATCTCTATTGCCACAAAGTTCATAGAACCCTGCCATGAGCTGACTCACATGCTCACATCTTTCACATTCCCAATGCACTGTTGAGCTGCTATGTTCGACGGGTCTGTTAGCGGTGGCTATTGCTGCAGCCAAGGTTTGCATGTTTTGTCGCCTCAAATCTGCTTGTGCCCAGGGTTGTAAACCCTTCATTAAAAAAAACAATCGGTCCATCTCGCTCATATCCTTGATCTCGATCATGAGCATTGAGAAGGACTTAATGTAATCTCAGAGTTTACCAGAATGTCGTAGCTCCATCAACCGAGTTCGACATAACCATGCCAAATTTCTTGGGCGGAATTGCTCCCATAATGCTTCTTTAAACTCATCCCATGTAGTGACTTCCACAACACAACATCCATCCTTTATATCCTCAGTTCTAGATCACCACCATAGCTTGGCACTTCCCGTGAGAAATGTTGCAATAGATTTGATCTTTCCCTCTTCATTTAGATTGGGGATGTTTGACAAATATTCATCCATATCCCAAAAGAAATTCTCTAAGAGCTTACCATCTCTCTGGCCATCATATATTTTAGGTTTTCAAAGCTTCAATGCTTTTCCTCATCTAGATTGAGCTATCACTACCTTCATAACATTTAGATCACCAATAATCCACCTTCATCTTTCCCTACTCAAGCATCTTATGTTAGAACTTCGAGTCAGAACTCACCCTCCACATTCTAATGAGCCACAACCCTTGATTCTAGTTTCTCGACCGACTGATGAGTCTATGATCTATGTTGCCCTCTAGTTGTGCACACACCATCAAACACATCATCTCCATGGTATGATGTCGAGGCATGCTTGCTGACATCAGCCATGTCGAAACCCTTGAGCTCCCACCAACACAGCAACAATTCTTTCACTCTGATACCAACTGTTGAGAGGTTAGCAAGTTGAACCCCCGCAACATTGCCAATGCAAACTCAACTCACCTTGTGGAGTCACTACAAGCTCTCATCAAAATCTACGCCTACCTTGCAATGTTAGTGGAACAACAGAAATACAATGCAAGCATTCGAGTAGATAATGAAAAGTAATTGCATAATTGCATCCACAAAATTAAATGCACAGAATTGGGATAAAATATTTTCTAGTTTATTCATCTTACAACAACTGTACATAATTCAAAAATTAAAACCAACTCAGATCGGACTCAGCCGATAATGTTTGAGCAAAGAATAACACTTACACAAATTCCCATGGGACAAATGGGTCCACTCTCTGAACTTGGATGAGCTCATCACACAGAATGCTCCAAAAACCCAACTCGCCATGAGCACCAATGTAAGCTCCAATTCAATACACAATGCAACAATGTACATAATGTACAACACCTCATTCAGACTCACAGGTCTAGGGTTTCAAGTGCTAGTAAGGAAATAAAATACTCCTACTCAATTTACAATCAACTCGGACTTATGCAATCCTACTTTACAGAATAACAAGACAATGAATTCTAGCTCATCCATTTCTTGTCGTATTTGACTCAGAAACCCTTCTTATAGAATCCGGGCTGGAGGTAGGAACTCGACACAACCAATCAAATAGTACCCATTTGCATCACACGGATCACATCCAACCAACAAATGAAATGATAGCCATTTGAAACTACCGATCATAATCAAACACAAACAATGCTAACCAATCAGGAAATTGCAAGTCAACATGTGTCCCCAAATAATGCTTCCCAACCTAGCTTAAATCACTTACATCATAATGCTCAGGCCCACTTTGCATATTAATTTTGAAGTGGATCAGATTCGAGCTCAGGTCGGCTCGCCAACACTGCAACTTCAGAACCAACTCGGCTAGCTTAGCTCTAGATCTCAAAGTTTGTAACATGCCCTATATAAGCTATTTATCTTAATCCAAGGCATCAGTAGGATGACACTGAGAAACTTCCAAGCCCCTGATTTTTGACTTTTCACACAAGCCCTGGGTAGTCAAAATTTGATCCCATCCAAGCCACCCAACTGCTAGACGAGGGCTCCCGATTCATCCCTTACTTGGTCCTAGCAAATTTGGGGAGCGGCTACCAGTGCCGCTCCATATTTCAAGTCCATCTGCTATTGAGACCATTAGGAGAAGGTGAGAGAGCCCCCGTGTAGCAATACGATGTCCTGGACAAGGACCTACATGCCTTTAAATCGTGACTCTTGTTGGTGCACGATGAAATAACCGAGCACAAAATCCATCCATCCATCCCTTCAAACACCAACAAGATCATGCTAGAGGGGTACACAAGAGGGGGAGCTTTCAACTAGCTTATGCCCCCTAGGTGTGCCCCATTTCTAGTGCGACTTGGTGCACTCCTTTCTTATGGGAGCGAGCAAACTATTCTTAAGTCTATTACAGGACATCCAACTCTGAGAATGGGACAACTAAGTAAGATGCTCGTGAAGAGAAAATCACCACCATACTTGTTGCCTCATGCAGGACATCGGATTTGTATGCGGTGTATAAGAGGAAGTCCCTTACTTGGGCATGACATGGATGAGTTTGGAATGACTACCAGTGCTGCACATGCTTGCGAGTTGCGTCTGATGCCGAGACCGTTCTAGGATGACGAGGGAGCCATCGTACAATAATTTTATGTCCTACATGCATTCGTATCGGGTGACCTACATGCCCCTCAATCATGACCGTCTGCACGATTAAAATTGACCACCTAATCTATCTGTCCGAACAACATCACATTCAAGCTTGAGGGGAATGTAGGGGGGTCAAGCCGAATGATGCATGTCCCCTATATAAGCTATTTGTCAAAATCCTAGGCATTGGTAGGATGACACCTAGAAACATCCAAGCCCCCCGATTTCTGAATTTTCACCCAAGCCATGGGCATTCAAAATTTGGTCCCATCCAAGCAACCCAACTACTAGACGAGGGCTCCCGAGTCATCCCTTACTTGGTCCCGATAGAGTTGGGAGTGACTACTAGTGTCATTCCCTATTCTGAGCTGCATTTTATATATAGGCCGTTCGGAGAATGTGAGAGATCCCCTGCATAAAAAGTGAGGTGTCCTGGGCAGGTACCTGCGTGCCCATAGAGCGTGACTCATGTTGGTGCACGATGAAAACACTGACCAGAAAATCCATCCATCCATTCGCACACCAACATGATCATGCTATAGAGGGGTCATGTAGGAGGGGGATTTTTTGACTCAATTAGCCCCCCTATATAAGCTATTTGTCTGAATCCCTGCCATCAGTAGGATGACAGCTCAAAATGGTTGAAACCCCAGATTTTTGACTTTTCACACATAGCTTGCTTTGCATGCCTAACCTCGCCATCAGACTCATTTGACACCCACAAATCCATGGACTTGCACCCTCAAGTCGATCTATTCCCTTATAGGCCCGCAGGCTCTGGTTCCCAACTCACATCGCATCCAGATTGGGCGTTAAGAGAACACATAACCCCCTATATAAGCTATTTTTCTAAATCCCACGCATCGGTAGGATGACCGCTCAAAATGGCTGAACCCCCTGATTTCTGAGTTTTCCCACCGAGATCGCTTTGCATGCCTAACTTTGCCATCAGACTCATTCGGCACCCACGAATCCATCAACTTGCGCCCTCAAGTTGATCTATTCCCTTATAGGCCCAAGGGATCGAGTTCCCAACTCGCATCGCATTTAGATGGGCCTTAAGAGAACACACAAACCCCTACATAATCTATTTCTCTGAATCCCAGGCATTGGTAGGATGACAGCTGAAAATGGTTGAACCCCCTCGATTTCTAACATTTCGCACCAAGATCACTTTTCATGCCTAAGTTCACCATTGGAGTCGTTTGACACCCACGAATCCATTGACTTTCACCCTCAAGTTGATAAGTTCCCTTATAGGCCCCCAGGCTCGGGTTCCCAACTCATATCGCATTCAGACTGGGCCTTAAGAGAACACATACCCCCTATATAAGATTTTGGTCTAAATCCCATGCATTGGTAGGATGACAACTCAAAATGGACGAACCCCCCAATTTTTGAATTTTCTCACCGAGATCACTTTGCATGCCTAACCTCGCCATCGGACTTGTTCGACACCCATGAATCCATCAACTTGCCCCCTCAATTCGATTTTTTCCCTTATAGGCCCCCAGGCTTGGGTTCCCAACTCGCATCGCATTCAGACTGGGCCTTAAGAGAACACATACTCCCTATATAGGCTATTGTTTTGAATCCCAGGCATCGGTAGGATGACAGCTCAAAACAACAAAACCCCCTAATTTTTTACTTTTTGCACACAACTCACTTTGCATGCCTAACTTCGCCATCAAACTTGTTCAGCACCCATGAATCCATCAACTTGCGCCCTCAAGTTAATCTATTCCCTTATACACCCCCAACCTCGGGTTCCCAACTCGCATTGCATTCGAACTGGGCCTTACGAGAACACATACCCCCTATCTAAGCTATTTGTCTTAACCCAGGCATCAGTAGGATGACAACTCAAAACGGACGAACCCCCTGATTTCTAACTTTTTGGAAACAACTCACTTTGCATGCCTAACCTCGCCATCAGACTCGTTCAACACCCACGAATCCATCGACTTGCGCCCTCAATTTGATTTGTTCCCTTATAGGCCCTTGGGCTTGGGTTCCCTAACTCGCATTGCATTCAGACTGGGCCTTAAGAGAATACATACCCCCCTATATAAGCTATTTGTCTGAATCCCAGGCATCGATAGGATGACAGCTCAAAACGGCCAAAGACCCCAATTTTTGACTTTTCACACTGATCTCACTTTGCATGCCTAACCTCACCATTGAACTCATTCAGCACCCACGAATCCATCGACTTGTGCCCTCAAGTCGATCTGTTCCCTTATAGGCCCTCGGGCTCAGATTCCAAACTTGCATTGCATTCGGACTAGGCTTTAAGAGAACAAATACCCCCTATATAAGCTATTTATTTCAATCCTAGGCATCGGTAGGATGACAGCTCATAAAGGCCGAACCCCCTGATTTCTAACTTGTCACACCGAGATCGCTTTTCATGCCTAACTTCACCATCAGACTCGTTCGACACCTACAAATCCATCGACTTGCACCCTCAAGTTGATTTGTTCCCTTATAGGCCCCCAGGCTCGAGTTCCCAACTCACATCGCATTCAGACTGGGCCTTAAGAGAACACACACACCCCCTATATAAGCTATTTTTCTAAATCCTAGGCATTGGTAGGATGACAGCTTAGAATGGCCGAACCCCCCGATTTCTGACTTTTCATACCAGGATCACTTTGCATGCCTAACTTCGCCATCATATTCTTTTAGCAGCCACGAATCCATCGACTTGCGCCCTCAAGTCAATATGTTCCCTTATAGGCCCCTGGGCTTGGGTTCCCCACTCGCATCACATTCAAATTGGGCCTTAAGAGAACACATACCCCCTATATAAGCTATTAGTCAGAATCCCTGCCATCAGTAGGATGAAAGCTGAAAATGGCCGGACACCCCAATTTCTGACTTTTCGCACCAAGCTGGGTGCACTCGAGTTCCCAACTAGGATGCCCCAACTGGGATTCACCAACTCAAGTTCTCGTGTCAACCCTTGGAATCAGGTTCCCAACTCGGTTCTTATGCTGACTCAGCCAAAATAGAACACATATAAGCTATCTATTTGAATCCTAGGCATTGGTAGGATGACGCTGAGAAACAGTTGAACACCTCGATTTCTTACTTTTTGCATTGAGTTGGGTGCACTCGAGTTCCCAACTCGTACGCCCCAACCCGAGCTTTCATATCAGCCCACTTGGAACCTGAGCTCTGAACTGTGTCCAAAACTCTGGCGCAACCCCTGGCTCGAGCCTCGAATCATCCAACTCAGCTCGCCGACTCAGCTCAGGTCGAGCTGCCATCCTGGAATCGCCTTGGAGCACTGCCCTGGCCCCTTAGCACATTGCACTCCCTTACATAAGCTATTTTTCTGATTCTTAGGCATCGGTAGGATGTCGTTGAAAATAGTCAAATGCCCCAATTTTTAAGGCCCAATTTTGGGACCCATTTTTTGACCTCGATTTAGGGACCCTTTTTGGGACCCAATTTTCAGAGCCCGATTTTCAGAACCAAATTTTGGGACCCATTTTTGGAGCCAATTTTTGGGACCCTTTTGGAACCCACTTTTGGACCTTGAACCCTTGACCCTGAACCTTGAGCTTTGACCTTGAACCCTGAACTTTAAACCCTAAACCCTGAACCCTAAACCCAAACCTGAACCCTGGACCTCGAACCTTGAACATTGAAACCTAACCCCGAACCCTAGAACCTACACCCTCGTCCCTAGACACTTGACCCTGGACCCTAGATCTTGACCTTAGCCCTTGAACCTCGAACTTGGACCTTGAAGATTGAACCCTAAACCCCAAACTCTAGAGCCTAAAGCGTGATCCAAAACCCTGAACCATCTACCTCAAACCCTAAACCTAGTACCCTAAACCTTGAATATGGAACCCACAACCTTGAACCGTGAACCCTAAACCTCAGACCTTGGACCCTAAACCCAAACCATGAACCTTGAACCTTGAAACTTGAACCATGACCCCTTCACCCTAGAACCTAAACCCTAAATATCGACCTTGAACCAGGGAGCCCAAACCCTTGACCCTCAACCTTGAACCCTAAACCCTAACCCTAAACACTAAACCCTTGATACTTAACCATGAACCCTGGACCTTGGACCTTTAACCCTAAACTTGGAATTTGAACCCTCGATCTTGAACCATAAACATGAACCCTGAACTTGGATGCTAAACCCTAAAAAATGAACCCTTGGTCATCGACCTTAAATCCTGAACCCGAAAACCTTGACCCTCGACCTAAAACTCTAAACCCGGTCCCTAAACCTTAAAGCCTAGACCCTTGACCTTGAACCCTTGACCTTGAACATTGAACCCTAAAACCTTAACCTCGGTCCTTGAACCCTGAACCTTGATCCTTGAACATTAAACCCTAAACCCTATACCCAGACCATGAACCCTAAACTGGAACCTCGAACCCCTAACCCTTGACCCTACACCGTGGACCCTAAACCTAGAATCCCCCACCGTGTACCTTCAAACTTGGACACTTAACCCTAAAAGAAGACCCAAAACCATGAACCTTGGATGTCGAACCCTAAACTTGAACTGTTGACCCTAGACTCTCAACCCTCAACATTAAACCCTAAACTTAAACCTTGAACCATGAACCCTAAAACTTGAGCCTTGAACATTAAATCCTGAACCCCAAAGCCTAAAGCCAGACTTGAAACCCTAAGCCTAAACCCTAAACCCAGTACCCTGAACTTTGGACCCCTAACCCTAAACCTAGAACACCCCACCCTAATCCTTGAACCCTAAACCTTAGACCCTAGACCCTGAAACCAAACCCTAAACCCTAAACCTTAGACCTTGAACCCTGAAACTTGAACCATGAACCCTTCACCCTAGACCCTAAACCCTAAACATGGACCCCTTACCCTGGACACTAAACACTTAACCCTGGATTGTGAACCCTCACCTGGGACCTTGAACCCTGAACATGGACTTTGAACCCTTCACTCATTTTGGAACCCACCTTTGGACCCTAAACCCTTGACCCAGAACCCTTAAACCTTGACTATGGACCTTAAACCTTGAACCTGGACCCTGAACCCTGAACCTTAAACCCCGAACCTTGAACCATTAACCCTAAACTCTGAACCTCGACCCCAAACCCTAGAACCTACACCCTAGATTGGATCCTGAACCTTAAACCTTGAACCTTGAACACTTGACCCTTAACCCTTAACCCTACCCTCAACCCTTGACCCTTGACCCTTAACATTGGAATTTGAACCCTTAACCCTAAGCCTTAGACCCTGGAAACTAAACCAGGACCCTTGGACCTTAAGCCCTGGACCCTAGACCTTGAGCCATGAGCATGGAAACTAAACCCTAAACCATTGACCCTTGAACTTGATCCCTCAAATTGGACCCTAAACCTTGAACCTTAAACCCCAAACCCAAAACCCAACCTTGCACCCCAGACCCTTAACCCAAGACCTTGGACCTTGAACCCCAAAACCTGAACCCTAAACTTGGACCCTTAACCGTGAACCCTAAAATCTAGACCTTGAACCCTTTAACCTTCACCTTAAACCCTTGACCTTGAACTATGAACCCTAAACATGGACCCCAAACACTTGACCCTCAACCTTTAAGCTTGAACCCTTAACCTTAGACCCTAAACCCTAAACCTGGACCCTGGCACCCAAAACCTTGGACCCTAGACCCTGAACCATGAACATGGACCCTGAACCCTTGACCCTAGACCTTGGTCCCTCACCTTGGACCCTAAACCTTAAACCCTTGTCCTTGACCTTAGACCTTGAATCCTGAACCTCAACCTTAGACACTAAATCCTTAACCTTGAACTGTTGACCCTAAACCATTAAACCTTCAACCTTCACCCTCGACCCTCAACCTTGAACTGTGAACCTTGAACATAGACCCTGAAACTTGGACCCTGAACACTTGACCCTTGACCTTGAAACATGATCCCTATACTTGGACCCTAAACCCTAAACCTCAAACCTTGACCCTGAAGCTGAACCTTGAACCCGAGACGCTTAACCCTTAACCCAAGACCTTGGACCTTGAACCCTAGACACCGAACCTTGAACATGCAACCTGAATTGTGAACATGGACCCTAAACCATAAACCTTGAACCCAAAAGTTGAACCCTAAACATTGTACCCAGACCCTGAACATTGAACCCCTAATCGGGAACCTTCAATCATAGACCTTCAACCCTGAACGCTTGGCCCCTGAACCTGTGACCCAGAACCCTAAACCTAGTCCCGAAACCCTGAAGCCTAGAACCTTGACCTTGACCCTGAAACCTTAAACATCGGACCCTGAAAGTTGAACCACAAAGCCTAATCCCTAAACACTTGTTGTTGACATCAAATCCTTTACTCTAGACCATGAACCCTTGACCATTGACCCTCAACCCTCAACCCAAGACCTTGAACCTTGAACCTCGAGCCTTGAACATAGAACCATGAACCCTAAAAATTGGACCATGAACCATGAAGCCTGAACCCTTGACACTCGACACATGACCATGGACCCTAGTCCTTGACCTTAGACCTTGAACCTTGAACCTTGAACCTAGACCCTAAACCCTAAACTGTTAACCCTTAACTGTTGACCCTAAACCCTAAACTCTGACCATGAACCCCGAACCCGAACCCTTTACCCTAGACTGCAGACCCCTAAATGCTGAACCTGGAACCCCCCACCCTAAACCCTGAATATAGACACAAAACCCTTGACCTTGGGCCCTCGACCCTCGACCCTAGATCCTCCACCTTGAATCATGAGCATGGACCCTGATCCCTTAGCACTAAACCTTGAAGTTGACCAAATCATACTTTGAGACAAAACCCACTTTTGGAACATGAGTTTTGGATTCAATTTTTGAGACCCATTTTTGGACCCTGAACCCTAAACTTGTACCTTGAACCCTCACCCTAGACCTTAAAACCTAAACCTTAGACTCGAGACCCTAAACCCTAATTCTTAGACCCTAAACCATGAAACTAGTCCACAAACCCTCAAGCCTAGACCCTTGACCTTGAACCTAAAACCTTGAATATTGAACCCTTAAACTGGAACCCTAAACCTTGAACCCTAAACCTTGAACCTAAACCCTTGATGAAAACCTTATTATTGGATCCTTAACCCTTTAACCTTCACCCTAGACTGTCAACCTTGAACCGTGAACCATGAACCTTAGACCTCGAACACTTGACCCTTGACCTTGAACTTAACCCTTAACCTTTGACCTTGAACCTGGACCCTTGGACCCTAAACCGTGGGCCCTGAACCCTAGACCCTAGACCTTGAATCATGAACATGGACCCTGAACCCTAAACCATCGACCCTAGACCTTGAACCCTCAACTTGGATCCTGAACGCTGAACCTTAAACATTGAATCCTAGACCTAAACCTGAATGTTGGACCTTGGACCCTAAACCCTTTACCAAAGACCTTAGACCTTGAACCCTAGACCTTGAACCATAAAATTGGACACTGAACTATGAGCATGGACATTGAACCCTAAAGCTTGAACCCAAACCCTGAACACTGAACCCCTGATCATGGACATTGAATCCTGGACCCTGAACCCTTGACCCTCAACTAAGAACCCTAAACCTTGTCCCTAAACCCTTAAGCCTAGACACTTGACCTTGAAACCAAAACCTTAAACATTGAACCCTAAAACTTGAACCCTTAACCCTTAACCCAGGACCTTGAACACTGAACCCTGAACTTGGAACCTAAAACCCTGAACCATGTACCTTTGACATTAGACCATGAACCTTGAACCCTAAACCCTTGACACTTGAAACTTGACCCTAAACACTGGTCCTTGACATTATACCATGACCTTGAACTTCAACTCTTGACCCTAAACCCTTGACCTTAAGCCCTCAACCCTTAACCTTTGACAGTGGACCCTGAATCCTGAACTTGTACCTTGAACAGTGAACTCTAAACCTTGAGCCTTGAAAATTGAGTCCTAGAATTTGAACCTTGGACCCGGAACCCAAGACCCTAAAACCCAAACCCTGGACCCTAAACCTTGAACCTTGGACCCCAACCTTGAAATTGAACCCTAAAAACAATACCCTTAACCCTTGACCTTAAACCCAAACCCTGAACCTAAAAAAAAACCCTTGACCCTTGACCACATACTGTGAACCCATAATGCAAAACCAAAATTGTGAACTTTGGAGCCAATATCCTGGGATGGAACTTTGAGGATAGGAAAATGTCAACGAGACATGGTGAGATTGGGTCTAACGGTAGGGGAAGGGACTGTCAGGGGTTGACATCACATACAAGAATGGATGGGTGGTACAAGATCATACAAATGGTCATTGCATCACGACTGCTTTCCACAACACAATGTAGTGACAAGTTCATCATGGGTGTCATCATACCAGCGTTAGTGCATCAGATCCCATTAGAACACTATAGTTAAGCATGCTTGGGACAAAGTATTACTAGGATGGGTGACCTCCCAGGAAGTCGCGGTGTTGCACCCTTTTCTAGTGTTTTATCAGGTGACCCATTTTTGGGACACATTTTTGGAATGCATTTTTTGGAGCTAATTTTCATGACCCCAATTGTCTAAGGTGGCCTAGTCATGGGACTAGGGCCTACCAATGGGACTCGACTCAAGGACCTTTGATACAAGACTACTGGGATGGGACTCTGATGTGGCATTGGAATGCCCCCGCATTGGATGCCCTTGGAATTGGTACGCCCCACTGGAACTAGACAACCCCTGAAAACCCCCCTCCAAGAACATGTGCCCCCTTATACCCCACATTAGATCAGCCTTGGGGAAGGGAAACCCCAACCCCACTTGGGCACGAGGAACCCCACTTCAGACATTGGGAAGGAAAACTCCAAACCCAAGATGGGACACCTGGACAAGACAACATGGGCAGGACAAGATCGCATGAAAGGTGACTACGTTTTTAGTGTTTTCCCCAAGACAATGTGGTGACAAGTCCTTCATGGGTATGATCATACCAGCATTTGGCACCCATTTTTTGGAGCCCACTTTCGAGACCCCTATTTTCTAAGGTCCCCTAGTCATGGGCCTAGGGTCAACTATCACGGGCATGCCTCTATGTGGCATTAAAACAATAGTGGGGTAATCTCATTCCCCCATAAGGGTTATTCAATGGATTCCTAGGCAATTGTAGGAAATATCCACATTTCTGGCTACCACCTTGAGATCCACCTTTCCACTTTTGACTTGGGAAACCATTACTGCACATGGCTCCTCTTAACCTGGCCTTGAGAAGCCATCAACATACCGAGCCCTCAAAGAATATCACATCCTTCCAATATCATGATAACCTTCCTTTGGTTCCACCCACAGACTTGGTTGTGGTCTTTACTTGTCCTGGTGCTCACTTTGAAACCCTGTTTTGGACCTTGTCTTGAAACCTGGTGCAACCCCTGGTGAAATTGGAACACCCCCCGGTGCCCCATTGGAAAAACCTTGTTTTGTACTTTGGTGCAACCCCTCGTGCACATGGAACACCCTTGGTGCTCCCCTTGGTACTCTATTTTGGTCCCTGGTGTGACCCTTGGTGCAATTCCGGTGCACCCCTCGAACACCCTGGTACACCCCTAGTGTTCCCCTGGAATGGACTAGTGCAGCCTTGGTGTGACCCCTGGTGCAACCCACAGTGCACTTGGAACACCCCTTGTGGCCCCTTTCAACAACCTTGTTTTGAAATTTGGTGCAAACATTGGTGTCGAAGCTAAGATCTATTGCATGTGCAAGTCATCCAAGTCAAGCAAGTCGTCAAAGTCGCCAAGCTCACCAAGTCATCCAAGTTGCCGAAACCAAGATCCAGCACATGTCCAAGTCATCCAAGTCACCAGAGCTCACCAAGTTGTTCAAGTCATCGAAGCAAAGATCTAGTGCATGTCCAAGTTGTCCAAGTCGCCCAAGTCACCAAGTCCTCCAAGTTGCCCAAGTTTCCAAGCTCGCCAAGTCATCCAAGTCGCCAAAGCCAAGATCCAACACATGTCACAGTCCTCTAAGTCACCCAAGTCACCAAGCTCACCAAGTCATCCAAGTTGCCGAAGCCAAGATCTAGTGCATGTCCAAGTCTTCCAAGTTTCCCAAGTCACCAAGGTCAACAAGTTGTCTGAGTTGCTGAAGCAAAAGATCTAATGTATGTTCAAGTCATCCAAGTCACCCAAGTCCCCAAGCTTGCCAAGTCGTCCAAGTTTCCCAAGTCACCAATCCAAGACATCCAAGTTGCCCAAGTCACATGTCCAAGTTGTCCAAGTCATTCAAGTCACCCAAGTCACCAAGCACACCAAGTCATACCCAAGATTGAGTGCATGTCCAAGCCGTCCAAGTCGTCCAAGTCAAAAAGTTTTCCAAGACACCGAAGCCAAGATCCACCGCATGCCCAACTCATCTGAGTCACCCAGGTTTCCATGCTCACCAAGTCGTCCAAGTCACCAAAGCCAAGATCCAATGCATGTCCAAGTCACCAAGCTCACGAAGTCATCCAAGTTGCCAAAGCTAAGATCCAGCGCATGTCCAAGTCATCCAAGTTTCCCAAATCACCAAGCTTACCAAGTTGTCCAAGTTGCCAAAGCCAAGATCTAGTGCATGTCCAAGTCATCCAAGTCATCCAAGTCACCAAGCTCACCAAGTTGTCCAAGTCGCCAAAGCAAATATCTAGCACATGTCCAAGTCATCCAAGTTGCTCAAGTTGCCAAGCTCGCTAAGTTGTCCAAATCACTAAAGCCAAGATCCATCACATTTCCAAGTCATCCAAGTCACGCAAGTTGCCAAGCTCGCTAAGTTTTCCAAGTTATGAAGCCAAGATCCAATGCATGTCCAAGTCGTCCAAGTCACCCAAGACACCAAGCTCACCAAGTCATCCAAGTCGTCAAAGCAAAGATCTAGTGCATGTCCAATTCATCTAAGTCACCCAAGCTACCAAGCTCGCCAAGTCGTCCAAGTCATCAAACCCAAGATCTAGTGCATGTCCAATTCATCCAAGTCACCCAAGTTGCCAAGCTTGCCAAGTCATCCAAGTCACCGAAGCCAAGATCTAGTGCATGTCCAAGTCATCCAAGTCACCCAAGTCGCCAAGCTCGCCAAGTCGTCCAAGTCGCCAAAGCCATCATCCAGGGCATGTCCAAGTCATCCAAGCTACCCAAGTCACCAGGCTCACCAAGTCGTCCAAGTCACCAAAGCCAAGATCCAATGCTTGTCAAATTTGTCCAAGTTGCCCAACTTTCCAAGCTCACCAAGTCATCCAAGTAGCTGAAGCCAAGATCCAACGCATGTCCAAGATGTTCAAGAAGCCCAAGTTGCCAAGCTCACCAGGTCATCCAAGTCACTGAAGCAAAGATCTAGTGCATGTCCAAGTCATCCAAGTCATCCAAGTCACCAAAGAAAATATCGAGCGAATGTCCAAATCATCCAGGTCACCCAAGTCACCAAGCTCACCAAGTCACCCATGTTGCCAAGTCATCCAATTCATTGAAGCCAAGATCCATTCAATGTCCAAGTTTTCCAAGTTGCCCAAGTCACCAAGCTCACCAAGTTGTCTAGGTCATCGAAACCAAGATCTAGCGCATGTCCAAGCTCACCAAGTCATCCATGTCACCAAGCTCGCAAAATTTCCCATGTCACCAAGCTCGCCAAGTCGCCCATGTCGCCAGGTCATCCAAGTCACAGAAGAATAGATCTAATGCATTTCCAAGTTGTCCAAGTTGTCCAAGTCATCCAAGTCTTCAAAGCTAAGATCCAGCACATGTCCAACTCGTCAAAGTCATTGAAGCCAAGATCCAATGCATGTCGAAGTCATCTAAGTCGCCTGAGTCACCAAGCTCACCAAGTCATCCAAGTTTCTGAAGCCAATATCTAGCACATATCCAACTCGTCCAAGTCACCCAAGTCACGAAGCTTGCCAAGTCGTCCAAGTCGCCGAAGCCAAGATCTAGCGCATTTCCAAGTCATCCAAGTTGTTGAGGCCAAGATCCAATGCATGTCCAACTTATCTAAGTCGCCAAGCTCACCAAGTCATCCAAGTCACTGAAGCCATGATCTAGTGCATGTTCAAGTCATCCAAGTTGTAAAAGTAAAGATCTAGCACATGTCCAAGTCCTCCAAGTCACCAAAGTCACCAAGCTCACCAAGTCGTTCAAGTCACCGAAGCTGAGATCCAGTGCATGTCCAAGTCATCCAAGTCACCCAAGTCACCAAGCTCGCGAAGTCATCCAAGTCACCAAAGCCAAGATCCAGCACATTTCCAAGTCATCCAAGTTGCCCAGGTTGCCAACCTCACCAAGTGATCCAAGTCGCCCAAGTCACCAAGCTTGCCAAGTCGTCCACATCGTCAAACCAAAGATACAACACATGTCCAAGTTCTCCAAGTCACCCAAGTCACCAAGCTCGCCAAGTCATCCAAGTCACTGAAGCAAAGTTCTAGTGCATGTCCAAGTCATCCAAGTCACCCAAGTCGCCAAGCTTGCTAAGTCATCCAAGTCACCGAAGCCAAAATCTAGCTTATGTCCAAGTCTTCCAAGTCACCCAAGTTGCCAAGCTTGCCAAGTCATCGAAGTCACCAAAGCCAAGATCCAACACATGTCCAAGTCATCCAAGTTGCCCAAGTTTCCAAGCTCACCAAGTTGTCCAAGTCACTGAAGCCAAGGTCCAGCACATGTCCAAGACATCCAAGTCATGCAAATCACCCAAGTCGCCAAGCTTGCCAAGTCACCTAAGTCACCAAACTCACCAAATCGTCTAAGTCACTGAAGCAAAGATTGAACACATGTCCAAGTCATCCATGTCACCCAAGTCTCCAAGCTCACCAAGTCATCCAAGTTGCTGAAGATAAGATCCAGTGCATGTCAAAGTCGTCCATGTCACCAAGCTCGCTAAGTTGTCCAAGTCATCCAAGTCATCCAAGTCATCCAAGTCACCAAGCTCACCAAGTCGCCTAAGTCACCAAGCTTGCCATGTCATCGAAGTCACCAAATCCAAGATCTACTGCATGTCCAAGTCGTCAAAGTTGTTGAAGTTGCCAAGCTCGCCAAAGTCATCCAAGTTGTCGAAGCCAAGATCCATGGCATGTCCAAGCTTGCCAAGTCACCCAAGTCACCAAGTTTGCCATGTCACCAAATTCACCAAGATCACCAAGTCATCCAAGTCACCAAAGTCAAGAAACAACCATGTCCAAGCTCGCCAAGTCACCCAATTCGCCAAGCTCGCCAAGTCATCCAAGTCACCGAAGCGAAGATCCAGCGCATGTCCAAGTGTTCCAAGTCACCCAAGTTTCCAAGCTCGCTAAGTCATCCAAGTCACTAAAGCCAAGATCCAACGGATGTCCAAGTCTTCCAAGTCACCCAAGTCACCAAGCTCACCAAGTCATCTAAGTTGCCGAAGCCAAGATCAAGCACATGTCCAAGTCATCCAAATCGCGCAAGTCGGCAAGCTCGCCAAGTCGTGCAAGTCATCCAAGTCACCAATCCAAGACATACAAGTTTCCTAAGTCACATGTCCAAGTCATCCAAGTCACCCAAGTCACCCAAGTCACCAAGTCACCAAGTCACCAAGTCATTTGAGTCCCCGATCCCAAGATTGAGCGCATTTTCAAGTCGTCCAAGACACCAAGTCTAAGATCCACCACATGTCCAAGTCATATAATTCACCCAAGTCACCAAGCTCACCAAGTCGTCCAAGTCACTGAAGCCAAATCCAACACATGTCCAAGTCCTCCAAGTCGCCCAAGTTGCCAAGCTCACCAAGTCCTCCAAGTCGCAAAGCCAAGATCCAGTGCATGTCCAAGTCATCCAAGTCACCCAAATCTCCAAGCTCACCAAGTTGTCAAAGTTTTTGAAGCCAAGATCTAGTGCATGTCCAAGTCATCCAAGTCACCCAAGCTTGCCAAGCTCACCAAGTCATCCAAGTCACTGGAGCCAAGATCTAGTGCATTTCCAAGTTGTCCAAGTCGGCCAAGGTGCCAAGCTCACCAAGTCATCGAAGACACCGAAGTGAAGATCCAGTGCATTTCCAAGTTGTCCAAGTCACCCAAGTCACCAAGCTCACCAAGTTGTCCAAGTTATCG
The DNA here is from genome assembly GCA_007258455.2 of Sequoia sempervirens. Classification (NCBI taxonomy): domain Eukaryota; kingdom Viridiplantae; phylum Streptophyta; class Pinopsida; order Cupressales; family Cupressaceae; genus Sequoia; species Sequoia sempervirens. The sequence goes on along the minus strand of VDFB02000017.1, from coordinate 565,961,900 downwards.
AAGCCAAGATCCAACGCATGTCCAAGTCACCAAGCTCACCAAGTCATCCAAGTTGCTAAAGCAAAGATCCAACACATGTCCAAGTCATCCAAGTCGCCCTACAAGTTGCCAAGCTTGCCAAGTCATCCAAGTCATCGAAACCAAGATCTAGTGCATGTTAGATTCATCCAAGTTGCCCAAGTCCCTGAGTTTGTAAAGTTGTCCATGTTGTCGAAGCCAAGATCTAGTGCATGTCTGAGTAGTCCAAGTCACCCAAGTCCCCAAGTTTTCCAAGTCACCGAAGCCAAGATCTAGTGCATTTCTGAGTCATTTGAGTCATCCAAGTTGCTGAGTTCACCAAGTCATCCAAGTCACCCAAGTTGCCAAGCTTTCCAAGTCATCCAAGTTGTCGAAACCAAGATCTAGTGCATGTATAAGTCATCCAAGTCACCCAAGTCATCGAGTTTTCCAAGTCGCCCAAGTCGCCAAGTTCACCAAGTCATCCAAGTCGCCAAGTCTTCCAAGTTGCCGAAGCCAAGATCCAGCGCATGTTTAAGTCATCCAAGTTGCCCAAGATGCCAAGCTCACCATGTCATCGAAGTCGCTGAAGCCAAGATCTGGCGAATGTCCAAGTCCTCCAAGTTGCCCAATTTTCCAAGCTCTCCAATTGGTCTAAGTCATTGAAGCTAAGATCCAGTGCATGTCCAAGTCATCCAAGTCACCCAAGTCGTTAAGCTCACCAAGTCGTCCATGTTGCCAAAGCAAAGATCCAGCGCATGTCCAAGTTGTCCAAGTCACCCAAGTTGCGAAGCTTCGCATGTCATCCAACTCGCCAAAGCCAATATCCAGCGCATGTCCAAGTCGTCGAAGTCACCCAAGTTGCCAAGATCGCTAAGTCGTCCAAGTCACCAAAGTGAAGATCCTGCACATTTCAAAGTCTTCCAGGTTGCCCAAGTCACCAAGCTTGCCAAGTCATCCAAGTCACCCAAGCCAAGATCCAATGCATGTCCAAGTCTTCATAGACGCCCAAGTTGCCAAGCTCACCAAGTCATCTAAATTGCCGAAGTCAAGATCCAATGCATGTCCAAGTCATCCAATTCGCCCAAGTTTCCAAGCTCACCAAGTTGTCCAAGTCATCGAAGCAAAAATCTAGCACATGTCCAAGTCATCCAAGTCGCCCAACTCGCTAAGCTCTCCAACTTTTCCATGTCACTGAAGCCAATATCCAGCGAATGTCTAGGTCATCAAAGTCACCCAACTCACCAAGCTCACGAAGTTGTCCAAGTCACCGAAGCCAAGATCTAGTGCATGTCCAAGTCATCCAAGTCCCCAAAGTCACCAAGCTCGCCAAGTCGTCAGAGTCGCCAAAGCCAAGATCCAATGCATGTGCAAGTCATCCAAGTCGCCCAAGTCACCAAGCTCATCAAGTCATCCAAGTCGCTGAAGCCAATATCTAGCGCATGTCTAAGTCATCCAAGTCACCCAAGTCACCAAGCTTGCCAAGTCATCCAAGTCACCAAAGCCAAGATCTAGCGCATGTCCAAGTCGTCCAAGTCACCCAAGTTGCCAAGCTCGCCATGTCATCCAAGTCATCGAAGCCAAGATCCAGCGCATTTTCAAGTCATCCAAGTTTCCCAAGTTGCCAACCTCACCAAGTCATCAAAGTCACCCAAGTTGCCAAGCTTGCCAAGTCATCCATGTCATCAAACCAAAGATACAGTGCATGTCCAAGTTCTCCAAGTCACCAAGCTCACCAAGTCATACAAGTCATTGAAGCAAAGATCTAGTGCATGTCCAAGTTGTCCAAGTCACCCAAGTCGCCAACCTCGCCAAGATCCAGGTTATGTCCAAGTCATCCAAGTCACCCAAGTCGCTAAGCTCACCAAGTTGTCCAAGTCACCAAAGCCAAGATCCAACGCATGTCCAAGTGTTCCAAGTCACCCAAGTTGCCAAGCTCACCAAGAAGTCCAAGTCGCCGAAGCCAAGATCCAATGCATATCCAAGTCTTCCAAATCACCCAAGTCACCAAGCTTTCTAAGTCATCTGAGTTTCTGAAGCCAAGATCCAGTGCATGTCCAATACGTCCAAGTCATGCAAGGCGCCAAGCTCGCCAAGTCATCCAAGTTTCCAATACAAGACATCCAAGTCTCCCAAGTCACATGTCCAAGTCATCGAAGTCACCCAAGTTGCCAAGCTCGCCAAGTCGTCTGAGTTGCAGAACCCAAGATTGAGCGCATGTCCAAGTTGTCCAAGTTTCCCAAGTCGTCCAAGACACCGAAGCTAAGATCCACCACATGTCAAAGTCATCCAAGTCACCCAAGTCACCAAGCTCACCAAGTCATCCAAGTTGCCGAAGCCAAGATCCAATGCATGTCCAAGTCCTCCAAGTTGCAAAAGTTTCCAAGCTCACCAAGTCATTCAAGTCACCCAAATCACTAAGCTCACCAAGTTTTCCAAGTTGCTGAAGCAAAGATCTAGCACATGTCCAATTCATCCAAGTCACCCAAGTCACCAGGCTCGCTAAGTCATCCAAGTCACTGAAGCCAAGATCTAGTGCATGTCCAAGTCGTCGAATTTTCCCAAGTCACCAAGTTTTCCAAGTCGTCCAAGACACCGAAACCAAGATCCAGCACATTTCCAATCATCCAAGTCACCCAAGTCACCAAACTCACCAAGTTGTCCAAGTTGTCGAAGCCAAGATCCAAAACATGTCCAAGTCATCCAAGTCTCCCAAGTTGCCAAGCTCGCCAAGTTGTTCAAGTCGCTAAAGCAAAGATCCAGCACATGTCCAAGTCATCCAAGTCGCCCAAGCTTGCCAAGCTTGCCAAGTCATTCAAGTCATCGAAACCAAGATCCAGTGCATGTCTGAGGCATCCAAGTCACCCAAGTCACTGACTTTGCAAAGTTGTCCATGTTGTCGAAGCCAAGATCTAGTGCATGTTCGAGTTGTCCAAGTCGCCCAAGTCCCTGAGTTCGCCAATTCGTACAAGTCGCCAAACCAAAGATCTAGTGCATGTCTGAGTCGTCTGAGTTGTTAGAGTTGTTGAGTTCACCAAGTCATCCAAGTCACCCAAGTTGCCAAGCTTTCCAAGTCATCCAAGTCATTGTAACCAAGATCTAGTGCATGTCCAAGTCATCCAAGTCGCCCAAGTCACCGAGTTTTCCAAGTCACCCAAGTCACCAAGTTCGCCAAGTCCTCCAAGTTGTCGAAGCCAAGATCTAGTGCATGTTCAAGTCATCCAAGTCACCCAAGTTGCCAAGCTTGCCAAGTTGTCCAACTCACCGAAGCCAAGATCCAGTGCATGTCCAAGTCGTCCAAGTTTCCCAATTCACCAAGCTCTCCAACTGGTCCAAGTCATCGAAGCCAAGATCTAGTGCATGTCCAAGTCATCCAAGTCACCCATGTCGCCAAGCTCACCAAGTCGTTGATGTCACCGAAGCAAAGATCCACAGCATCTCCAAGTCATCCAAGTCGCACAAGTCGCCAAGCTTCGCATGTCATCCAAGTCGATGAAGCCAATATGCAGTGCATGTCCAAGTTGTCGAAGTCGCCCAAGTCACCCAAGTGAAGATCCAGTGCATGTGAAAGTCTTCCAGGTCGCCCAAGTCGCCAAGCTCACCAAGTCGTTGAAGTCACCCAAGCCAAGATCTAGCACATGTCCAAGTCTTCCAAGATGCCAAAGTCGCCAAGCTCGCCAAGTCATCTGAGTTGCCAAAGTCAAGATCTAGCGCATGTCCAAGTTCTCCAAGTCACCCAAGTTGCCAAGCTCACTAAGTCATCCAAGTCACCAAAGCAAAGATCGAGATCATGTCCAAGTCATCCATGATGCCCAAGTCACCAAGCTCTCTAATTTTTCCATGTCATTGAAGCCAATATCCAGTGCATGTTTAGGTCATCGAAGTCACCCAACTCACCAAGCTCGTGAAGTCATCCAAGTCACCCAAGTGAAGATCTAGCGCATGTCCAAGTCATCCAAGTCACCCAAGTCACCAAGCTCGCCAAGTCATCCAAGTCACCGAAGCCAAGATCTAGTGCATGTCCAAGTCATCCAAGTCACCCAAGTCGCCAAACTTATCAAGTCATCCAAGTCACTGAAGCCAAGATCCAATGCATGTCCAAGTCTTCAAAGTCCCCCAAGTCACCAAGCTCGCCAAGTTGTCCAAGTCACCGAAGCCAAGATCCAACGCATGTCCAAGTCTTCCGAGTCACCCAAGTTGCCAAGGTCACAAAGTCCTCCAAGTCACTGAAGCCAAGATCCAATGCATCTCCAAGGCATCCAAGTTTCCAAAGTTTCCAAGCTCACTAAGTCATCCAAGTTTCTAAAGCCAAGATCCAGTGTATATCTAAGTCATGCAAGTCACCAAAGTCGCCAACCTCATCAAGTTGTTTGAGTCACCGAAACTAAGATCCAACACATGTCCAAGTCGTCCATGTCACCCAACTTTCCAAGCTCCACAAGTCATCCAAGTAGTCAAAGCCAAGATCCATTGCATGTCCAAGTTGTCCAAGTCACCCAAGTCACCAAGCTCGCCAAGTCATCCAAGTTATCAAAGCCAAGATCAAGCGCATGTCCATGTTGTCCAAGTCGCCCAAGTCGCCAAGTTGTCCAAGTTGCTAAAGCCAAGATTGAGTGCATGTGCAAGTCATCCAAGTCACTGAAGCAAAGATCTAGCAGATGTCCAAGTCATCCAAGTCACCCAAGTCACCAAGCTTTCCAAGCCATCCAAGTTGCCGAAGACGAGATCCAGTGCATTTCCAAGTCATCCAAGTTAGCCATGTTGCCAAGCTTGCCAAGTCATCCAATTCGCCGAAGCGAGGATCTAGCGCAATTGAAAGTCATCCAAGTCACTGAAGTCACCAAGCTTGCCAAGTCATCCAAGTCACCGAAGCCAAGATCCAGCGCATGTCCAAGTTATCCAAGTCATTAAAGTCATAAAGGTTGCCAAGTCATCCAAGTCGCTGAAGCCAAGATCTAGTGCTTGTCCAAGTCATCCAAGTTGCCAAGTTTCCAAGTCATCTAAGTCAATGAAGCCAAGATCTAGCGCATTTCCAAGTCATCCAAGTCACCCAAGTCACCAAGCTTGCCAAGTCATCTAAGTCACCGAAGCCAAGATCCAACACATGTCCAAGTCGTCCAAGTCACCCAAGTTGCCAAGCTCGCCAAGTCTTCTAGGTCAATGAAGCCAAGATCCAGCGTATGTCCAAGTCATCCAAGTCACCCAATTCACCAAGCTCTCCAAGTGGTACAAGTCGTCAAAGCCAAGAACCCGCGCATATCCAAGTCGTCCAAGTCACCCAAGTCACCAAGCTCGCCAAGTCATCTAAGTCATCGAAGTCAAGACCTAGTGCATGTCCAACTCATCCAAGTCACCCAAGTCACGAAGCTTGCCATGTCATCCAAGTCACCGAAGCCAAGATCCAGTGCATGTCCAAGTCGTCGAAGCGAAGATACATTGCATCTCAAAGTCTTCCAAGTCGCCTAAGTTTCCAAGCTTGCCAAGTCATCCAAGTCATTCGAGTCACCGAAGCCAAGATCTAGCACATTTCCAAGTCGTCCATGTTGCCCAAGTCACCAAGCTTACCAAGTCATCCAAGTCACTCGGTCACCAATCCAAGACGTCCAAGTCACCCAAGTCACATGTCCAAGTCATCTAAGTCACCCAAGTCACCCAAGTCGCCAATCTCGCCAAGTCATCCAAGTCACCGAAGGCAAGATCCAGTGCATGTCCAAGTTGTCCAAGTCGCCCAAGTCACCAAGCTCGCCAAGTCATCCAAGTCATTGAAGCCAAGATCCAATGCATGTCCAAGTCATCCAAGTCGCCCATGTCACCAAGCTCGCCAATTCATCCAAGTCCCTGAAGCTAAGATCTAGCGCATGTCCAAGTCATCCAAGTCGCCCAAGTCACCAAGCTCGCCAAGTCATCCAAGTCATTGAAGCGAAGATCAAGTGCATGTCTAAGTCATCCAAGTCACCCAAGTTGCCAAGCTCATCAATTTGTCCAAGTTACCGAAGCCAAGATCCAGCGCATGTCCAAGTCATCCATGTCACCCAAGTCACCAAGCTCTCCAAGTTGTCTAAGTCACCAAAGCCAAGATCCAATGCATGTCAAAGTTGTCCAAGTCACCAAAGTCACCAAGCTCGCCAAATTGTCCAAGTCGCTGAAGCCAAGATCTAGCGCATGTCCAAGTCATCCAAGTCGCCCAAGTCACCAAGCTCGCCAAGTCATCCAAGTCGTGAAGGAAAGATATAGCGCATGTCCAAGTTGTCCAAATTGCCCAAGTTTCCAAGCTCACCAAGTCATCCAAGTCACCAAAGCCAAGATCCAGCGCATGTCCAAGTCTTTCAAGTCGCCCAAGTCACCAAGCTTTCCAAGTCGTCCAAGTCACCGAAGTGAAGATCTAGCACATGTCCAAGTCTTCCAAGTCATCCATGTCATCGAATCTAAGATGCAGTGCATGTCCAAGTCTTCCAAGTAACCCAAGTTGCCAAGCTCACCAGGTTGTCTAAGTTTCCAAAGCCAAGATCCATCATGTGTCCAAGTCATCCAAGTCACCTAAGTCACCAAGCTCGCCAAGTCGTTTGAGTCAATGAAGCAAAGATCATCGCATGTCCCAAGTCATCCAAGTCACCAAATTCGCCAAGCTCGCCCATGTCATCTGAGTCACCGAAGCCAAGATCCAATGCATGTCCAAGTTTTCCAAGTCGCTTGAGTCACCAAGCTTGCCAAGTCATCTAAGTCATCGAAGCCAAGATCTAGCGCATGTCCAAGTTGTCCAAGTCACCCAAGTCTCCAAGCTCGCCAAGTCATCTCAGTCACCGAAGCCAAGATCTAATGCATGTCCAAGTCATCCAAGTTGCCCATGTCGCCATGCTCACCAAGATGTCTGAATCACCGAAGCCAAGATCCAACGTATGTCGAAGTAGTCCAAGTCACCCAAGTTGCCAAGCTCGCCAAGTCACCTGAGTCGATGAAGCCAAGATCCAGCACATATCCAATTCATCCATGTCGCCCAAGTCACCAAGCTTGCCAAGTCGTCTGAGTCACCGAAGTTAAGATCTAGTGCATGTCCAAGTCATCTAAGATTTATGTTTTAAGGTCTAGGGTGAGGTTTCAGGGTTCATGGTGGGGCCTCTAGGTCTAAGGTTCAGGCTCCAAAAATGGTTCCAAAAAATTGGATCCAAAACTCATGTTCCAAAAGTAGCTCTCGTCTCAGAGTCTCATTCAGTCAACTTTAGGGTTTAGTGCTAAGGGATCAAGGTCCATGCTCACAATTTAAGGTGGAGGATCTAGGGTGAAGGGTCGAGGGCCCAAGGTTGAGGGTTTTGTGTCTATGTTTAGGTTTCAATGTCTTGGGTTTAGGGTTTAGAGTATATGATCTAGGGTCAAGGGTTTGGGTTCAGTGTTCATGGTCAAGGTTTAGGGTTTAGGGTTCAATTTTTAAGGCTCAAGGTTTAGGGTTCAAGGTCTAGTGTGAAGGGTGAAGGGTAGGTTTAAGGGTTTAGGGTCAATGGTCCCGTTCCCAAGTCCCATCTGATCAACTTCATGGTTCAATGTCTAGGGTATAGGTTATAGGGGTCCAAGGTCCAGGATCGAGGGTCGAGGGTTTAGGGTTTAGGGTCCAAGGTTCAGGCTTCAACACCTAGCCTTCAATGTTCAATCCTTAGGGTTTAAGGAGTAAGCCTCATGGGTCAAGGTCCAAGTTCAATGTTTAGGGTCTAGTGTCAAGGGTTAAGGGACAAGGGTTAAGGTTCATGGGTGAAGGGTTTAGGGTCCAGGTTTATAGTTCATGGTCCAAGGTCCAAGGTCAAGTGTAGAGGGTAGAGGGACAAGGGTATGGGGTCAGGGTTCAAGTTTAAAGGTTCAAGGCCTAGGGTTATTGGTTAAAGGTCAAGGGTCCAGGTTTAGGGATCAAGGTTCAGGTGGGGGTTCTAGGAACAGTGTTTATGGTCCAAAAATGGGTCCCAAAAATTGGATGCAAAACTCATGTTAAAAAAGTGGGTCCCATCCCGAAAACCCATCTGATATCTTCATGGTTCAAGGACTAGGGTATAGGGTTCCTGGTTTAGGGTTTGGGATCTAGGCTATAGGGTCTAAGGTCTAGGATAAAGGGTCAAGGGTTTAGGGTTTGGTGTTCAAGGTTCAAGGTTTAGGGATTGGCTTTAGGGTCCAGGGTTTAGCGTTCAGGCTTCAATGTTCAATGCTCGTGGCTTATGGTTTAGGGTTCATGGTTCAAGATCCAAGTTTAGTATTTAGGGTATAGGGTCTAGGATTTAGGAACAAATCTTAAGGGTCAAAGGTCGAGGGTCTAGGGTCTAGGTTTATAGTTCATGGTCCAAGGTCAACGTCTAGGGTCCAGGGTCTAGGGTCAATGTTGAGGGTATGGGTTAGGGTTCAAGCTTTAGGGTTGAAGGTTGAAGGTCTAGGGTTATTGGTTGTTGGTCAAGGTTCCAGGTTTAGGGATCAGCGTTCTGGGTGGAGGTTCTAGGTCTAGTGTTCAGGGTCCAAAAATAGGTCCCAAAAATTAGATCCAAAACTCATGTTCCAAAAGTGGGTCTTGTCCTAGAGTCACATTCGGTTAACTTCAAGCTTTAGGGTCCATGTTTAGGGTTCAAGGTCTAGGATCCAGGGTTCAAGGTTCATGTTCACAATTTAGGGTGGAGGGTCTAGGGTACAGGGTCCAGGGTCTAAGGTTCAGGTTTTAGGGTACATGGTCAAGGGTCAAGGGTTTAGATTCAAGTTTTGGATTTGGGTTTAGGGTTCATGGTTCAAGCTTAAGGGTCAAGGGTTCAAGGTACGAGGTTTAGGTTTGGGGTTCAAGGTTTAGGGACCAAGGTTTGGGCTTGAGGGTTTAGTGCTTAAGGCTCAAGGTTTAGAGTTCAGGGTTCAAGGTAAAAATTTTAGGGTTCAGGGTCAGGGTCTAAGGTTTAGGGTTAAGGATTCAAGGTCAAGGGTTTAGGGTCTAGGGTCTAGGTTCAAGGTTCCAGGTCTAACGTCATGGACTAGGGTCCAAGGTCAAGTATCAAGCATCAAGGGTGTGGGGTTAGGGTTCAAGGTCTAATCTCTAGGGTCCAGCTTTTTGGGTTCATGGTTCATGGTCCAGGGTATAGGGTTGTACGTTCAAGGCTTAGGGTCTAGGGTTCAAAGTCCTTGGTTAAGCATTTAGGGTCAATAGTCAAGGGTTCATGGTCAAGGGTCAAGGGTTTAGAGTTAAGGGTTCAGCTCTAACATTCAAGTTTTAGCATTCAAAGTTTAAGGTTTTGGGTTCAAGGTCAAGGGTCTAGGCTTCAAGGTTTAGGGACCAAGCTTAGGTTTCTAGGTCAAGGGTCAAGGATTCAAGGGCCAAGGGTTCAGGGTTCAAGGTCCACAATTAGGGGCGAGCCGAGTTGCAGGGCGAGCTGAGTCAGATGGGGAACCAAGTTGGGCCAAGCTGAGTAAGGTAGTTGAGCCAAGTTGGAGGGTGAGCTAAGTTAGGCAGGCGAGCCAAGTTGGAGGGAAAGCTAAGTTAGGGATTAGAGCCAAGTTGGAGGGTGAGCTAACTCAAGAAGGCGAGCAAAGTTGGAGGGTGAGCTGAGTTAGGTAGACGAGCCGAGTTGGAGGACGAGCTAAGTCAGGTAGGCAAGCCGAGTTGGAGGGCGAGCTAAGTCAGGTAGGCGATCCAAGTTGGAGGGTGAGCTGAGTCAGATAGGGAGCCAAGTTGGGCCGAGCCAGGGGTTGTGCCAAAGTTTTGGACAAGGTTCAGAGCTAGGGTTGGCTTGTCTGAGTTGGGAAGTCAAGTGCACCCAGCTCAATGTGAAAAGTTGGAAATCAGGGTGTTTCACCATTTTTCAACATCATCCTACTAATGCCTAGGATTCAAACAAATAGCTTATATAGGGGGGTATGTTTTCTATTTTGGCCAAGCCAGCATAAGAACTGAGTTGGGAACTTGATTCTGAGGGCCGACATGAGAAATTGAGTTGGTGAATCAGAGTTGGGGTGTTCGAGTTGGAAACTCGAGTGCACCCAGCTCGGTGTGAAAAGTTAGAAATCAGGGTGTTCGACCATTTCCAACTATCATCCTACCAATGCCAGGGATTTTGAAAAATAGCTTATATAGGGGGTATGTGTTCTCTTAAGGCCCAGTCTAAATGCGATGTGAGTTGGGAAGCTGAGTTTGGGGGCCTATAAGGGAACAGATTGACTTGAGCACACAAGTCGATGGATTCGTGGGTACCGAATGAGTTTGATGGCGAGGTTAGGAATGCAAAGCGAGCTCCGTGTGAAATGTCAAAAATCAGGGGGTTTGACAGTTTTGAGTTGTCATCCTATCGATGCCAAGGATTTGGACAAATAGCTTATATAGGGGGTATGTGTTCTCTTAAGGCCCAATCTGAATGTGATGTGAGTTGGGAACTCGAGCCCAGGGGACTATAAGGGAACACTTCGACCTAAGGGCACAAGTCGATGGATTTGTGGGTGTCGAACGAGTCTGATGGTGAGGTTAGGCATGCAAAGCTAGCTAAGTGCGAAAAGTAAGAATTGGGGGTTTGGTCATTTTGAGCTATCATCCTACTGATGTCGAGATTCAAACAAATAGCTTATATAGGGGGTATGCATTCTCTTAAGGCCCAGTCTGAATGTGATGTGAGTTGGGAACCCGAGCCTAGGGCCCTATAAGGGAACAAATCAACTTGAGGGTGCAAGACGATGGATTCATGAGTGTCAAATGAGTCTGATGGCGAGGTTAGGCATTTAAAGTGAGCTCGGAGTGAAAAGTCAGAAATCAGCGGGTTCGGCCATTTTGAGCTGTCATCCTACCGATGCTAGGGATTCAGACAAATAGCTTATATAGGGTGTATGTGTTCTCTTAAGGCCCAGTCCAAATGTGATGCGAGTTGGGAACCTGATCCTGGGGGCTTACAAGGGAACAGATCAACTTGAGGGCACAAGTCGTTGGATTTGTGGGTGTCGAATGATTCTGATGGCGAGGTTAGGAATGTAAAGCTAGCTCAGTGTGAAAAGTCAAAAATGAGGGGGTTTCGGCTATTTTGAGCTGTCATCCAACTGATGCCAGGAATTCTGACAAATATCTTATATAGGGGGTATGTGTTCTCTTAAGGCCCAATCTGAATGTGATGCAAGTTGGGAACCCAAGCCCGGGTGCATATAAGGGAACAGATTGACTTGAGGGTGCAAGTTGATGGATTCATGGGTGTCAAATGAGTTTGATGTTGAGGTTAGGCATGCAAAGTGAGCTCAGTCTAAAAAGTTGGAAATCGGGGGGTTCAGCCATTTTTAGCTGTCATCCTATCGATGCAAGGGATTCAGAAAAATAGCTTATATATGGGCTATGTGTTCTCTTAAGGCCCAGTCTGAATGCAATGCGAGTTGGAAACCCGAGCCTAGGGGCCTATAAAGGAATAGATTGACTTGAGGGTGCAAGTGGATAGATTCATGGGTGTCAAACGAGTCCAATGGCGAGGTTAGGCATGCAAAGTGAGCTCGGTGCGAAAATTCAAAAATTGGGGGGTTCAACTATTTTGAGCTTTCATCCTACCGATGGCAGGGATTCAAACAAATAACTTATATTGGGGGTATGTGTTCTCTTAAGGCCCAGTCTGAATGCGCCTCAGGGCCTGTAAGGGAACATGAGCCTCAGGGCCTGTAAGGGAACATATTGACTTGAGGGCACAAGTCAATGGATTCGTGGGTGCCGAATGAGTCTGATGGCGAGGTTAGGCATGTAAATCGAGCTTGGTGTGAAAAGTTGGAAATTGGGGGATTCAACCATTTTGAGTTTTCATCGTACTAATGTCGAAGATTCTGACAAATAGCTTATATAGGGGGTATGTGTTCTCTTAAGCCCTAGTCCGAATGTGATGCGATTTGGGAACCTGAGGCCGAGGACCTATAAGGGAACATATCAACTTGAGGGCACAAGTCGATGGATTTGTGGGTGCCACACGAGTCTGATGGCGAGGTTAGGCATGCAAAGTGAGCTCAGTACAAAAATTTAGAAATTGGGGGGTTCGAACATTTTGAGCTGTCATCCTACCAATGCTAGGGATTCAGACAAATAGTTTATATAGGGAGTATGTGTTCTCTTAAGGCACAGTTTGAATGCGATGCGAGTTGGGAACCCAAGCCCAGGGGCCTATAAGGGAATATATCAACTTGAGAGCACAAGTTGATGGATTTGTGGGTTCCAAATTAGTCCAATGGTGAGGTTAGGCATGCAAAGAAAGCTTGATGTGAAAATTTTGAAATCAGGGGATTCGGTTGTTTTGAGTTGTCATCCTACCGATGCTAGAGATTTAGACAAATAGCTTATATAGGGGGTATGTGTTCTCTTAAAGCCCAGTCTGAATGTGATGCCATTATGGAACCCAAGCCTGGGGGTCTATGAGGGAAAAAATCAACTGGAGGGTGCAAGTCGATGGATTCGTGGGTGCCGAATGAGTTCGATGGTGATATTAGGCATGCAAAGCAAGCTCGGTGTGAAATGTTAGAAATCTAGGGGTTCGATGTATATGAAAATTTTTGAAATCAGGGTGCTCGAACGAATTTCAGCATCATAGTACCGATGTTGGTGATTCAGAAAAATAGCTTATATAGGTGGGTAATTTAGTCAAAAGCTCCCCCTCTTGAGTGACCCCTCTATACCATGATCGTGTTGGTGTGCAAATAGATGGATGGATTTAGTGCTCAATTTTTTCATCGTGCACCAAAACGAGTCACTCTCTATAGGAATATAGGTCGATGGATTTGTGGGTGTCAAATGAGTTCAATGGCAATATTAGACAATCAAATTTAGCTCGGTGCAAAATGTTAGAAATCTGGTTGTTCGATGTATATCAAATTTAAAAAATCAGGGTGCTCGAATGAATTTCAGCATCATCCTACTGATGTTAGGGATTCAGACAAATAGCTTATATAGGGGGGTAATTAAATCAAAATCTCCCCCTCTTGCATGACCCCTCTATAGCGTGATCGTGTTGGTGTGCAAATAGATGGATGGATTTGGCGCTCAATTTTTTCATCGTGCACCAACACGAGTCTCTCTATAGGCATGCAGGTCCCCACACAAGACACCTCAATTTTATGTAGGGGCTCTCTCACATTCTCTGAATGGCCTTAGTATCAGATGTAGCTTGGAATAGGGAATGGCAATGGTAGCCACTCCCAACTCTGTCGGGACCAAGTAAGGGATGACTCAAGGGCCCTCGTCTAGCAGTTGGGTTGCTTGGTCGGGACCAAATTTCTACTACCCATGGCTTGGGTGAAAAGTTGAAAATCAGAGGGCTTGGATGTTTCTCGATGCGGTGTTACTGATGCCTGGGATTTAGACAAATAACTTATATAGGGTAAATGCATCATTTGACTTGACCCCCTACGTGCCCCTCAAACTCGACCATGATGTTGTTCGAACAGATGGATTAGGCAGTTGGTTTTAATCATGTAGCATCATGATCACACTTCAGGGGCATGTAGGTCACCCAGTTAGAATGCATGCAGGACATCTGATTGTTGTGTGGTGGCTCCCTGACCATCCTAGAATGGTCTCAACATTAGATGCAACTTGTGAACATAGGCAACACTTGTAGTTGTTCTGAACTTGGCCATGTTGTGCCCAAGTAAGGGACTTCTTTAGATACACCGCATAGGAATCTGATGTCCTGCAAGAGGCAACAAGTATGGTGATTTTATCTTCACAAGAATCTTACTCGGTTATCCCATTCTCAGAGTTGGATGTCCCGTAACAGACTTAGGAATAGTCCACAAGACGCTCTCTTCAAAAAGGAGTGCACCAAATCGCATGAGAAATGGGGCGCACCCAGGGGGTGTAAGCCAGTCAAAAGATCCCCCAACTATGTGCCCCTCTAGTGTGATCTTGTTGCTGTGCAAAGGGATGGATGGATTTTGCACTTAGTTATTTCATCATGCACCAATAAGAGTCACAGTTTAGATGCATGTAGGTCCATGCTTAGGACACCGTATTGCTATACGGGGGCTCTCTCACCTTCTCCTAACCATCTCGGTAGTGGATGTAGCTCAGAATAGGGAATGACACTGGTAGCCGCTCCCCAACTTTGTTGGGACCAAGTAAGGGATGACTCGGGAGCCCTTGTGTAGTAGTTGGGTGGCTTTGACGAGACCAAATTTCAACTGCCCACGGCTTGGGTGAAAAGTCAAAAATTGGGCTGATTGGATGTTTCTCGGTGTCATCCTATTGATGCCTGGGATTCAAAAAAATAGCTTATATAGGGGACATGTGTCATTCAGCTTGAACCCCCTGCATGCTCCTCAAGCTTGATCGTGATGTTGTTTGGATGGATGGATTAGGCGGTCGGTTTTAATCGTGTAGTATCATGGTCATGCTTAAAGGGCATGCAGGTCGCCCGATTAGAATGCATGCAGGACATCGGATTGTTGTGCAGTGGCTCTCCCATCATCCTAGAATGGTCTCAACATCAGACGCAACTCACAAACACGGGCGATACTGATGGTCATTCCAAACTTGTCCATGTCATGCCCAAGTAAGGCACTTCATCAAAAACACCTCATAGGAATCTAATGTCCTGCACGTGGCATAAAGTATTTCAATTTTCTCTTCACACCTAGGGAGCATAAGCCAGTCAAAAGCTCCCCTTCCTATGTAATCTTGTTGGTGTGTGAAGCGATGGATGGATTTTGCACTCAGTTATTTCATCATGCACCAATAGGAGTCACAGTTTAGAGGCATGCAGGTCCTCGCCCAAGACACCATATTGCTATGCAGGGGCTCTCTCACCTTCTCCTAACGGTCTCGGTAGGAGATGCAGCTCGAAATAGGGAACGAAATTGGTAGCTGCTCCCTAACTTTGTTGGGACCAAGGGATGACTCGGGAGCCCTTTTCTAGTGGTTGGGTGGCTTGGACGAGACCAAATTTTGATTCCCATGGCTTGGGTGAAAAGTTATAAATTGAGGGGCTTGGACATTTCTTGGTGTCATCCTACCGATGCCTGGGATTTAGAAAAATAGCTTATATAGGGGATATGTGTCATTCTGTTTGACGCCCCTGCATTCCCCTCAAGCTTGACCATGATACTCTTCAGACAGATAGGCGGTCGATTTTAATCGTGCAACATCACGTCACGCTTGAGGGGCATGTAGGTCACCTGATTAGAATGTATGCAGGACATCAGATTGTTGTGCAATGGCTCCCTCACCATCCTAGAACGGTCTCGACATTGGATACAACTCATGAACATGAGTGGCACTTGTAGTCACTCTAAACTTGTCCATGTCATGCCCAAGTAAGGGACTTCATCAAATACATTGCATAGGAATCTAATTTCCTGCATGAGGTGGCAATGTTGTCAATTTTCTCTTCACAAGCATTTTACACGGTTTTCCCATTCTTAGAGTTGGATGTCTCGTAATGGACTTAGGAATAGTCTGCAAGATGCTCCCCTAAAAAAGGAGTTCACCAACTCATACCAGAAATGGGTTGCACTCAGCATAAGCCAATCGAAAGCTCACCCTCCTACATGCCCTTCTAGCATCATGTTGTGTGAAGGGATGGATGGATTTTGTGATCAGTTATTTCATCATGCACCAACAGGGGTTGCGGTTTGGAGGCATGCAGGTCCCCGCCCAGGACACCATATTTCTATGTGGGGGATCTCTTACCTTCTCCTAATTGTCTCAGTAGCAGATGCACCTCAAAATAGGGAACGACACTGGTAGCTACTTCCCAACTTTGTTGGGACCAAGTAAGGGATGACTCTGGAGCCCTCGTCTAGTAGTTGGGTGGCTTGGACAGGACCAAATTTTGCCTGCCAATGGCTTGGGTGAAAATTCAAAAATTGGGGGGCTTGGACATTTCTTGGTGTTATCCTACCGATGCCTGGGATTTAGAAAAATAGCTTATATGGGGACTTGCATCATTCCGATTGACCCCCCTGTGTACCCCTCTAGCTTGATAGTGATGTTCAAACAGATGGATTAGGCGCTTGATTTTAATTGTGCAACATCATGGTCACAATTGAGGGGCACATAGGTCACCTTATTATAATGCATGCAGAACATCAAATTTTTGTGTGGTGGCTCCCTCACTGTCCTAGAATGGTCTCGGCATCGGACACAACTCGTGAACACGAGTGACACTGAAATTCATTGCAAACTCATCCATTCCGTTCCCAAGTAAGGGACTTCGTCGAATACACCACATGATGGATGGAATTTGCACTTAGTTATTTCATTGTGCACCAATAGGAGTTGTGCTTTAGAGGCATGTAGGTCCCCACCTAGGACACCGTATTTCTATGCAGGGTCTCTCTCGCCTTCTCCTAACGGTCTTGGTAGCGGATGCAGCTCAGAATAGTGAATGGCACTGGTAGCTACTCCCTAACTTTGTTGGGACCAAGTAAGGGATGACTCAGGAGCCCTTGTCTAGTAGTTGAGTGGCTTGGATGAGACCAAATTTTGACTACCCATGGCTTGGGTGAAAAGTCAAAAATTGGGGGACTTGGATTTTTCTCAGTGTCATCCTACCGATGCCTGGGATTCAAACAAATAGCTTATATAGGGTACAAGTGTCATTCTGCTTGACCCCCTACATGCCACTCAAGCGTGACCATGATGTTGTTTGAATGGATGATGGATTTTCTAGTCGGTTTTAATAGTGCAGCATCATGGTCTCGCTTGAGGGACATGCAGGTCACCTGATTAGAATGCATGCAGGACATCAGATTGTTGTGCGGTGGCTCCTTCGCTGTCCTAGAACAGTCTCGGCATCAGATGCAACTCACGAACATGAGTGACACTGGTAGTCATTCCAAACTCATCCATGTCATTCCCAAGTAAGGGACTTCCATCAGATACACCTCATAGGAATCTGATGTCTTGTATGAGGTAGAAAGTATGGCAATTTGATCTTCATGAGCATCTTACTCAGTTGTCCCATTCTCAGAGTTAGATGTCCCATAACAGACTTAGGAAAAGTCTGTAAGATGCTCCCCTAAAAGGGAGTGCACCAAGTTGCACCAGAAATGGGGCACACTCAGGGGGCATAAACTAGTTGAAAGCTCCCCCTCCTGTGTCCCCCTCTAGTGTGATCTTCTTGGTGTGTGAAGGGATGGATGGATTTTATACTCATTTATTTCATTGTGCACCAATAGGAGTCATAGTTTAGAGGCATGCAGGTCCCCCCCTAGGACACCGTATTGTTATGTTGGGGCTCTCTCGCCTTCTCCTAATGGTATCGATAGCGGATGTAGCGCAGAATAGGGAAGACACTGGTAGCCACTCCCCAACTCTACTGGGACCAAGTAAGGGAAGACTCTTGAGCCCTCATCTAGTAGTTGGGTGTCTTGGATGAGACCAAATTTTAGCTGCCCACGGCTTGGGTGAAAAGTCAAAAATTGGGGGGCTTGCACGTTTCTCAGTATCATCCTACCGATCCTTGGGATTTGGACAAATAGCTTATATCAGGGACAGGTTTCATTCTACTTGACCCCCCTTCATGCCCCTCAAGCGTGATCGTGATGCTATTCGAATGAATGATGGATCTTGCGGTTGGTTTTAATTGTGCAGCATCACAGTCACACTTGAGGGGCATGTAGGTCGCCCAATCAGAATGCATGTAGGACATCAATTTTCTATGCAGTGGCTCCCTCACTCTACTACATGGTCTTGGCATCAGACGCACCTCGATAATGTGAGTGGAACTAATAGCTGCTCAAAACTCATCCACGCAATGCCCGTTTAAGGGACTTCATGTCAGGTATGCCACATAGGATTCTGATGTCTTGCATGATTCGGAAAGCATGTCAATTTTCTCTTCACAAGCATCTTACACAATTGTCCCATTCTTTGAGTTGGATGTCCAAAAATGGACTTAGGAATAGTCCACAAATCGCACCAGAAATGGGGCACACCCGAGCAGTAAGTAAGTCGAAAGCTCCCCCTCCTACATGCCCCTCTTGCATGATCTTGTTGGTGTGTGAATGGATGGATTTGGATCTCAGTTTTTTCATTATGCACCAACATGAGTCATGCTTTAGAGGCACACAAGTTCCCATCCATGACACTGGATTGCTATGCGAAGGCTCTCTCTCACCTTCTTTGAATGGTCTCAACATCGAATGCAGCTTGGAATAGGGAACGACACTGGTAGTTGCTCCCAACTCCTCCGGTACCTAGTAATGGATGACACGGGAGCCCTCGTCTAGTAGTTGGATTGGCTTGGATAACCAAATTTTGAATGCCCATGGCTTGGGTGAAAAGTCAAAAATCATGGGCATGCTTCATTCAGCTTACCCCCTGCTTGCATCTCAAGCGTGACTATAATGCTATTTGAACGGATGGATTTTGTGGTCATTTTTAATCATGTAGCATCATGGTCATGCTTGAGGGACACACAAATCACCTGATAGGAATGCATGCAGGACATCGGATTGATATGTGGTGGTGCCCTCGCCGTCCTAGAACATTCCCATCATTGGGCGCACCTTGCGAATGTGAACAACACTGGTAGCCACTCCAAACTTGTCCATGTCATGTCCAAGTAAGGTATTTCATTGGGTACTCTGCATAGGAATACTATGTCCTACATGAAATCACAAGTGTGATGATTTTCTCATCATGAGCATCTTACACAGTTGTCACATTCTCAGAGTTCGATGTCCCGAAACGGACTTAGGAACAGTCTGCAAGCTGCTCCCCTCAGAAGGAGTGCCACTCTCCTAAAATGGAGTGTAAAAGTCACAATTCAGCTGACAATTCTCTCATCATCATTTAGACCCACCTTCTAGTTTCCCCTTCACCAATTCAAAATCCCTCTTTCCTTGCCACCAAGGACACCCAATTTATATTTTGGGGATCTCTATGTGTCTCATAATAGCTCGACATTGGACACATTTGCAGGAAAAAGATTGGCATTGGTATCCTTTTCAAAGTCATCCATGTCGGGCTCTAAAATAAGGGAGCGCTTGTTTGGCTTTTGGGTTTGTTCTATATACACCCAACTCCACCTTGAACACTCAACTATTGATGTGTAGGCTCTCTTGCTATCTCAGAATGGGGCTATGTTTTAGATGCATCTCAGGAAGTGATCGACACTAGTAGCTGATCTAGACTCGTCCAAATCAGCTTTAGTAAAGAGATTCCTTGGGAGCCTCTGTTTAACTCTTAGGTTGCTTGGGAGGATGTGCTCCATTTTTCTCCCCTCCATAAATTCTCCCACTCCCGCTTGCACCTGACCAACTACATAATGTTCTTCTAAAATGCTCAGCTCCACTCCAATCATTTCAAAGTGTTATTCCCCTTCCAATTTTCTCTCACCCCAAAACTACAACACCCCCGACGTCTCACTTGAAAACCCATCTTCATTGTCCCAAGGACACCCAATTGCTATATAGGGGGATCTTTTGCATTTTCTGAGCAGTCTCAACATTGGACACATCACTAGAAAAGGGTCGACACTGGTATTCGCTCTAAAATATTCCATGTCAGGCTCCAATGCAATTTTTGGGAGCCCCTTCTAGCTCTTGCGGTCTCTCTGAATGCTGCACTCTGCCTAGGACAGCCGATTGCAATGCGTGGTGGCTCTTTTATAGTCTTGGAACGATGTCAAAAGTTTAAAAGCGACATGATATTCTCTCTACAAAGAGTGGCATGATGATTGTTGGGGTTATTCAAGTTAGTCATAGCTTTGGCCTCAGGCCACTGAAATGGTTGCCTGGTTTCCTACTCGCAAGTCATGTCTACCCAGTAATAGACTTGATAACATGTAATCGGTCTCATTCTTGATTTTTCCTAGATGCAATCTTTAGAGCTTTTGGATTAGACCTATCACTCGAATTCTCCTCTCTTGAGGATGATTGTGTGTGCTTGTGTTGGTTCCTTGATGGTATTTGTGAAACAATAGGTTGGAATGAGCACCTCCATTGTGCTCTCTAGGGTGCAGTCAAAGGCTCTCGCCTTTGTATTCAGTTGGAATTTCTCTCATCATCATTCAGACCTGCCTTCTAGTTTCCCATTCACCAATTCAAGATCTCTCTTTCCTCCCCACCAAGGACACCCAATTGCTATTTGGGGGCTCTCTATGTGTCTCGTAACGGTCTTGACATTGGACGCATTTGTGGGGGAAACAAATTGGCACTGGTAGCATTTTCAAAGTCATCCATGTCTGGCTCTAAAATAAGGGAGTGCTTGTTTGGCTTTTGGGTTTGTTCTATATACAGCCGACTCCACCTGGGACACTCAACTGTTGATGTGTAGGATCTCTTGCTATCTCGGAATGAGGGTATGTTTTTGATGCATCTCAGGAAGTGATTGACACAGGTAGCTGATCTAGACTCATCCAAATCAGCTTCAGTAAAGAGATTCCTTGGGAGCCTTTGTTTAACTCTCGGGTTGCTTGGGAGGATGCACTCCATTTTTCTCCCCTTCAAAAATTCTCCCACTCCTACTTGTGCCCGACCAACTACATAACACACTTCTAAAATGATCCCCTCAAGAGGAGTGCCACTCTCCTAAAACAGAGTGTAAAAGTTGCAATTCGGTTGACAATTCTCTCATCATCATTAAGACCCGCCTTCTAGTTTCCCCTTCACCAATTCAAGATCCCTCTTGCCTCCCCACCAAGGACACCCATTTTCTATTTGGGGGATCTCTATGTGTCTTGTAATGGTCTCGACATTGGACACATTTGCGGGAAATAGATTGGCACTAGTAGCCTTTTCAAACTCGTCCATGTCGGGCTCTAAAATAAGGGAGCGCTTGTTTGGCTTTTGGGTTTGTTCTATATACACCTGACTCCACCTAGGACAATCAACTGTTGATGTGTAGGCTCTCTTACTGTCTCAAAATGGGGGTATGTTTTGGATGCATCTCGGGAAGTGATCGACACTGGTAGCTGATCTAGACTCATCTAAATTAGCTTCAGTAAAGAGATTCCTTGGGAGCCTCTGTTTAACTCTCGAGTTGCTTGGGAAGATGCACTCCATTTTTCTCCCCTTCACAAATTCTCCCACTCCTGCTTGCAGCTGACCAACTACATAATGCACTTCTAAAATGCTCGGCTCCACCCCAATCATTTCAAAGTGTTACTCCCCTTCCAATTTGCTCTCACCCCAAAACGACAACACCCTCGCCGTCTCACTTGAATACCCATCTTTACTATTGCAAGGACACCCAATTGCTATGTAGGGGGATCTTTTGCATTTTCTGAGCAATCTCGACATTGGAAACATCACTGGAAAAGGGTTGAAAGTGGTATTCACTCTAAAATATTGCATGTTAGGCTCCAATGGAATTGTTGGGAGCCCCTTCTAGCTCTTGCGGTCTCTCTGAATGTTGCACTCTGCCTAGGACAGCCAATTGCAATGAGTGGTGGCTCTCTTGCAGTCTTGGAATGATGTCAAAAGTTTAAAAGCAACATGATATTCTTTCTACAAAGAGTGGCATGATGATTGTTGGGGTCATTCAAGTCAGTCAAAGCTTTGGCCTTGGGCCACTGAGATGGCTACCTAGTTTCCTACTCGCAAGTCATGTCTGCCCAGTAATAGACTTGATAACATGTAATCGGTCTCATTCTTGATTGTTCCTAGAGGCAATCTTTAGAGCTTTTGGATTAGACCTATCACTGAATTCTCCTCTATTGAGGATGATTGTGTGCACTTGTGTCAGTTCCTTGATGGTATTTGTGAAACAATAGGTTGGAATGAGTTCCTCCATTATGCTCTCTAGGGTGCAGTTGGAGGCTCTCACCTTTGTATTCGGTTAGCATTCACCATGCACGTCTATCATAAAGTAGTGCAACATTTTCGATGTTTGGCAGTTGTCTTCGAATGAACTGTTGGTTCGAAAGTGCATGTTACTAGCATTTGTTCCATTAGTTTTTCATCTTTGGCATGTTGTATTGTTGTAATCAAACTTTGTCCCAGAGAATGTGGTGGTCCCTCTTCGAGGCAAAAGCCTTTTCATGTTGGTCGTGTGTAATGGGCGACTCAAAGAACCCATTTTGGGTATGTGTAAACATCCCTTACGAGGCTCCAAATTGCTATGCTCAGGCCTGTGTAGCTATTCCATGTTTGTTGAGCTACATTTTTTGTGGATGATTTATGCCCAAGGCCTTGCTTTGAGGGGAATTTACCTATGTTGGTCGAGGCAGGATTTGTTCCTGTGGGGTGCACCACAAAAAGTGCATAGGGGGCATATACCTCAAAAATGGATATCCTTGAGTTGCCTTACTCAGTTGCATGCACGACGTATTCTCTCACGACATGAATGCTATGAGCATGGGCTACTCTAATTCTTTTGAGTAAAGGGTTCCATCAAGGATGTTCTTCCCAGGTTCCTATGAACTGAAGCTCCTTGTTGTCATGTTTTGGCCTATGTAAGTAGGTACTTATTCCCCTCCGCAAGGCATCCTCGGTAATACTGACGTCCCTCTTTAAAGGAAAAGCCTGTTCACATCAGTGGGTAGCATCACCAGCTCAGAAGAACCCATTTTTGTTTTGCGTCATCATGCTCCTGTCCGTGCAGGTGTTCCATGTCTATTGAGCTGCGTTTGTCGTGGGCGATTATGCCAAGATCTTGCTCCTAGGGGAGTTTTTTTGATGTTGGTCGAGGCGGGCTTGTCCATGTGTGGTGTGCTACAAAAAGTACGTAGGGGGAATATACCTAGGAAATGGATGTCCTTGAGTGGCCTTACTCGGTCACGTGCACGACACATTCTCTCACGGCATGACTGTCACAAGCATGAGCGGCTTTGAGACTCTCGAGTAAAGGGTTTCATATAGGATATTCTTCTGAGGTTCTTGTGAATCAAAGCTCCTTGTTGTCATGCTCTGACCTATGTAGGTTGGTACCCATTCCCCTCAGGGGGTAACATTTGCTACAGAGGATGGTTACCGAAGTTGTGCTCAGAACAAAATGATTGATGTTGGCTGAGACATACTTGTCCATGTGGGTTGCACCACCACATGTGTGTAGGGGCTATATACCTAGGAAATGGATGCTTTTGAGCGAACTTATAATAGAGGTGGTCGAGTGCATGTTGTTTTCCGTCTTGATAGGCACATCCCGAGCAGGGGCAGCTGAGGGACTTTCGGGTAAAGGGCTTCATATGGGATGTTCTTCCTAGGTGCTTGTGAATTGAGGCTCCTTGCCATCACTCTCTAGCCTGCGTGGATCTTTTATTCATAGCTCGATGTTCTCTATTGGAACTTGGAAACAAAACTTGTCAAGGAGAAATTTTGTTTGCGGTGGTCGAGATTGGCTTGTTTGTGTGTGGGTGCGTCACTCCAAGTGTGTATGGGGAATATGCCTAGGAAATGGATGTCTCTAAGTGGCCTTATAATTGAGGTGGCCATTTGCACGATACACTCTTTATAGACCCCCCTTTCACAAGTAGGGGCATCTTCAAGAATTTTGGGTAAAGGGCTCTATATGGAAAGTTTTTCTCAAGTGCCTGTGAACCAAAGCTCCTTGCAATCACTCTATGACTTTGCTTAAATGATTTTCTTGTGCAGGGCACCCCTCCTCTTTTGAGCTACAGGTGGATTTTTTTTTATTGTGAGGATGAATCGATGCTTACCTTTTTGGTTTCCCATGTGGGTGGGTCCACACATTTCCTCTAGTAGGCCCGCCGTGGCCCATCCATGGATGGAAGCCACTTGGTCAATCCTACCAGTAGTCATATACTTGTCTCAAAGATTAAGCCATGCATGCTTAAGTATGAACTATTTTAGAATGTGAAACTTTGGATGGCTCATTAAATCATTTATACTTTCTTTGATGGTACTTTGCTACTCGGATAACCATAGTAATTCTAGAGCTAATACGTGCACCAAATCTTGACTCTTGGACAAGATACATTTATTAGATAAAAGGTTAGCACGACCTCATCCACTACTCTGATGATTCATGATAACTCGACAGATCAAACGACCTTTGTGTCGGTGACGCTTCCTTTAAATTTATGCCATATCAACTTTCAATGGTAGGATAGAGGACTACCATGGTGGTCACGAGTGACAGATAATTAGGGTTTGATTCCGGAGAGGGAGCCTAAGAAACAGCTACCACATCCAAGGAAGGAAATAGGCACAAAAATTACCCTATCCTAACATGGGGAGGTAGTGGCAATGAATAACAATACTAGGCTCATTGAGTCCAGCAATTTGAATGAGTACAATCTAAATCCCTTAACAAGGATCCATTGGAGGGTAAGTCTAGTGCCAACAGTCATGGTAATTCTATCTCCAATAGTGTAAAGCTCATAGTTGGACCTTGGGTCATCATGGTCAGTCTGCCTACTTGGTGTGCACTCACCCTCACATCCTTTTTTCCAACAGCACGTTCTTGGCCTTAATTGGTTGGGTAGCGATTCCGGCCCTGTTACTTTGAAAAAATTAGAGTGCTCAAAGCAAGCCTACACTCTGAATACATTAGCATGGAATAACGTATTAGGAGTCTGGTCATGTTCCATTGGCCTCTAAGACTAGAGTAATGCTTAATAGGGACTATCGGGGGAATTTGTATTTAATTGTCAGTGGTGAAGTTCTTGGATTTATGGAAGATGAACCACTGCAAAATAATTTTCCAAGGATGTTTTCATTAATCAAGAATGAAATTTGGGGGCTTGAAGACAATTAGATATTGTCCTAGTCTCAACCATAAATGATGCCAACTAGGGATCGATGGATGTTGCTCTAAGGACTCCACCAGCACCTTCTAAGAAATCAGAGTGTTTGGGTTTCAGGGGGAGTATGGTCACATGGCTAAAACCTAAAGGAATTGACGAAAGCACACCACTAGGAGTGGAGCCTATGGCTTAATTTGACTCAACATGGGGAAACTTACAAGGTCCAGAAATAGTAAGGATTGATAGATTGAGAGCTCTTTCTTGATTCTATGGGTGGTGGTGCATGGCCATTCTTAGTTAGTGGAGCAATTTGTTTGGTTAATTTTGTTAACAAACGAGACCTCAACCTGCTAACTAGCTATGTGGAGGTTCCCCTTTGTGACCAGCTTCTTAGAGGGACTATGGCCTCCTAGGCCATGGAAGTTTGAGGTAATAACAGGGTCTATGATGGCCATAAATGTTCTGGGTGGCACGCATGCTACACTGATGCAACCAACAATTTTTTCTCCCTGGATGGAAAGGTTCAGGAAATCTTTCCAAATTGCATCGTGATGGGGATAGACCATTGCAATTATTGATCTTCAACGAGGATTCCCTAGTAAGCGCGAGTCATCAGCTCGTATTGACTACATCCCTGTACTTTGTACACACTACCCGTCGCTCCTATCGATTGAATGATCTAGTGAAGTGTTTGGATCATGCCAATGACGGGGGTTCCTTTCAATGACGTCTCAAGAAGTTCATTGAACCTTATCATTTAGAGGAAGGAGAAGTCGTAACAAGGTTACCATAGGTGAACCTACAGTAGGATCATTGTCAGTTGGAGCCCTCGGATCATGTAGGGGAGGAGGCAAGTCTGGCATGTCAGATTCATTACTTTGCCAAACCTCGCTCTTGATGACGTGTGTACAACTGAACTTCATCCCCATGTCCTATGTTGTCAGTTCAAGGAGATCGAAAGCCACGGTCGGGTACGTGTGCTTCGGTGTGGAAAGCCCCAGGGTCCAATTTTGATTGTAATTGGTGCATCTCAATGATGTGCATCGTCGAGGGTCCTGTGCCCTTGCAATCAGAAGAGGATCGAGTCTTTGCCATGTCGAAGCTATGTACCTCAACTGCATGCATGGTGCTATTCCAGTGATCCGTCGCCTCAACAACAGCAAGTGTGGATTGATGCTACCCCCTATTGCATTACCTAAGGAACAATATGTCATTTGGTGAGTACTTTGCTATAGATGAGTGCACTCAAGAGAATCATGGGGCAGGACCCTTCGTTTATCCATGCGGTCCTCTACAGGTGGTGTCCACTAAAGTGATGCGATTGGGTGGGGACACATCATTCCCCAATGGCCCTCTCGAGGGCATTGGCAGATCGATTGTGCCAACACCCTACACATCAGAGGGACCCGCACCAAGAAATCCAAAGACTGGAGTGCGACCCAAATGCCTCAAGCATCTTGGTTGCCAAAAAATATGAAAATTCAAACATGAATCTCGGCAATGGATATCTCAACTCTTACCACAATGAAGAATGTAGCGAAATGTGATACTTAGTGAAAATTATAGAATCTCATGAATCATCGAGTCTTTTAATGCAAGTTGCGTCCGAGGCTTCAGCTGAGGGCATGTCTACTTGGGCATCGCACTTCAAAATTTCCCTCTCAAACAGAGGAGTAGAGATGGTCATCCATTCCCACCAGAGGTGTGGTCGACTGAAATGAGCATGAGGTCTATCTCCTTGTTGTGATGAGCGGTTGCCTATGGGGTCGGTGTTGGTTTACGTGTGGTAGATGAGGCCAAGTGTTGAATTTTAGTTGGGTTGCAGTGGCCTGCCATTGTGTGGGCATGTTGGGTCCCTGTCGCATCCCCAGCTCAGGCATGAATACCCGTTGATTTTAAGTATATCACTAAGTAGAGGAAAATAAACTTACCAGGATTCCCCTAGTAATGCTGGGTGAATGGGAAAGAGCCCAACATGAAAATCAATGGCTTCTCCTGCTGAATTATAGTCTATAGAAGCATTCTCAATGATAGACTGGGCCTAAGTCCCCTAGAACAGGGCACCAGAGAGGGTCAGAGCCCTGTCAGACTCAGACACTACCGCACCATGAGGTGCTGTGGACAAGTCGGGTTGTTTGGGAATGCAACCCTAATTGGGTGGTAAATTCCATCGAAGGCTAAATACGGGTGAGAGACAGATAGAGAATAAGTACCACAAGGGAAATATGAAAAGGAATTTGAAAAGAGAGTTAAAGTGTGCATGAAATTTCCTAGAGGGAAGTGGTTGGAGGCTGCCAATATGCCCTGGTCGAATGCAGAATGGTGTGAGCAGGTTTTTCGCTCAGCTCGGGGGGTGTTCCAGTGTGGGCCATTGTGGTGGCACAAGCGTGACCTTTACGTCACACTGTACCTCTGTCATGGCGGTCGAGGAGTGAAATGTGCACTTATGGCGGACCCTTGGGGACCTGCACACTTGTGGCGCTGGCCAATGAGCTTTCTATCTGACTCACCTTGAAACATAGACCAAGGAGTCTCACATGTGTGCGAGTTGGTGGGTTGGGAAACCCGCGAGGTGCAAGGAAGTTGACTAGCGAATTCCCCTCAATAGGTAAGGTGGCACAGCTACTCTATTGAGCCACGCCATAGAATTAAGAGCTCCAAGTGGGCCATTTTTGGTAAGTAGAACTGACGATGTGGGATGAACCAAAAGGTGACTTACGTTGCAAAATTACGTGCTAACCCAAATCCCACAAAAGGTGTTGGTTGATTAAGATAGGAAGATGATAGTCATGGAAGTCAAAATTTGCTAAGGAGTGTGTAACAACTCACCTTTTGAATCACCTCGAAAATGGATGGTGCTAAAGTGGGCAACCTATGCTTGGCCATCACGGCAAGTACCAAGCTCTGATGAGTAGGAGGACACGGGGGTTGTTAGAAACCCTTGGGTGTGAGCTTGGGTGGACCAACCCTAGGTGCAGATCTTGGTGGTAGTAGCAAATATTCAAATGAGGACTTTGAAGACTTAAGTGGGGAAAGATTCCATGTGAACAACACTTGGACATGGGTTAGTCCATCCTAAGAGATGGGAAGCCCTTTTTCAAGGGCACACTTTGTGCGATCATCGAAAGGGAATCAGGTTAATATTCCTAAACTAGGATGTGGTGGTAGGTGACAACATTAGGAAATCTGGAGACATTGGTAGGGGCCTTGGGAAGAGCTATCTTTTCTTTTTAACAGCCTACCCACCTTGAATTTGATTTAACAGTAGATAGGGTCTAGTAGCTGGAAGAGCACCGCATATCCTGTGGTGTTTGGTACACCTTCGGTGGCCCTTGAAAATATGAAGGACTAAGTACCATTCACACTCGGTCATACTCATAACCGCATCAGGTCTCCAAGGTGAACAACCTCTGGTCAATACAACAATGTAGGTAAGGGAAGTTGGAAAAATGGATTCATAAGTTCGGGAAAAGGATTGGCTCTGAGGGTTCGGCCTAGGGGTATGCACCTTGAACTCATGGGTTGTTGGCGGTCTTCCCAAGCTGCTACCATGGCAAGGGCGGGCCCTCACATGTTGATTAGGCAACAGATGCAGGATGTTCCTTTGTCAGGGCTTTCCCTAGGCGGCAAACAACTGACTTAGAACTGGTATGGACAAGGCGAATCTAACTGTTTAATTAAAAAAAATCATTGTGATGGTCCCTACGGATGCTAACATAATGTGTTTTTTTCCTAGTGCTTTGAATGTCAAAGTGAAGAAATTCAACCAAGCATGGGTAAATGGTGGGAGTAACTATGACTCTCTTAAGGTACCCAAATGCCTCATCATCTAATTAGTGACGCGCATGAATGGATTAAAGAGATTCCCACTATCCCTATCTATTATCCAGAGAAACTACAACCGAGTGAATGGGCTTGGCGGAATCAATGGGGAAAGAAGATCCTGTTGAGCTTGAATCTAGTCCAACTTTGTGAAATGACTTGAGAGGTGTAGAATAAGTACCATTTCGGCACAAGTGAAATACCACTACTTTTAAAGTTATTTTACTTATTTCGTGAGGTGGAGATGGGGAAATTCCAATATTTTTGGCCTTAAGTGATCCGGGCAGAAGTCATTATTAGGTGGGGAGTTTGGGTGGGGCGACACATCTATTAAAAGATAACACAGTTGTCATAAGATGAGCTCAACGAGAATAATAATATCATGTGGAACAAAAGGGTAAAATCTCATTTTATTTTTATTTTCAGTATGAATACAAACTGTGAAAGCATGGCCTATCGATCCTTTAGACTTTTAGAATTTGAAGCTAGATGTGTAAAAAAAATTACCACATGGATAACTAGCTTGTGGTAGCTAAGCATTTATAGTGACGTTGCTTTTTGATCCTTCAATGTTAGCTCTTCGTATCATTGTGAAGCAGAATTCACCAAGTGTTGGATTATTTAGCCACCAATAGGGAATGTGAGCTAGGTTTAGACCGTCTTGAGATAGGTTAGTTTTACCCTACTGATGGTCCATGCCATGATAGTAATTTTACTTAGTACGAGAGGAACCATTGATCCACACATTTTGCCATCATGCTTGGTTGAAAAGCCAATGGTGCAAATCTACCATGTGTCAGATTATTATTGAACACCTCTAAGTTAGAATACATGCTAGATGTGGCACATCTTTCTCTCTGGCTACATCACGACCCGTAGTAGGGGTGCTCTTGCACCCCCATGGGCTCATATCATTGGATATCTTTGATCGACGCAATAGCCTTGTCAGAGCAACCTTGGATAACAATTTGAAGTGGTCGATGAGAAGAATCTTTTGTAGATGACTTAAATAAGTGATGAGCTATTGTAAGTGGCAAAGTGGCCTTGCTTCCATGATCCACTGAGATTCAGCCCTCTGTCAACTCGATTCATCACACCTTTGGCTTTGTAGGTGGGTTTTTTTGACACCCACCTCCAAGAGATATTTTCCCAAGTGATAACTACTGGTGGGGTTATGGTGTAGATCCCATTGGGCTGCATTATTCTAAGTGCTTATGGGTGGGTTGGATTTGTGGAATGCCTTGCCTTCATTGTGTTTCTAGTGCCTAAGTGTTGGGGTTAGGGTTTCCATCCCACCAAGTCCATTCCAAAGTGGGGTTCGAGGTTTCCCTCTTCCAATTCCAAAGTGGAGTTCTTGATGCCTTGCTGCGGTTGCGGTTTCCTTTCACCAAGTCCAAAGTGGAGTTCCTGGTACATAAGTGGGGTTGGGATTTCCCTTCACCAAGTCCAAAGTGGGGTTCTTGATTTTTTGGTGGGGTTGGGGTTACCTTTCATCGAGTCCAAAGTGTGGGGTTTCCTTTCACCAAGTCTAAAATGGGATTCCCAATGCCTTGGTGGGGTTGTGGTTTCCCTTCACCAAGTTTGAGGTGGGGTTTTTGGTACCTAAGCGGGGTTGGGGATCTTGATACCTAAGTTGGGTTGGGGTTTCCCTTCTTTGAGTCCAAAGTGGGGTTCCTGGTGCCTACGTGGGGTTGGGGAGTCCCTTCAGAAGTCTGAAGTGGCGATGGGCATTCCCCTTCCCAAGTCTGAAGTGGGGTTGAGGTTTACCCTTGCCAAGTTCCTGATGGCTTAATGGGGTTGGGGTTTCCTTTCACCAAGTCTGAAGTGGGGTTCTCTATCCCTAAGTGGGGTTGGGATTTCGCTTCACCAAGTCTGAAGTGGGGTTTGGGTTTCCCATCACCAAGTCCAAAGTAGGGTTCTTGATGCCTTGGTGGGGTTGGAGTTTCCTTTCACCATGTCTGAAAGTGGGGTTCTTAGTACCTAAGTGGGGTTCCCGTTGCCTACATAGGTTCGGGCTCTCCCTTCTCCAAGTTCATTCCAAAGTGCCTAAGTGGGATTTGGGTTTTCCCTTCCCCAAGTTTGATGCAAACGGAGGTTCATGGTGCCTGAGTGGGGTTGGGGTTTCCCTTCCCCAAGCTCAATCCAAAGTGAGGTTCCATGTGCCTAAGTGGGGCTCGGGTTTCCCTTTCCCAAGTTTGATTCGAATTGGGGTATAAGGGGGTGCATGTTCTTAGAGAGGGCCTTCCAGTTCCAATGTGACAATCTAATTTTAGGGGTGAAGGAACTTGCACCAGTATAGAAATAGGGGTGGGGTACTTGCATCAATGCAAGTGGTGTAAGAACTTGCACTAGTGTAGAAGTGGGCATGGAGAACTCACACCAGTGGGAGTGCACTGGATCTTAGCTTTAGAGTTCCAGTTACAGTGTCTAAGGGGAGCACTAGGGGTGAGTTGGATGACTCAGACATGCGTTGGATCTTGGCTTCAAAGTTCTAGTTCGAGTGTCCAAGGGGAGGACCACTTGGAGAACCTTGTGACTTGGAAATGCACTAGACCTTGGCCTTGGAGTTCCAGTTCTAGTGTCCAAGGGGAGCAACAGGGGTGACTTGGGTGGCTTGGATGACTTGGACATGCACTTGATCTTGAATTCAGAGTTCCAGTTCCATTGTTCAAGGGGAGCACCAGGGGTGACTTAAACAACTTGGACATGCACTAGATCTTGGATTCAGAGTTCTAGTTTGAGTGACCAAAGGGGGCACTAGGGGTGACTTGGATGACCTGGATATCCACTGGATCTTAGCTTCGAAGTACTAGTTCGAGTGACCAAGGGGGGCACCAGGTGTGACTTGGGCGACTTGGATGACTTAGACATGCACTAGATCTTGGCTTTGGAATTCTAGTTCTAGTGTCCAAGGGGAGCACTAGGGATGACTTGGCGACTTGGACAACTTGGACATGCACTGGATCTTGGCTTCAAAGTTCTAGTTCTAGTGTCCAAGGGGAGCACCAAGGGCGACTTGGCAACTTGGGCAACATGGTGACTTGGGGCGACTTGGACAAGTTGGAGATGACCTAGACCTTGGTGTCGGATTAACAATTCTAGTGTCTAGGGGTGACATGGGTGACTTGGGCAACTTGGACGACTTGGACATGCACTGGATCTTGGCTTGGGAGTTCCAGTTCCATTATCCAAGGTAAGCACTAGGGGTGACTTGGACATGCACCAAAATTTGCCTTTGGATTTTCAGTTCTAGTGATCAATGGGAGCACTAGGGGTGACCTACGAGACTGGAGGACTTGGACATGCATAGGATCTTGGCTTCAAAGTTCCAGTTCCAACATCCAAGGGGAGCAGCGGGGGAAACTTGGCAACTTGGGTGACTTGAATGACATGGACATGCAATGGATCTTAGCTTCAGAGTTTGAGTTTGGGTGTCCAAGGGGAAAACCAGGGTCAACTTGGACATGCGTTGGATTCAGAGTTCCAGTTCCAGTGTCCAAGGGGAGCACCAAAGGTGACTTGGACAACTTGGATGACTTGGACATGCACCAGATCTTGGCTTCAGAGTTTCAGTGTCTAAGGGGAGCACCATGCATGACTTGGGTGACTTGGGTGACTTCAACGACTTGGACTTGCATTGGATCTTGGATTTGGAGTCCCAGTTCTAGTGTCTAAGCGGACCACTGGGGGCAACTTGGACATGCACTGGATCCTTGCTTTGGAGTTCCAGTTCTAGTTCCAGTGTCCAAGGGGAGCACCAAGGGAAAGGACTCGCAGGGGTGCAAAAATGTAGGATTCAATCAAGTCCCAAAAATAGGCTCTGAAAATCAAGGTCCATAAATTGGCTCAGAAAATGGGTCCCAAAAGTTGGCTCCAAAATAGGGTCCCAAAAATTGCCTCTAAAAATGGGTCCCAAATATTGGCTCCGAAAATGGGTCCTAAAAAATTGGCTCTGAAAATCGAGCTATGAAAATGGGTCCCAAAAATTAGCTCTGAAAATCTGGCACCAAAACTAGGTTGCAAAAATTGGCTCTAAAAATGGGTCCCAAAGATCAGCTCTGAAAATGGGTCTCGAAAATTGGCTCAAAAAATTGGGCTTCAAAAATGGGTGTCCCAAAAATAGGCTCTGAAAATGGTTCTCAAAAATCGCCTCTAAGAATTGGGTCCCAAAACTCGGCTCCGAAAATTGAGCCCCAGAAGGTGGGATTAGATCGAGTCCTAGAAAAAGAGCTCCAAAAATAGGTCCCAAATATTGGCTCTAAAAAATGGGCCCCAAAGATCGGCTCTGAAGATGGGTCCCAAAAATGGGTGTGAGCGGTGCAAGAACTTGTAGGGGTGCAGAAAAGTGGGATTGAATCGGGCCCCAATAGTTGGCTCTAAAAATTGGGCTCCAAAAATTAGCTCAAAAAATGGGTCCCAAGAATCGACACCAAAACTGGGTCCCAAAATTCAACTCTAAAAATGGGTCCCAAAGATCGGCTCCGAAAATGGGTCCCGAGAATTGGCTCTGAAAATTAGGCTCCAAAAATGGGTCCCAAAAATCAGCTCCAAAAATGGGTCCCAAAAATCGGGCTCTGAAATTGAGTCTAAAAACTTGGCTATGACAATCGAGTCTTAGAAAAAGGGCTCCAAAAATTGGCTATGAAAATGGGCCGAAAATATTAGCTCCAAAAATGGGTCCCAAAAACTGGTGCGAGTGGTGCAAAAACACACAGGGGTACGGAAAAGTGGGATTGAATCAAGTCCCAAAAATTGGTTATAAAAATCAAGGTCCAAAAACCAGCTCAGAAAATGGGTCCCAAGAATCGGCACTAAAACTGGGTCCTAAAATTGGCTCTAAAAATGGGTCCCAAAGATCTGCTTCGAAAATGGGTCTTGAGAATTGGCTCTAAAAATCGGGCTCCAAAAATGGGTCCCAAAAATTGGCTCCAAAAACGGGTCCCAAAAATGGTTCCAAGAATTGGGCTAAAAAATTGAGTCCCAAAACTTAGCTCTGAAAATCGAGCCCCAAAAGGTGGGACTGGATCGAGTGCTAGAAAAAGGGCTCCAAAAATAGGTCCCAAAAATTGGCTCTAAAAATCGGCCCCCAAGATCGGCTCCGAAAATGGCTCCCAAAAATTGGCTCTGAAAATGAGTCCCAAAAACGGGTGCTAGCGGTGCAAGAACTCAGAGGGGTGAGTAAAACTAGGATTGAATCGGGTCCCAAAAATCAACTTGGAAAATGGGTCCCAAGAATCAACACCAAAATTAGGTCCCAAAAATCAGTTCTAGAAATGGGTCCCAAAGATCGGCTCTGAAAATGGGTCCCGAGAATTGGCTCCAAAAATCGGCTCTGAAAATGGGTCCCAAAAATTGCCTCCAAAAATAGGTCCCAAAAATTGGCTCTAAGAATCAGGCTCCAAAATTGGGTCGCAAAACTTGGCTTTGAAAATCGAGCCCCAAAAGGTGGGACTGGATCGAGTCCTAGAAAAAGGGCTCCAAAAATAGGTCCCAAAAATCAGCTCTAAAAATGGGACCCAAAGATCAGCTCCGAAAATGGGTCCTGAAAATTGGCTCCTAAAATTGGGCTAAAAAAATTGGCTCTGAAAATGGATCCACAAAAGCTACTCCAAGAATTGGGCTCCAAAAATGGGCCCTAAAACTCGAGTTCAAAAACTGAGCCCCGAAAAATGGGGGTAGGGTATTGTCAACGGAGCAGAAATGGGGGCGAGGTACTCACACCAGTGTGAAAAGTGGGGTCGGCGTACACCAGGGGTGCAAGAACTCGTAGCAGTACAGAAATGGGTGCGAGTGGTGTAGGAACTCACACCGATGTAGAAGTGGGGGTGGGGCACTTGCACTCGTGCAGAAAACAAGGGTGGGGTATAGTAGGGGAGGAAGAGCTCGCATCGGTAAGGAAATGGGGGCGAATACTTGCACCTAAGCATAAATGGAGGCGGGGTACTCAAATCGGTGCGGAAATGGTGGCAGGTTACACCGAGGATGCAGGAACTCACACGGGTGTGGAAATGGGTGCAAATGTTGTAGGAACTCGCAGCGGTGTGGAAATGGGTGCAAGTAGTGCAGAAACTCACAGGGGTACGGAGAAGTGGGATTAAATCAGGTCCCAAAAATCGGCTATAAAAATTGGGTCCCGAAAATTGGCCCCAAAATAGGGTGTGAGTGTTGCAGGGACTCGTAGCGGTACGAAAAATGGGCGCGAGTGGTGCAGGAACTCGCAGGGGTGCAGAAAAGAGGGATTGAATCGGTCCCAAAAATCGGCTCGAAAAATGGGTCCCAAAAATTGGCTCCAAAATTGGGTCCCAAAAATCGGCTCTAAAAATGGGTCCCAAAGATTGGCTCTGAAAATGGGTCCCAAAAATTGGCTCCAAAAATGGGTGCTAAAAATTGGCTCCGGAAATGGTTCCCAAAACTCGGCTTTGAGAATCAGGCTTCGAAATTGGGTCCCAAAACTTGGGTCCAAAAATCGAGCCCCAAAAGGTGGGATTGCATTGAGTCCTAGAAAAAGGGCTCCAAAAATAGGTCCCAAAAATCGGGGGGGTTGGATCATTTTTCGACGTCATCCTACCGATGTCTGGGATTCAAACAAATAGATTATATTGGGGGGTGGTGTCATTCAAGAGGCCCCCTCCAGAGTCCCATTCCATCAGTCCTATCCCGTCCCCACCCCGGAGCTTGAGAGGTGCTATATATATATATATATATATATATATATATATATATATATATATATCTTGACGTCGGTGATGTCGATGACTTGGGCGACTTGGGCGACTTGGCGAACTTGGTGACTTCGACATGCACTGGATTTTGGGTTCAACGACTTGGATGACTTGGAAAACTTGGTGACTTGGACATGCACTGGACCTTGGCTTCGGAGTTCTAGTTCCAGTGTCCAAGGGGAGCACTAGGGGGTCACTTTTGTGACTTGGACGACTTGGACATGCACTGGATCTTGAATTCGAAGTTCCAGTTCCTGTGCCCTAGGGGAGCACTAGGGGTGACTTGGATGACTTCGACATGCACTAGATCTTGGCTTCAAAGTTTCAGTTCGAGTGACCAAGGGGAGCACCAGGGGCAACTTGGACATGCATTGGATCTTGGCTTCAGTGACTTGTGCAAACTTGGTGCACTTGGCGACTCAGACATGCATTGGATCTTGGCTTTGGAGTTCTAGTTCCAGTGTCCAAGGGGAGCACCATGGTGATGAGCTTGAAATATTCTCATAATTTGAATATTATGATGTATTTTAATACCCTTACTCTTATTGCTAATGGTTGTTTTAACTCTTTGATTAAAGACTTTTTATCTAAAATCGGGTAGTATCCTATAGCAATACATTCCTATATTCCTGCAACTTAACATCTCTATGTGTCTGTATTAATTACCCTATTTGACCTCTCGAATGACTAATATAATGCATGTGGTTTTTGGATAATGAAATGAATTTAATTTGTGATTAATGAATGTGTATCGTGTTATTTTCCATGCATGCTTTCTTTCGCTTTTGTCGCCATGTGCATCGCAGGTCGTTGAAGGGAGCATGAATGAGTCAAAGCACAACAGATCTCAGTCCTGTAGTAAAGTCCATTTCCAACATGGCATCGAGGAAGTTGTTCCAGCAAAGACTCTCTGACCGGGTCGTTGGGAGAAAATCTAAATGATCATTAATCTAGGAAGAGTGGAATACTAAATTCTCTCTAAATCGTGTTGAACATATATGCTTTCATTTATGAGGAGTTTGTTCCTCGATTTCAAGATGCACTTATCTCCACGTCTTTCTCTGATAGAGTTAGGTAGTTAGTTTCTTTTCTAATATAAATAAGTTATGCTCCTGCACGAGTGAGCAATAGAGTGTGTAAGAGTTAGTATTATAATAAGAGACAGTGTTTTGTGTTAGTTTTCTTATAAGCAGAATAATCAATGTATATGATTCCAAGTCTATGAATAAAAGTTGATGAAGTTTTGAGTTCAACTCTTGCATAAACTAGTTGATGCTTGCTAAGGGGGCCCACTGAGTGAGTATCTGTAGTTAGTTAGTTATTTATTTCCTGTTGGTTATAAGTTAGAATTCATTCTTGAAAGTTTCAGTGCAAACTCAGTCTTATATTGTTCCTGCAGCATCGGGAATCCATCCCTGTGTTTGTTCCTATAGCATAAGGCCAGTTCATAGTTTGTTTCTAAGTAATAGTTGTCATGATTTCTGCTTTGATTAAGTTACGCTTAAGTTAAGAAGACTTTACATTACATTCCTGCAACATAAGTATAATTTATTTTAAGCATTTGTTTATAGTAAATTGTGACAAAAACTAGTTCTTAGTGCGCATACAGTGCCGCTCCATTTCAAGTATACGTTCCCTGGTTTAAAAATGTAAATTAACAACCACAAGAAGATGTTAGTCACCTGCTAGAATGTCCAATTCCCAAGTTAGGATTTTCCATGGCTTTTATATCCTTTTGTGGAACCGATCATTTTTGGCGCCGTTGTCGGGGATGGTGTCAAGCTAAGAACCTATCATAGTCATTGTTAGCAGTAGTTTAGTGTGTTTATTCAAGCATTTTCAAAATTCCTTTGATTGCATGCATAGAAGAAGAGATGCTCTGGGAAGATTCCTCCCTAACCTTCCATTCATCGATAACAATCCCAAACCAGCTTATAATCTATTTGAGGAAGGAGGAGACCAAGATATCAATCCATTTGCTGAAAACCTACTTTTTGACTTGCTATTTGCCCCAGCTGACGAAGAACCTCAAGAAAATTCATTTGCTTTGATACTTAATCAAGAAAATATGGCACGTAATCCACCTAATCAACCTCCTACTTTTGAATTCCCCATCATTTCTCAGCAAGATAATGGCAACCTTAAAAATATTCCTTCTTCATTACTTACCAAGTTCTATGGACTAGTTACAAAGGACCCAGACACTTTCTTGTTTGAATTTGACATCCTCTGTCGTAGCTATGATTACACTTTAGATGCTCATAGGCTAAAGTTGTTTCCTACAACTTTGAAGGAGGGATCTCTTAGATGGTTTATGAGTTTGAGAAGGGGTGTTTTTGATAGTTGGGCAGCCAAGCAAATAAAATTTCTTGAGATATAGAAGGAATATTCTAAGAGTGGTAGTAAGGGTGATGATATATTCAAAATTCAACAAAAGGAGGATGAAAGCCTAGAGGACTATATCTCAATATTTTTGTTTTCCCTAAAAAATAATTCAGACCATACTCTCAATGAAGAATCTTAGAAACTACTTTTCCTAAGGGGAATCAGTGACACTTGTATAGATGCCTTGGACCTAATGGGAGGAGGAGACATAACCCAAATGCCTTGGGATGATATCAAGAAAATATGTTGCAACTACTCTCAAGCAATTGTTAAGAAGGGTAGAGGTCATCAAGCCACAGTGGGAAAGTCTTCTAATAATGGAGTTTCATGGATGGAGATCACAAATTTGTTGTTTGATTTCAAGCAAGATATCATAAACAACATGGCTACACAGTTGGATACTATGCAAGCTCAGAAGAAACGTGAGGAAGCTGAAGCAATCTTAGCCGAGTTTTGTCCACATTGCAGATAGAAGAAACCTAATTGCAGATGAAAGATGGTGGCTAACCTGGAGGCTAAGCAGTTACCTATTGATTTTAAGATAATAGAGGGTGATGATGACCAAGTATTCTTTGTTGCACAAAGGCGACCATGGGCTCAAAGACAAGGTATGCCTCAAGACCCTTTGACTTTTGGTAATCCTTATTCTAATTACAATAACCAATGACAACCTACATATGGCCCCTCACCACCTTGGAATACTTCTCAACCACACTGGCCTAACTATTAGAGTCCTCAATGGCAATTTCCTCAAAGAGGTTGGCAGCAGCCACAAGGATAATGGATTCCACCCCCAGGTAACTAGCAGCATAATCCTCAATGGAGAGGTCCTCAACAATGGAAAAACCAATCCCCTAGATCCCTGCAACTTTAGTAGCCACAACCTCCAGCCCTCATGCCACCTCCTGCAGTACCTGCAACAAATACTAGCCCTCCAAAACAAACACCTATGCCTACTCAGCCATTTCCAAATCCTAATAATAAGTAGCAGCAGCTTCAACAACCTATCTATCTTGTAGAAGCCAATCAGTATCCAACTTATGCCTTGAATATTCATGACATCCATCTCAGGTTTGGAACCACTCTCCCTGCTCCATAGCCGCTTCTAATTACAGAAATTCCAAATTCTGCCTCTGAATAACCTACTAATCCTATAAAACATATACCTGTATCAGATACTATCTCTAAAGAGCCTATCCTGCAGCATCAGGACAAACTTCCTTTTCCTTAGAGATTGCAAATTACTACATCCAAGTCTATGGAAGAGCCTACCTTTGATATTTTGGATCAGTTAAAGAATGTACACATTCAAATTCCTCTTTTTAAAGTCATTAAAGATGTCCCAATTTATGGAAAAACCATTAAGGAGGCATGTTTAAAGAAGCCAGGAAGAAAGAAAAAGGATCCCCAAACTATCCATGTTCTAGGACAGTTGGCATATATTATGTTAGGGAAAGTAGTCATTCCAAAATATACTGACCCTGGGAGTCTTGTGGTGCAAATAAATATTAATGGCCAGATAGTAAGGAATGTTTTGATTAACCTTGGTGTAGCAATCAATGTAATGACCAAAAATACTATGGAGTATTTAAATATCCTAAACATTCGGTCTACACTTACCGTCCTACAGCTTGCTGATAGTTCCACAGTAACACCTGATGGAGTGGTAGAAGATGTCATTGTTATCCTTGAGTCTTGGGAATACCTGGCCAATTTCACCATATTGTCCACTAAGAAAAATTTGGGAGGATATCCTATCATCCTAGGTAGACCATGGTTAGCCACAACTGATGCTCTTATAGGATTCCATTCAGGAGACATGACAATTTCGGATGGTCAGTCAAGAAAGAAATTGGCTTTATACCCACCTGCCTAGCCTCAGCTAGACTTGTCTCAACCAATTTAGCCATATTTAGGAGAAGAAACTAAAGAAATCAATTCATTGGCTTAGCTAATGATGCTACAAACTAATCCGTTTCCATAGCTTTAGAGTGAGGATGACCTAATTTTACACATTTTGCAGTCCAACTTTGATCTGAGTAGCTCATCTATTCTAGATAGTTGTCCACAACAGTGTTTCCTACAACAACTGAATTCTGAGAGCCTGCCACCTAAATCTCCTAAATTTTACCACAATTTGCTTCCATATGAAATATAGACACCACCTTTATCAGCAACCTCCATGAATAATCTTACCAAGCAAGTTGAAGTGTCTCCAAGCCGTTGTCTGAATATCAATAATAAGTTGTCTCAATCTCAACAAACTGCCCTAGTCACAATGTTGCAAGAACAACACAAAGCTTTTTCATGGGACTATGAGGATATGAAGGGAATAGACCCTCAACTCTGTACTCATAGGATCTACATTAAGGAAGACTGTTCACCTATTAGGCAACCTCAAAGAAGGATAAACCCAGCACTCAGGGAAATAGTTAAAATAGAGCTCCAAAAATTGTTTGATGTTGGTTTTATCTACCCCATTTCAAACAGTCAATGGGTATCTCCATTGGTGATTGTTCCTAAAAAAGGAGGAAAATGGAGAGCTTGTGTAGACTATAGGGAGCTGAATACAACAACTAAAAATGATCACTTTCTACTCCCATTTGTTGACCAAGTGCTAGATTCATTGTCTGGTAAAAAGTATTTCTCCTTTTTGGATGGATATAGTGGGTATAATCAAATTAAAATTGCCCCTAAGATCAAGACAAAACAACTTTTACTAGTCCATGGGGCACTTTTTCCTACTCTGTCTTACTTTTTGGCCTGTGTAATGCACCTGCAACATTTCAAAGGGTAGTGATCAATATTTTTGCTAGCATTTCTAATGATTCTATGGAAATATACATGGATGACTTCACCACTTATGGAGCTACTTATGAAGAAGGATTATCAAATTTGGAGAAAGTGTTGAAAAGATGTAAGGAGCAAAATTTTTCCTTGAATAGTGAGAAGTGCTTTATGATGATGCAAGAGGGAATTGTTTTTGGCCATCATATCTCTCAAGCAGGAATTCAAGTTGATCCCGCAAAAATAGAAGTTATTCTAACTTTGCAAACACCTATGAAAAAAAATGATGTTAGAAGCTTCCTAGGACATGCTGCATATTATAGAAGATTTATCAAATATTTTAGCAAAATAGCCAGTCCATTTTATGGCTTATTGACTAAGGATTCTAAATTTAACTGGATTGAGGCCTGTGACAAATCTTTCTTCTAGCTTAAGAACTTACTTACTTAGGCACCTGTTCTTGAAGGACCAAAGTGGAGTTTTCCCTTTCATATACTCACAAATGCTTTTGATTATGACATGGGGGTAGTTTTAGGAAAGAAAGAGAATTCCATAGAGCATGCCATATATTTCATTAGCAAAAATCTTCAAGACCCTGAATTAAACTATATTGTCACAGAGAAATAATTGCTAGAAGTTGTGTATGCCTTGAACAAGTTTCAACATTATGTCACTGGTTACCAAATATTTTTCCATATAGATCATGCAGCAATAAGGTACCTCATGAATAAGCATGCCATATATGGAAGATTAGAAAGATGGCTCCTATTGTTGTAGGAATTTGATATCATAGTTATTGATAAGCCAGGTTGGGCCAATGTGGTGGTTGATTTCTTTTCAAGACTTCAAACAACTGCACCTGCCACCCCTGAGGTACTTGATGATAGATTTCCTGATGAACATCTATTTTCAATTGTTGCTCAAACTCCATGGTATGCATATATTGCAAATTATTTAGCAGCTAACAAGATCCCAACCCACTTCTCACCAAAGGAAAGGAAATTGTTGGTAGAGAAAAGTTTCAACTTTTCATGGATTGTAGACTATTTATTCTACATAGGACCTAACCAAGTCATGAGAAGGTGTGTTAGGGAAGATGAGACCTATGAAATTTTGCATGCCTATCATGATGAGCCATGTGGTGGGAACTTTACAGCTAAGAGAACATCTATGAAAGTGCTTGCTACTGGATACTATTGGCCTACATTACACAAAGATGATGCAGCCTACACCAGAAAATGTGACAGATGTCAACGTATGGGGAGACCAAAAAGGTCTAATGAAGTGCCCCTATATCCTCAAGTAGTAGTCACTCCCTTTGAAAAATGGGGCATGGATTTTGTTGGGCCTATTGACCCTCCATCGAATGGGAAATCATACATTTTGGTTTGGAATGATTATGTAACTAAGTGGGTAGAAGTGAAAGCAATGACACATGCTTGTGACAATAAAGTTGTTGAGTTCTTGTATGAACAGATTTTTACTCGGTTCGGAGTCCCAAGGGAACTTGTTACTGATCAAGGAGCTCAGTTTACATCAAAATTAATCACTGCATTGATGAATGATTACAAGATCAGGCACAAAAAATCTAGCCCCTATCACCCTCAAGCCAATGGTCAGGAAAAAGTTACCAACAGAGAAATTGAGGCAATCCTTAGTAAGACAGTATAATTACACAAGAACGATTGGAGCAATCGCCTTCTTGAAGAAGTCTGGGCCTATAGGACAACATGGAAAAAAACTACAGGGTTTACTCCTTTTGAGTTACTTTATGGAAAAACTCCCATGTTGCCAATAGAGTTTGAGCATAAGACCCTAAGGACTGCTCTACAACTTAACATTGATATATCAGAAACCCAAAAAGAACACCTCCTACAGCTGAATGCATTGGATGAGATAAGGAAAGCTACCCTACATCATACTAAAGCTATCCACCAGCAAAGAAAAAAATGGCATGACCACCATATCAGAACTCAACAATTCTCTGTTGGTGATTGGGTGCTACTCTATGACTCTAGGTACAAGGAAAATCAAGGTAAACTCACCACAAGATGGCTTGGTCCTTATGAAATAGAAAATGTGTTTGATAATGGTTCAGTTCAGTTAGCTACAATAGATCCTGTCTAATTCAAGCTACTGGTTAATGGACACTGTCTTAGGTTGTATCATAAGCCAACATCCAAAGAAGAATTTATGAAGCAGTTTGTTTTGGATGCGGCCACTGATACTCCTCCAGCAAAATCCTTCGACCTTTCTCCTGTAGCATCTCTTTAATTCTATGTTGCATGCCCATAATAAAGGTTTCCTTTTTAAGGAAGCCAATTTCTCCATCTTTCATCCATCACCACCATTCATTCCCTCTTCTTCCACATCACCCATCCATGTCATCCATTCTACCGTACCACCCTCATTTATGGTTTCACTTCCAACCGTCATTTCATGCTGAGCTATGATCTTTCCCAGCATGTACGAGCATTTATTACAAGGTACGCGATATCTTTTATTATCACATCATTTATTTGTTTCATTTATTCATTAATTTCTATGTACATATCAATCATCATTGTCTATTCTTCACCTATCCTTTCGAGCATGTGTGGACACATGTCAAATTTTTATTAGGGGGCGGGATAATCCATTTCAAACTTTTTCTTATGCCACTGTCACAACTATGAAGATATTTTTATTTTCTTGTACTTTCCAAATATGACTGTGTGTTTTATCCTAAAATACAATTAATTGCTTGATTTGGGTAGTTCTTAACAATCATTTCATGCAATTATCTTTTGAGTCATTCTTGGAAAAGTAAAGAAAAGTGA
Source organism: Sequoia sempervirens (assembly GCA_007258455.2). NCBI lineage: Eukaryota > Viridiplantae > Streptophyta > Pinopsida > Cupressales > Cupressaceae > Sequoia > Sequoia sempervirens. The sequence continues at coordinate 565,918,766 of VDFB02000017.1, read as the reverse complement.
CGATAGGGTGGAAAGAAGCAGAGCAAAAAAAAGTTTTTTTGAATTTTTAGAAAAAGTTTGAGTTTCAGGAATCTCAGCTAGGATAATTTGTGAATATGGGTGGTGAGTTAGTAAGACATGAGCTTGTAGCTCATGAAATCTTAACACAAAATCCTCAAACAGTTCAGGCATTCAGCAATTGTGGATGGCTGAATTATTTTCTGAGGTTAGATTCCTTTAATGAGGAAGCTGCAAGTGAGTTTTTGAGAACCCTTTTAGAGGGAGAAGCTATAGTGTGGGGTTTGACAGTGGCCGTTACAAAAGAGTGGATTGCAAAAGTAACTGGGCTTCTGGTAGTGAGAGAAAAAATTTCTTTAGATGTTGTCTCTGCTAGGGCAGAATTCACAATACTAGCAGATGGAACCTTGGAGGTTTCCAAACAATGATGCAAATGAGTTTCACTGCCTCCCCCATATCTAGAATATTCTTCCTTCATAATTAGGTACTTGACTTGTGAGGGACATTTTTCCTATTTTCATTCCTATAATTTTAAACTATTGAGTCATATGAGGCACAGTTTAGCTGTCAATGTTCCAAAATTTTTGTTAAACCTTTTGAAACAATGTGCCCATGAAACCCAAAGGGGTAGGGACAACTCTATCACCCATCATGCCCTCATTAAACTCTTGATTGAGCATTCCCTGAGGGATGTATCACACCTTTCTTGGAAATAATTTGTTGCCCAGAAGGGTGTGCAACTTCTAGAGCCTCCTAGAGCACTCCCTACGCAACGCAAGAAAAAGAAAAAGAGAGTAGAATCCACAAGTAGGGAAGCAGAGCAAGAATCATCTGCTTCTACAACACTTAGTCATGTAGCCTCCACACTAGAGCCCTCTATTCAAGTACAAACTAGGTCAGCTGTTAGAAAGGAAAAAGGGAAAACGAAGGTAGGAGAGTCATCTAGGGAAGAACAAACCCCAAAATCTAACCCTCATGCTCAAAAGTGAAAACGTTCTACTCCACTCTTTCCTGTAGCACCTTCCCCTGTAGCAGTTTCTCCTACAGCAACACTTGTTGCCACTACAGTATCACTATCATCCTCTCCTGCTAAGTCTGAATCCTCTAGACAGGTCAGAAAGAGGAAGGCCACAAAAGTATCTCTTGCAGCTATTACTTTTGAAACATTTTCAAAAAGAGCTTCATCAAGGAAACAACGTAAAGTTACTTCAACCCCCACTCAACCTGAAATTATAGTAATTTATGAAGAATCTGAAGAATTTAGTCATGATGTTTCTCAGAATGTATCTAAGAATGTTCCATAAAGTTCGTCTGTTATTCCTGAAGAAGCAGAATATGGTAGTGGTAATGGAAGGGGGATGCCAAGTCTTGATGACTTTGTTGAAGTGGCTAGGAAAGTTTCGGAAGAAGCACAATCTCTTCCTGAGCAGCAACAAGAATCCTTCCTACAGCAAGAGGAAGAACAACTTGGGCAGTTTGAAGTGTCCAATGAAACCCCATTACCCCTTGCAACTTGCTGAGAAATGGTTGTTCATAAAAGAACATTGTTGATTGAATATTTGGAATATCTTAGGACTACATGGCGGCCTATTACATTTCAAACTTTGAGTTTCCACCATTTAGGTAAAACTGAAATTCAACAAAGTCTTTGGGAGGAAGAAAGGAAGAAATTGAGAAGAGAAATTGAAAGGAAAAAATAGGACCTTCAGGAAATGAAAGAGAAAATGGATGAAATGATGAAGATAACTAGTAAAATCATGGAATGTAGACCACCGCCTAGGGTATATGCAATGTGCCTTAAAGAGCAATTTCTTTGGTTTCAATTGATGAGAATTTCAAGAAGTTTAAACCCTGTTATTCACACAGCCAAGGAATTTTATGATGCATATCAGGTAGCACCCAGTTGGCTGAAAAATTCCTTATGTGAATTTTATTTGCATGGTTTGATAATTCCCTCTAAAACAGAGTGGAACCCACTTCTCTATATTGGTGACATCCATCTGAGGTCACTCATGTCTTGGGTGGCTAATGAAACTAACTATGGAAGACAATTAGAGGCTTATGAAGAGGCTGAAAGGAATGAACCTATTCCATTATGACCTGAGAGTTGAGATCCCCACATAGTTCTGAGAACTTTGCTTACTGTTGCATATGGATTCAATGATCAAATAGAAAGAATGAAAATATTTGATATCAGGAAGTAGGTGTATGATGAGTTCAAAGGCCAACCATATTTGTTTTGGAAGCTTTCATCTTCCAGAATTGAAACAAGATGGGAAAAACTAACTGTTGGTCTGAGGAAATCTGAGCCTCATAGCCCTCTAAACTTTAAAGCAGCCATCAAAAGGACAGAGAAGTACATGCAGTTTGGTCTCCAGAAGAGGTTTGAGTTATGGTTGCCATTAACATTTCGACCTCCAGTTTTAATGTGGTCACTTTACCCTTATCAGGCTATAGATGTTAATGAGGATACAAAAACCCGCAAATATGAGAGATGGAAAAATTTTAGAGGTTTCTACTACAAATTTGGAACTTTATTATAGGGCCATACTACTCCCATTGATTTTAGAGAAACAACTCAAAAGCTTAATGCTGGAGGACCATCATTGGGATAAGTAGGGGGTAAATGATGAGCTTGAAATATGCTCATAATTTGAATATTATGATGTATTTTAATACCCTTACTCTTATTGCTAATGGTTGTTTTAACTCTTTGATTAAAATTTTTTTATCTAAAATCGAGTAGTATCCTATAGCAATACATTCCTATATTCCTACAACTTAACATCTCTGTGTCTGTATTAATTACCCTGTTTGACCTCCTGAATGACTGATATAATGCATGTGGTTTTTGGATAATGAAATGAATTTAATATGTGATTAATGAATGTGTATCGTGTTATTTTCCACGCATGCTTTCTTTTGCTTATGTCGCCATGTGCATCATAGGTTGTTGAAGGGAGCATGAACGAGTCAAAGCGCAACAGATCTCAGTCCTACAGTAAAGTCCATATCTAGCATGACATCGAGGAAGTTGTTCCAACAAAGACTCTCTGATCAAGTCATTGGGAGAAAATTTAAATGATCATTAATCTAGGAAGAGTGGAATACTAAATTCTCTCTGAATCATGTTGAACAGATATGCTTTCATTTATGAGAAGTCTGTTCCTCGGTTTCAAGATGCACTTATGTCCACGTCTTTCTCTGATAGAGTTAGGTAGTTAGTTGCTTTTCTAATATAAATAAGTTCTCCTCCTGCACGAGTGAGCAACAAAGTGTGTAAGATTTAGTATTATAATAAGAGAGTGTTTTGTGTTAGTTTTCTTATAAGCAGAATAATCAATGTATATGATTCCAAGTCTATGAATAAAAGTTGATGAATTTTTGAGTTCAACTCTTGAATAAACTTGTTGATGTTTGCTAAGGGGGCCCACTTAGTGAGTATCTATAGTTAGTTAGTTATTTATTTCCTGTTGGTTATAAGTTAGAATTCATTCTTGAAAGTTTTAGTGCAAACTCAGTCTTATATTGTTCCTACAGCATCGGGAATCCATCTCTGTGTTTGTTCCTGCAACATAAGGTCAGTTCATAGTTTGTTTCTTAGTAATAGTTGTCATGATTTCTGCTTTGATTAAGTTATGCTTAAGTTAAGAAGACTTTACATTACATTCCTACAGCATAAGTAGAATTCCTTGTAAGCATTTGTTTCTGGTAAATTGTGACTGAAACTGGTTCTTAGTGCACATATAGTGCCGATCCATTTCAAGTATACATTCCCTGGTTTGATAATGTAAATGAACAACCATAAGAAGATGTTAGTCACCTGCTAGAATGTCCAATTCCCAAGTTAGGATTTTCCATGACTTTTATATCCTTTTTTGGAACTGATCACATGGGAAACTTGGGCAACTTTGACATGCACTAGATATTGGCTTCAGAGTTCTAGTTCCAGTGTCCAAAGGGAGCACCATGGGTGACTTGGGTGACTCGCATGACCTTGATGAATTGGACATGCACTGGACCTTGGCTTCAGAATTCTAGTTATAGTGTTCAAGGGGAGCACTAGGGGTGACTCGGGTGACACGCGTGACTTGGGAAACTTAGACATGCACTGGATCTTGGCTTTAGAGTTCCGCTTCCAATGTCTAAGGGCAGCACCAGGGGCGACTTGGGTGACTTGGTGACTTGGACATGCATTGGGCCTTGGCTTTAGATTTCCAGTTCCAACATTCAAGGGGAGCACCAGGAGCAACTTGGATGACTTGGAAATGCAATGGATTTGGGCTTTGGAGTTCCAGTTCAGGTGTCCAAGCGGAGCACCAAGGCTGACGACTTGGGTGACCTAGCGAATTGCGTAACTTGGTGATATTGGTGACTTAGATGACTTGGACATGCACCAAATCTTGGCTTTGGAGCTCTAGTTCTAGTGTCCAAGGAGAACACTAGGGGTGACTTGGTGACTTGAATGACCTAGAAATGCACTGGACCTTGGCTTCGAAGTTCCAGTTCCAATGTCCGAGGGGTGCACCACGGGTGAATTGGGTGACTTGGATGACTTGGACATGCACTGGATCTTGGCTTCGGATTTCCAGTTCCATTGTCCAAGGGGAGCACCAGGCTCAACTTGGGCGACTTGGGTGACTTGGAAATGCACTGGATCTTGGCTTCAAAGTTCCAATTCCAGAATGCAAGGGGAGCAACAATGGCCACTTGGGGACTTGGGTGATCTAGACATGCACTAGATCTTGGCTTCAGAGTTCCAGTTCTGGTGTCCAAGGGGAGCACTAAGAGCGACTTGGGTGACGTAGAGACTTGGATGACATGGACATGAACTGGACCTTGGCTTCGGAGCTCCAGTTCCAGTGTCCACGGGGAGCACAAGGGGTGACTTGGGCGACTTGGGTGACCTAGACAACTTGGACATGCACTAGATCTTGCCTTTAGAGTTCCAATTCCATTGTCCAAGGGGAGCACTAGGGCAGACTTTGGAAACTTGGATGACTTGGAAATGCACTAGATCTTGGCTTTGGAGTTCTAGTTCCAACACTCAAGGGGAGCACAAGGGGAAACTTTGGTGACTTGACAACTTGGACGACTTGGTGACTTGCACGTCTTAGCAACATGGTCGACTTGGGTGGCTTTGACATACACTCCATCTCTGCTTCGGAGTTCCAGTTATAGTGTCCAAGGAGAGCACCGGGGGCAACTTAGCGACTTAGAAATGCATTGGATCTTGGCTTCAGAGTTCCAGTTCTGGTGTCCAAGGGGAGCACCAAGGGTGACTTGGGTGACTTGGCAACTTGGATATGCACTGGACCTTGGCTTCAAAGTTCCAGTTCCAGTCTCCAAGGGGAGCACCATGGGCGACTTGGGTGACTTGGCGACTTGGATGACTTGGATGACTTGGACATGCATTGGATCTTGGCTTCAGAGTTCCAGTTCTAGCATGCAAGGGGAGCACCAAGGGTGACTTGGGGACTTGTGTGACTTGGAAGACTTGGACATGCACTGGATCTAGGCTTTAGAGTCCCAATTCTGGTGACCAAGGGGGGGTGCTAGGGCTGACTTAGGCGACCCAGGAAACTTGGATGACTTCAAAAAGCACTGGATCTTGGCTTTGGAGTTCCAGTTCCAGTGTCCAAGGGGAGCACCAAGGTTACACCAGGGGTCACAAAAGGGACCAAAATAGAGTACCGAGAGGAGCACCAAGGGTTGCACCAAACTGCAGAACAAGGTTGTTCCAAATGCACTGGGGCTTGCACCGGTCCATTCCATGGGTGCACCAGGGACCAAAGAAGAGTACCAAGGGGAGCACTAGGAGTGTTCTAGGTGTGCAAGGGTTTGCACCAAATTTAGAACAAGGTTGTTCCAATGGGGCACCAGGGGTGTTCCAAGTGCACTGGGGGTTACACTAGGGGTCCTACTACATACCAAACTAGAGTACCAAGGGGAGCACCAGGGGTGTTCTAGGTGCACCAAGGGTTGCACCAAAGTGTAAAACAAGGTTTTTCTAAGGGGGAACCACATGTGTTCCAATTGCAGCAAGGGTTGCACTAGGGTTCAAGATAGGGTCCATAACAAGGTTCCAAGGTGAGCACCACGACAAGTAAAGACCACAACCAAGTCTATGGGTGCAACCAAACAAAGGTTATCATGATATTGGAAGGATGCGATATTTTTCAAGGGCTCGGTATTATGATGGATTCTCAAGGATAGGTGAAGGGGAACCATGTGCAGTAATGTTTTCCCTAGCCAAAAGTGGAAATGTGGATCTCACGGCGGTAGCTAGAAATGTGGATATTTCCTACACTTGCCTGGGAATCCACCAAATAACCCTTATGGGGTAATGAGAGTACCCTACCATTGTTTTAGTGTCACATGAAGGAATGGCCCATGACAATTGACCCAATTCCCGTGACTAGGCCACCTTAGAGAATAGGGGCCTCGAAAGTGGGCTCCAAAAAATGCATTCTAAAAATGTGTCCCAAAAATGGGTCACTCAACCAAATACTAAAAAGGGTGCAACACCGAGACATCTCAAGAGCTCACCCATCCTAGTAGTCTTGTACCGAAGGTCCCTAAGTTGATTCCCATTGGTGTGCCCTAGTCCCGTGACAAGGCCACCTTAGAGAATAGGGGTCCCAAAAATGCATTCCAAAAATGTGTCGTAAAGATGGGTCATTCTATAAAACCCTAGAAAAGGGTGTAACACTGAGACTTCCCAGGAGATAACCCATCCTTGTACTACTCTAGCCCAAGCGAACTTAACTGTGGAGTTCTGATGGGATCTGGTGCATTAACGCTGGTATGATTCACCCATGATGAACTTGTCACCACACTATCTTGGGGAAAGCATCCATGATGCAATGAACATTCACATGATCTCATACCACCCATCCATTCTCATCTCTAACATCAAACCTCGAAATTCCCTTCCCCTGCCATTAGAGCCAATCCCACTAGGTCTCGTCGACCCTGTCCTATCCTTGAAGTTGCATTCTAGGATACTGGCTCCAAAAATAAAGATGGATCATAAAATCTTGTTCCAAAAATGGGTCATGTCTCAGAGTCCAGGGTCAAGGGTTTAGGGTCTAGGGTCCAAGTTAAAGGTTCTAGGTCCAGGGTCCATGGGCCAAGGTCCAAGGCCCAACCTCCAGTGTTGGGGTTTAAGGTACTAGGTTTAGGGTCTAAGTTGAAGGTTCAAGGTCTAGGGTCAAAGGTTAAGGGTTCAAGGCCCATGTTCATAGTTTGGGGTCTAACAATCGGGCTTTAGGGTCTAGGGTCCTCACTTTAGGGTTAGGTTTTAAGGTCTAAGATCCAAGGTATAGGGTTTACGGTCCAGGTGTAGGGTCGAGGGTTTGAGGTCAGGGTTCAGGCTTCAAGGTCGAAGGTCCAGGATTCGAGTTATGGGTTTAAGGTTCAGGGTTCAAGGTATAGGGAAAAGGGTTCATGCTCCATGCTCACGGTTTAGGGTCCAAGAGTCTAGGTTTAGTGTTTAGGGTCCAGGGTCCAACTATCCACGTCTAGGGTTCAGGGTCCAAGGTTAAGGGTTAAGGGTTCAAGGTTGAGAGTCAAGTGTTTGGGGTCCAAGGTTTAGTGTCCATGTTTAGGACTCAACGTCTAGGGTCTAGGGTGATGGTTGAAGGGTTTACGGTTCAATAATCAAGGCTTAGGGCATGGATTCAGGGTCTATGGTCCTAGGTTTAGGTTCTTAGGTCTAGGATCCAAGGTTTAGGGTTAAGGGTTCAGGGTACAAGTTTATGGTCCAGGATTCCAGGTTCAAGGTTCATGATCCAAAAATGGGTCCCAAAGTCCCATCCAATCACCTTCACGGTTCAAGGTATAGTGTACAGGATTTTGAGTCCAAGATCTAGGGTCTAGGGTCTAGGATCAAGGATATAGGGTTTAAGGTTCAGGGACCAAGGTTCAGGGTTTTGGATCTTTCTGTAGGGTGTAGGGTTCAAGGTTTAGCCTTCAATGTTCAAGCCTCATGGTATAGGGTGTAGGGTTCAAGGATCAACCTTCAATGTTCAAGCCTCATGGTTTAGGGTGTAGGGTTCATGGTTCAAGGTCTAAGTTCAAGGTAAAGGGTTTAAGGTCAAGGTGCAGGGTGCAGGGTCTAGGCTTTAGGATTCAGGGTCCAAGGTTCAAGGTCCAGGGTTACTAGTTAAGGGTAAAGCATGTAAGATTAGGGATCGGGGTTTAAGGTGGGGGTTCTAGGTCTAGTGTCCAGGGTCTAAAAATGGGTCCCAAAAATTAGATCAAAAACTCATGTTCCAAAAGTGGGTCTCATATCAAAGTCCCTTCCAATCAATGTTATGGTTCAAGGTCCAGGGTATAGGGTTCTAGGTGCAGGGTCCAGGATCAATGGTTGAGGGGTTAGGGTTTAGGGTCCAAGGTTTAGGTTTTAGGGTCTGGCTTTAGGGTCCAGGGTTTGGGGTTCAGGCTACAATGTTCAATGCTCAAGGTTTAGGGTTCATGATTCAAGGTCCAAGTTCAGGGTTTAGGGTCTAGGGTCCAAGGTCCAAGGTTAAAGGCCAAGGGTTAAGGGTCAAGGGTGATGGGTCTAGGGTTCATGGACCAAGATTAAGGTCCAAGGTCTAGTGTTGAGGGTCCAGGGTTCGGGTTCAGGGTTCAGAGTTTAAGGTTTAGGGTTTAGGGTCCAAGTTCATAGTTCAAGGTCCAAGGTCAAGGGTTAAGGGGTCAAGCTCCATGTTCATAGTTAAGGGGTTTAGGTTGAGTTTTAAAGGTCTAAGATCCAAGGTTTAGGGTTCAGGGTCCAGGTGTAGGGTTGAGGGTTCGAGGTCAGGGTTCAAGGTCTGAAAGGAAATAGAAAAGAGTAATGGAAAGAACTAATAAATGAGAAATTGTTTGAAGGAAAGATATTACCAAATAGATTGAAGAAGCAAAACCAAGCACCACCAAAGCATGAGAGACACAAGAATTTGTTAAGGGGAAAAAACAAGAAAAAAACCCCAATATTATGAATGGAGGCAAAATGCCTAAAGAATAATACAAAGAGAGAGAGAGAACTTCAGCCTTAGCTTGCTTGCTTGAATCTTGAAGAATGAGAGGAGAAGCACCTCAATAAGTAGAGGTGAGAAAGAGGAGTTAGAATGTAACTCCCAACTCAATGAATGCCACCATTCATCTATGTGTGTGCAAAGTGTCACCTCTTAAGGAGGTGGATACAAATATTCCTTAATAAAGGAATTAAAAAATAAGCCATCCTCACACATGTGTGAGATGACAAAAAGACAAAAGACTTGTAGGGATTCCTTTGGAATATTCCTACAAGTTAATAAAAAAATTACAATTAAAGAATAACCTTTACCAAGTAAAGATTAATCTTCTAACAAGGTCCAAGGTCTAGGATTTAGGTTATGGGTCTAAGATTCAAGGTTCGAGGTCCAAGTTTAGGGTTCAAGGTCTAGGGAAAACGGTTCACAATCCATGCTCACGATTCAAGGTCCAGGAGTCTAGGTTTAGTGTTCAGGGTGCATGCTCACAATTCAGGGTCCAAGGTCCAAGGGTCCACATCTAGGGTTCAGGGTCCAAGGTTTAGCTTCCATGTTTAGGGTTCAATGTCTAGTGTGAAGGTTGAATCATTTAGGATTCAAGAATCAGAGTTTAGGGTATTTTTTCAGGGTTTAGGGTCCTAGGTTTAGGTTTTAAGGTCTAGGATCCAAGGTTTAGGGTTAAGGGTTCAGGGTGCAGGTTTAGGGTCTAGGGTTTCAGGTTTAAGGTTAATGGTCCAAAAATAAGTCCCAAAAATTGGAACCAAAACACATGTTCCAAAAGTGGGTCCCGTCCCGAAGTCCCATCCAAGGTTCAGGGTTTAGGATCTGGCTTTAAGGTCTAGGGTTCAAAGTCTAGCCTTCAATGTTCAAGCCTCATGGTTTATGGTGTAGGGTTCATGGTTCAAGGTCCAAGCTCAGGGTTCAAGGTTCAAGGTCATAGTCCAGGGTCCAGGGTCTAGGTTTTGGGATTAGGGTTTAGGGTGTAGGTTCCATGTTCAGTGTTCAAGGTTTAAATATGGGTCACAGAAATTGGCTCCAAACTCATGTTCCAAAAGTAGGAATCATATTGAAGTTCCATCGGATCAACTTCATGGTTCAAGGTCGAGGGTACAGGGTTCTAGATCCAAGGTCCATGATCAAGGGTTGAGGGGTTAGTGTTTAGTGTCTAGCTTTAGGGTCCAGGGTCTAGGGTTCAGGCTTTGAGGTTCAATGTTCAAGGCTCAAGGTTTGGGGTTCATGGTTCAAGGTCCAAATTCACGGTTCATGGTTCGGGGTCCAGGGTCCAAGGTTAAAGGCCAAGGGTTAAGGGTCAAGGGTGCATGGTATAGGGTCCATGTTCAAGGTTCATGGACCAAGCTCAAGGTCTAGGCTCTAGTGTCAAAGGTCTAGGGTTCAGGTTCAGTGTTCAGAGTTTAAGGTTTAGGGTATAGGATCCAAGTTCATGGTTTAGGGTCTAGGGTCAAGGGTTAAGGGGTTAGGATCCATGTTCACAGTTTAGAGCCTAGGTTATAGGGTTTATGGTGGGTGGTTCTAGGTTCAGGGATCAAGGTCCCTAGTCAAAGGTCAAGGCTTCGGGTTCATGTTCAGGGTCAAGGGTCAAGGGTTCAAGGTACTGGGTTTAGCGTCCAAGGTTCGAGGTTCAGGGATTAGACTTCAGGATTCAATGTACAAGTTTGAGGTTTAGGTTCTAGGGTCAAGGGTCTAGGGTGTAGGTTTAGAGTTTAAGGGCCAAGGTCAAGTTCTAGGGTCCAGGGTCAAGTGTCGAGCGTCGAGGTTTTGGGATCGAGGTTCAAGGTTTAGGGTTATAGATCTAAGGTTTAGGGTCTAGGGTTAGGGTTCAGGGTTCAGGGTTTATGTTTTAGGGTTAACGTATTGGGTTTAGGGTTCAAGTTCAAGGTTTAGTGTCCAAGGTTTATGGTTTGGATTTAGGTTCTAAGGTTCATGGTTCAGTTTTTTTGGTTTATGGTCCAAGGATCAGGGTTTAGGTTCCAAGGTCTAAGGTTCAGGGTTTATAGTTCAGGGTTTAGGGTGGGGGATTTAAGGTCCAAGGTTTAGGGTCTAGTGTGAAAAGGTTCAACGCACTAGGTTTAGGGTTCAGGTTCAAGGCTTGGGGTCCAAGGTTCAGGGTTTAGGGTTTGGCTTTAGGTTCCAGTGTTTAGGGTCAAAGATTCTGAGTTCATGGTTCAATGTTCAAGGCTTGGGGATTAGAGTTCATGGTTCAAGGTCCAAGTTTAGGGTTCATGGTCCAGGGTCCAGGGTTAAGGGTCAAGGGATTAGGGTCTATGGTTTAGGTTCAGGGATCAAATTTTAGGGTTCAAGGTCCAAGGTCCAAGGTCAAGTGTCGAGAGTCGAGGGTGTAGGTTGGAGGGTTCAGGGTAAGGGTTTTGTTATCAATAGTTTGGCACCCTGCTGAATACAATATTTAGCAAACTACTGAAACATGGAAACCTCTTTCAGATGTGGGTGATCTACAAGAAAGAGGAATCTCCAGAGCGAGCTGGTTCTCTGAATGATGAATTCTATTCTAAGTGGATTTTCAGAAAAAGGATAGAAGAATGAACTAGATTTAAAATCTAAAAATGGAATTCTATCATCCTAAAATATTGATCAACTATAAGAAGACCCTGAAAATAACTCACTCTCACCAACTCTTTAAAATTAAATTCTCACAATCTCACAACACATGTAGTTCAACAGTGATTTATGTGAAGGTTAAATTAACACAAGGCATAACCTGAACTAGCATGCACTCCTGCAAATCACTTGACAATAGTAAGAAAAGAAAAGGATCCAATAGATTTAAATCACAAGACAAATCAAATTACTATTCCAAGTCATAAAAAAGAACTGAGAAAGGAAAACTCTACTATTTTATTGAATGATGGAGTGGAATTCTAAAAATTTGAGCACACATAAGTTTACAAGCTCCCCGAAATGTGTAAGGGAAAGAAACTCTCCTCTGAACTGCCGAGAATGGAGAGCTGAAAAAGACTAACTCTTTGAAAAGAACTCCCCAGAAAGCCCTAATCCGAGCTCAGAAAAAAAAGTCAAAGAAAAGGTTTCAAACAAACTCAAAAACTGCTTAAAAGCAGAAAAAAGCACAATGCTTTTATGATGAACCTGTCAAGCCTCTAAAAATAGGCTAATCTTGCTTTAAAAGCACAAAAAACGCCTTATCTCTCGAAGATAGGTCTGAAATCTGACCAAGAGGAAAAGTTAATCAAAGATCTGCTAAAAATAGCAAGAAAACATAAAGCAACTTATAAAATATCGCTTTTATGATTCTGCTTTACAAGATGCAGACTTTTACAATTTGTCTATTTTTGTAATTAAAGATTCAAAATCTTTTGCAAAAAGAAAACTCCTTATTCCTCCATTACAATATTCTGATTTTCTCAAAAGTCATCAGTAAAAGCATTAATAATCATCCTTCATGCCTTCATCATCTTGCTAAAATCCCTCATTGATTTCTTTTAAAATCAATTAAAAATAAAACCCTAGAATAGATAATAGACCTTTAAGCAAAAGCTCATAAGTCATATGGCATCTAAACTTAGGTCATAAGATATTCAACAATACTATCCCCAAGGCTCAATATTTCACCAGGGCTTAAGGGGAAAAATACTAATTCCTAACCCATAGACCAACTTGGAATTTGGCCTCCATGATATTCATTTGGACTTAAATTAAATAAATCACAAGGAAAACATTGTGACTTTCGGCCTCCATTGGAATTCACCACATGTGCTTGATTGAATATTCTAGAACATCATAATGCTTGAATTAGGGTTCCGTCAAAACAAAATCAAACCCTAATTATCACTCATTCTACACTCTCTAGCTTGAAGGAAAGAGACTTTGTCGCCTTCAACCACCACCATGACTCTATCAAGCTCGAGCTAAAATGCTTGGAAGAACTATTCCTCGTACTCTAGAGATCGAAAACTCGAGTGGGTAAGTCTGACTTTGAAGTATTGAAGCTCTTTTCACTTACTGTCGAATACCAAAAGAGATAAGGCCACGACCTGCATGAGTTTTTTCTCTTCTGACGCATTGCTATGCTTTCTATGACTTCGGCCCACATGAATTCGAGCTTGGCTTCTGCAATTCACTCCATGAAAGCTCGACTTGTACTTTTTTTTTCCCTCACTATGCAAAGGTAAGCTTTATTTGATGGTTTATTATGGCCTTGAGGCCATGGCCTTACACATTCTAATATCTCTTGCCTTGCTTTTCTGTGTGTTTCTTGTGCTCAAACTACTATTAAAGCTCGACCACCAGTTTGAGAGCTCGACCCTTTGGTTTCTGAATACTTCATGAAGCTCTGGTTTCTGTCTTATGAGTGTCGCTATAGCTTACCATCATCGAGGAGACCTCTCATAGAGAGCTTGAGTCATACCAAAAATCTTTATTATTTCCTAGTCACCAAGACAATGTGTAGTCAGGGTGACATCTCGTAGAGCATCCTGTGTCTTGCCAAAAACTTATGCTTTCATTCCTATCACCATGACATATCAGTTTCAGGGAGACCTCTCATAGATATCTCAAGTCATACCGAAAGTCTTTATTATTAATTTTTTATTCAACCCAGAACATATTACCTACCATTATGTCAATTTTAAAGCATTTCTCTTTGTGGGTATCACAATTTTTTTGAATAAAACTACATCTATTGCTCAACCCAACTTAGATACTTGCATCAGTTGTATATCTTTGCTTTCTAAATTCAATATCTCACATGGGTTATCTTTATAATTGTTTCTTCTGCACTTTGAAGCTAACCCCAAAAATGGGTACTCAAAAATTTTAAGGGAAACTACATTTTATGTATCTTGATGCTAAACTAAAGTGGGTTTTTGGGATTGTTAAAGAAAATTGCATTTCTTTTCCTCTGAAGCTTGACTTAGCACAAAAACTTCATATTTTGTATTCTACTGCCTTTTTTATGCGAAACTCATATGGGTATCATAGATTACCATATTTAATGCATTTTGAAAACAAACCCACATGTGGGTAACTGTTGTTCTTCTTTGACTGCATACCTACAGAACTGAAAGCACACAAATAGCTATAATAGGAAACTCCATATTGGCATTTGATGTTTTCTTTTAGATCTTCCTTCAAAAATATACACTCATGGTTTAGATCAAAATTTGTGTTAATCTATATTCAGTTATGGGCTCCTCTAAGCATTTAGACTCCTTTAATTCGCATTCTGCATTATTTGGACATTGAACTCATGCCACCTCCACTAAGACAGAACCTAGTCTTCTATTCCTAGGAATAACTGGCACCTCAAAACCTTCTTCTGGAAACAAACTATTTTCTCTCACAACTCTTTCTTTGTGAATGACCACCAATTTCTATGCAAAACTAAAACTTCAAAAGCACCATTTTGGAAGAAAACTGTTAAACCAGAAGTGGCTATCATTTGTCATTTGAATACATTGTCTGTCCTTTGTTCTTATGAGCAACATGGTACTCTTCATGCATTTTTATATTTCACTGCACAAACTGCTCTCAAAATCTGTTCTCTTTGATGATAAAAATTAAAACAAAACATTTAGGCATAATGTATGCCTGTTCACTATCCAAGAGAGAATTGATGAATTGAAACTTACATGACATAATCAGCACAGAAAGTGAAGTTATTCAGCAATTTCTGATGTAGATGTACTCAGTTAAATTACTTAAGTGAACTAAATTCACTGTTCACCTGTAGCCTTCAGAAAGCAACCCTGATTGTTATGAATGAACAGTTGGTCTTGTTGCTTGATGGATTCCCTGTTTTACTCCTTCAGTTGTTCTTTATTTCATTTGATGAATATGATAATGTATCTTTAAAATCAGCCCATTAATGAATAGGGTAGCATGCTGAGCTATACCCTTGTGGGAGCCCATTTTACTCCACATGCTTGGTCTTCGAGTAATGTTCAGCTTCATGACTTTACCTATACCTACACAAGGAAACAAACAGTGTTAGCATAAAAATGGAACACGATGATTATGATGTTATTTCTCCTTCGGCTCACTTCTTTCATACTACAATTGATAAGATTTGATTGTTTCAATGCGTTGCTAATAGTATGTTGTACTATTGTGGGTGTTCCATATAAGTTACATATAATCGAAGCCACTAACACCCCTCTTTTCCTCTTATAGGTCGATGTTGCTCAAGAAGGCAAGGTGCACCATTCGACATCAAACGTCGATAATCAGGCAATGATGATTATCTGTCACTTATATGTTTTTCTTTTCTACACTTCCAGTAGTGCAAAGTGTTGTTAGAAATGTATTGTAGTATTCATAGTTATATCCACGACTTGTGTGGATCTTTGATTTCAATTCTGCTTTTCAATTGAAAAGAAAATGCATTTGAATGCAATGTTGTAATATCATTCTGATTGTGAAATCAAATGAAGCCCTGTAAAAAATATGAGTTCTTTACGAAATGAATGAAAGCATCTGAAATGCTATTTTTCCCATGTACTCAATTCTGTATTTCTCTTAAATCTGCAACATATGAATGACACTCTCCACTCTATTACTTCACTAAAATGCATAACTATTATTTGATGCATAAAGATAATGCAAAAAAACATTTAGAATTCAATCTACAATTCCACTTAATGTTGAAAAATAGTCAGCCAACTCCTCTATTTGAGTTGAGGTGAAAAATATGTAATAGGTTCAAGGTTCAAGGTGCAAGATTCGGGTTATGGGTTAAAGGTTCAGGGTTTGAGGTCCAAGTTCAGGGTTCAAGGTCCAAGGAAAATGGTTTAGGGTTTAGGGTTCAGGGTCCATTCTCACAGTTCAACAACAAAGGGTCCAGGTTCAGGGCCCAATGTTAAGGGTTCAGGGTTCAAGGTCGAGGGTCAAGTGTTTGGGGTCCAAGGTTTAGTTTCCATGTTTAGGGATCAATGTCAAGAGTCTAGGGTCTAGGGTGAAGGTTGAAAGGGTTTAGGGTTCAAGAATTAGGGTTTAGGGTATGGGATCAGGGTCAAGGGTCCTAGGTTTAGGTTTTAAGGTCTAGGATCCAAGGTTTAGGGTTAAGGGTTCAAAGTCTAGGTTCTAGGTCTAGTGTTCAAGGTCCAAACATGGGTCCCATGAATCAGATCCAAAACTCATGTTCTAAAAGTGGGTCTCGTCCCAAATCTCATTCTATCAGCTTCATGGTTCAAGGTCTAGGGTATAGGGTTCCAATTTCATGGTTTGAGGTTTAGGGTCTTGGGTCTAGCTTTAAGGTCCAGGGTTTGGGGTCCAGGATTCAATGTTCAAGGCTCATGGGTTAGTATTTAGGGTTTCAGGTCCATGGTTCAAGGTCTAAGTTTAAGCTTCAGGGTATAGGGTCCAGGGTTAAGCGCTAAGGGTCGAGGGTCGAGGGTACAGGGTCAATGTTAAGGGTTCAAGTTCTAGGGTTATTGGTTAAGGGTCATGGTTCCAAGTTCAGGAATCAGGTTTCAGCTAGGGGTTCTAGGTCCAATGTTCAGGGTCTAAAAATAGGTCCCAAAAATTAGATCCAAAAATCATGTTCCAAAATTGGGTCTCGTCCCAAAGTCCCATCCGATCAGGTTCATGGTTCAAGGTCTAGGGCACATGGCTCCATGTTCATGGTTTAGGGTCCAAGGTCTAGAATCAAGGATTGAGGGTTTAGTGTTCAGGGTCTAAGGTTCAGGGTTTAGGGTTTGGCTTTATGGTCCACGGTTTGGGGTTCAGGCTTTAATGTTGAAGGCTCAAGGTTTAAGGTTTAGGGGTTAAGGTTCATGGTTCAAGGTCCAAGTTTAGGGTTCAGGGTCTAGGGTCTAGGTTCAAAGCTCATGGTCCAATGTCAAGGTCCAGTGTCAAGTGTCGAGGGTCGAGGGTACGGGGTCAGGCTTTAGGCTTCATGGTTGAAGGTTCAAGGGTCAAGGTTATTGGATAAGGGTCAAGGGTCCACATTTGGGAATTGAGGTTCAAAGAGGGCGATTCTAGGTCCAGTGTTTAAGGTCCAAAAATGGGTACCAAAAATCATATCCAAAAACCACATTCCAAAAGTGGGTCGCATCTCAGAGTCGCACCCAATCAACTTTAGGGTTCAGAGTCGATGTTTAGGGTTCAAGGTCCAGGGTCTAGGGTCCAAGGTTCAGGGTCAATGATTTGAGGTCCATGTTCATGATTTAGGGAGGATGGTCTGGGTATATGGTCCAGGGTCCAAGGTTCACGATTTTGGTTTTGCATTAAGGGTTCACGGTACACGGTAAAGGCTCAAGGGTTCTGTTGTAGGTTTGGTGTTTGGGTTTAGGGTCAAGGGTTCAAGGTACATGGTCAAGGGTCAAGGGTTCTCTTACAGGTTCGGTGTTTGGGTTTAGGGTCAATGGTTCAAGGTACTATTTTTGGTGTTTGGGTTTAAGGTTGGGGTCCAAGGTTTAGGGTCTAGGGTTTGAATTTCAGGGTCTAGGGTTTGAGGTTTGGGGTTAGGGTCAAGGGTTCAGGGAACTATGTTTAGGGTTTGAGTTCAATATGGGGGTCCAAGGTTCAGGGTGTAGAGTCCAGGGTTTGGGTTTGAGGGTTCAATTTTCAAGGCTCAAGGTTTAGAGTTCAGGGTTCAAGGACCAAGTTTAGGATTTAGGGTCCACAATCCAAGGTTCAAGGTTTAGGGTTCAGGGTTCATGCTCAAGGATTTAGGGTCAAGGGTTCAGATTAAGGGTTGATGTTCTAAGGTCAAGGACCAAGGTCCAAGGTCAAGTGTCGAGGGTCAAGGGTTCGGGGTCAAGGTTCAATGTTCAAGATTCAAGGTCTAATGTCCAAGGTAAGAGGTTCATGGTTTAGGGTTTTAGGTTCCAGGTTCAGGGTTTAGTGTTTAAGGTCCTTGGTTAAAGGTTCAGGGTCAATGGTTAAGGGTTTAGGGTCTAGGGCCAAGGGTTCAATGTCAAGGGCAAGGGTTCAGGGTTCAAGTTTCAGGGTTCAATGTTTAAGGTTTCGGGTTCAAGGTCAAGGGTCTAGGCTTAAGGGTTTAGGGGCTAGGTTCAGGGTTCTCGGTCGAGGGTCAAGAGTTCAGGGTCCAAGATTCAAGTGATCAGGGGTTCAACATTTAGTGTTCAAATTTTGGGTTCAGGGTCCGAGTTAAGGGTCTAGGGTCTAGGGTTCACAGTTCAGGGTCCAGGTTTAGGGTTTGGGGACCAAGGTTCATGGTCTAGGGCTAAAGGTCCAAGGTCTTTGGTTAAGGGTTAAGGGTTTGGGGCCGAAGATTTGGGTTCAGGTTTCAGGTTCAAGGTTTAAGTTTCAGGGTTTAGGATCCAAGTTGAGGGTTCAAGGTCTAGGGTCAAGGGTTTAGGGTTTAGGGTCAGGAATTCGGGGTCAATGTTCATGGTTCAAGGTCTAGGGTCCACAACTCAGGGTCCAAGGGTCCATGTTCAAGGTTCAGGGTTCAAGTTTAGGGTTTAGGGTTCAAGGTCAGTGTTTAAGGTTCACAGTTCAAGGTCAAGGGTCAGGGTTGAAGGTTGAAGGGTTTAGGGTCAAGGGTTGAAGGACAAGGGTTAGGGTCTAGGGTCCAAGTTTAGGGTTCAAGGTCTAATGTCAAGGACCAAGGTCTAGGGTTAGGTGTTGAGTGTTGAGGGTTCGAGGTTAGGGTTTAAGGTCTAATGTCAAGGGTCCAGGGTTCAAGGTTCATGATTCATGGTTCATGGCCTAGAGTTTATAGTTTGAGATTCTAGCTTCAAGGCTTACGGTTCATGGTTTAAGGCCTTGGGCTAACGGTTCAGGGTCAATAGTTCGATGTCAAGGAAAAGACTTTAGGCTCTAGGGTTCAAGTTTTAGGGTTCAATGTTTAAGGTTTTGAGTTCAAGGTCAAGGGTCTAGGCTTTATGGTTTAAGGACCAGGTTCAAAGGTTCAGGGGCCAAGGGTTCAGGGTCTAGGATTCTAGGTCCACGATCAGGGGTTCAATGTTCACGGTTTGGTTTCAATGTTCAGGGTTCAAATTTTATGTTCAAGGTTTGGGGTTCAACGTACATTCTCAAGGTTCAGAGTCAAAGTTTAGGGTTCAGGGTCAAGGGTTCAAGGTCTAAGGTCTTGGGTTAAGGGTTAAGGGTCTAGGGTCCAAGGTTCAAGTTCGGGTTCAGGATTCAAGGTTTAAGGTTCAAGGTTCAGGATCCAAGTTGAGGGTTCAATGTACAGGGTTGAGGGTTTAGGGTTCAGGGTCCATGTTTATGATTCAAGGTTCAGGGTGTAGGGTTAAGGGTCAAAGGTTAAGGGTTAAGGGTTCAAGGTCGAGGGTCAAGTGTTCGGGGTCTGAGGCTCAGGGTTCATGTTTAGGGTTCACGTTTCAAGGTCAATAGTCTAGGGTGAAGGTTGAAGAGTTAAGGGTCCAATAATTAAGTTTTAGGGTCTTCGCCAAGGGTTTGGGTTCAAGGTTCAGGGTTTAGGCTATGGGGTTCAATTTTTAGGGTTTGATATTCAAGGTTTCGGCTTCATGGTCTAGGGTCTAGGCTTCAAGGTTTGTGGACTAGTTTTAGGGTTTAGGTTCCAAGAATCAGGTTTTAGGGTCTAGGTTCTAGCTTCATGGTTCAAGGTCAAGGGTATAGGTTTTTGAGTTCAGGGTCTAGGTTATGGGAGTCCAAGGTCAAGATCGAGGGTCAAGGGTTCAGGGTCCAAGGTTCATGGTTCGATGCTCAGGCTTCAATGTTCAATCCTTAGTGTTTAAGGAGTGGGGTTCATGGGTCAAGCTCCATGTTCAATGTTTAGGGTCTAGGGTGAAGGGTTAAGGGCCAAGGGTTACAGGTCATGGGTGGAAGATTTAGGGTCCAGATTCAAAGTTCATGGTCCAAGGTCAAGGTCTAGGGTCAAGTGTCGAGGGTAGAGGGAAAAGGATACGACGTTAGGCTTCAGGGTTCAAGGCTCAAGGTCCAGGGTTACTGGTTAAGGTTCAAGGGTCCAAATTTAGGGATCAGGGTTTAGGGTGGACATTCTAGGACTAGTGTTCAGGGTCCAAAAATGGGTCCCAAAATTTGGATCCAAAACTCATGTTCAAAAAGTGGGCCTCATCCCGAAGTCCCATCCGATCATCTTCATGGTTCAAGGTCCACGGTATAGGGTTCCAAGTTTAGGGTTTGGGATCCATGCTACAAGGTCAAAGGTCTAAGATAAAGGGTCAAGGGTTTAGGGTTTGGGGTTTAAGGTTCAAGGTTTAGGGTTAGCTTTTAGGGTCCAGGGTTTGTGGTTTAGGCTTCAATGTTCAAGGCTCATGGTTTATGGTTTACAATTCATCGTTCAAGGTCCAATTTTAGGGTTCAAGGTACAGGATCCAAGGTTTAGGGACAAGTGTTAAGGGTCAAGTGTGGAGGGTCGTCTAGGGTCCAGTTTTAGAGTTCATGGTCCAAGGTCAAGGTCAACGATCCATTGTCAATGGTCAAGTGTCGAGGGTATGGGATCAGGACTAAGGGTTCAAGGTTTAAGGTATAGGGTCACTGGTTGAGAGTCAAGGATCCAGGTTTAGGGATCAAGTTTTAGGGTGGTGGTTCTAGGTCCAGTGTTTAGGGTCCAAAAATGGGTCCCAAAAATTAGATCCAAAACTCATGTTCCAAATGTGGGTCCTGTCCTAGAGTCACATCTGATCAACTTCAAGGTTTAGGGTCCATGTTCATGATTTAGGGTGGAGGGTCTAGGGTATAAGGTCCAGGCTCCAAGGTTCAGGGTTTACGGTACATGGTCAAGGGTCAAGGGTTTAGATTCAGGTTTGGGATTTTGGTTTAGGGTTTAGGGTGTTCAAGGTTTTGGGTCCCAGGTTTTGGGTTGAGGGTTGAGTGCTTAAGGCTCAAGGTTTAGAGTTTAGGGTTAAAGTTCCAAGTTCAGGGTTCAGGGTCAAGGTCCAAGGTTTAGGTTTAAGGGTTCAAGGTTAAGGGTTTAGGGTCTAGGATCCAGGTTCAGGGTTCAATGTCTAAGGTCAGGGACTAGGGTCCAAGGTCAAGTGTCAAACGTCGAGGGTTTGGGGTTAGGGTTCAAGTTTCAGGGTTGAAGGTCTAATGTCTAGGGTCTAGGTTTCAGGGTTCATGGTTCATGGTCTAGGGTTTAGGGTTCTACATTCAAGGCTTAGTGTCTAGGGTTCAAGGTCCTTGGTTAATGGTTTAGGGTCAATGGTCAAGGGTTTGATTTCAAGGGAAAGAGTTTAGATTTTATGGTTCAGGCTCTGAGATTCAAGTTTTAGTGTTCAATGTTTAAGGTTTTGGGTTCAAGGTCAAGGGTCTAGCCTTCAATGTTTAAGGACTAAGTTTAGTTTTCTGGGTCAAGGGTTAATGATTTAGGGGCCAATTGATCAGGGTTCAATATATAGGATTCAAGGTCCATAATTAGGTACTCAGTTTTAGGGCTCCAGATTCAACTTTCAGGGTTCATCTTTTGGGTATAAGGTTTAGGGTTCATGGTTCAGGGTTCATGGTCTAGGGTTCAAGTTCCAAGGTCTTGGGTTAAGTATTCAAGGTATGGGTTCCAGGGTTTGAGTTTGGGTTAAGGTTCAGGGTTCAAGGTTTAAGGTTCATGGTTTAGGGAAGTTGAGGGTTCATGGTCAATTTGTTAGGGGTTTAGGGTTCAAGGTAGAGGGTCAAGTGTTCAGGGTCCAAGGTTAAGGGTTCATGTTTAGGGTACACAATTAACGGTTGAGGGTTTAGGGTGAAGGTTGAAGGGTTTAAGGTTAAGGGCTTAGGATCTAGGGTCTAGGTCTAGATTATAAGGTTTAAGGTCAAGGACAAGGGTCCATGGTCATGTGTTTAGAATCAAGGGTTCGAGGTCAAGGTTCAAGGTTTCAGGTTCAAGGTCTAATGTGTAGGGTCCAGGTTTCATGGTTCATGGTCTAGATTTTAGGTTTCAGGGTTCTAGGTTAAATGCTTAGGGTTCAGGGTTCAAGGTCTTGGGTTAAGGGTTCAAGGTCAATGGTCAAGCGTTCATGGTCTAGGGTCAAGGGTTTTATGTCAAGGGCAAGGGTTCAGGGTTCAAGCTCTCGGGCTCAAGTTTTGTGGTTCAATGTTTAAGGTTTCAGGTTCAAGGACAAGGGTCTAGGCTTCAGGGTTTATGGACTAGGTTCAAGGTTTTGGGCCAACATTCGAGGGGTTAGGGGTCAAGGGTTCAGTGTTTAGGGTCAATGATTCAAGGTCCACAATCAGGGGTTCAACGCTCAAGATCCGGGTTCAATGTTTTGTGCTTTTGGGTTCAAGGTTTAGGGTTCGAGGTCTAGGTTATGGGTCCATGTTCATGGTTTAGGGTCCAAGTTTAGGGTTTGGGGTCTAGGGTTCAAGGTAAAAGGTCTTGGGTTAAGGGTTAAGGATTTGCGGTTCAAGGTTAGAGTCCGGGTTCAGGGTTTAGGGTCAATGCTCATGGTCTAGGGTCCAGGGTCTAGGGTATAGAGTCAAAGGGTCCAGGTTCAGGGTCCAAGGTTTTAAGGGTCTAGGGTTAAACATCGAGGGTCAAGTGTTCGAAGTCCAAGGTTCAAGGTTTTTTCTTGGGGTTCATGGTTAAAGGTTGAGGGTCTATGGTGAAGGTTCAAGGGTTAAGGGTTTAGGGTCAATAGTTCAAGGTTAAGGGTTTAGGGTCCAGCGTCTAGGTCCAAGGTTCAAGGTTCGAGGTCTAAGGTCAAGGACTAGGGTCGATGGTCATGTGTCGAGCATCAAGGGTTCAAGGTTCATGGATTATGCTCCATTTTTTAGGGTTCACGATTCTATGTTCAACACTCAGGGTTCAGGGTTCAAGGTATTGGTTTGAGGGTTTAGGGTCAATGGTCAAGGGTTCGTGGTCTAGAGTAAAGGGTTTGATGTCAACATTAAGGGTTTAAGGTTTAGGCACCGGGGTTCAAGTTTTAGGGTCTGTTGCTTAAGGTTTCAGGGTCAAGGTCAAGGGTCTAGGATTTAGGGTTTAGTGATGAGGTTTAGGGTTTTGGGTCAAGGGTTGAAGGTCTACAATTCAAGGTCCACGATGAGGGGTTAAATGTTTAGGGTCTAGGTCCAATGTTTAGGGTTCAACTTTTGGATTCAAGGTTCAGGGTTTAGGGTCCATGTTCACAGTTTAGGTTGCATGTTCAAGGTTCAGGCTTTAGGGTTCAAGGTCCAATGTCTTGGGTTAAGGGTTAAGGGTCTAGGATCCAAGGTTTGGCTTTAGGTTCAAGGTTTAAGGTTTAGGGTTTAGGGTTCAAATTGAGGGATCACGGTTCAAAGTCAAGGGTCAAGTGTTTGGGGTCCAAGTTTTAGTGTCTGTGTTTATGGTTCACGGTTCAAGGTCGAGGGTTGAGGGTGAAGGTTGAAAGTTTAAAGGTTTAGTGTCAATGGTTCAAGGTTAAGGATTTAGGGTCCAAGGTCGAGGTTCAGGATTCAAGGTCTAAGGTCAAGGACTAGGGTTTCAGGTATAACATCCAATGTGAGGGACCAAGGTCTAGGGTCAAGGGTTTAGGGTCCATGTTCATGGTTCAAGGTCTAGGGTCTAAGGTTCAGAGTCCAAGGGTCCAAGTTCAGGGTTAAGGGTCTAAGGTTAAGGGTTCAAGGTTCAAGGTTGAGGGTCAAGTGTTCGAAGTCCAAGGTTTAGGGTCCACGTTTAGGGTTAACGGTTCAAGGTCAAGGGTTTAGGGTGAAGGTTGAAGGGTTCAAGGTTTAGGGTCAACGATCCAAGGTCTAGTGTTCAAGGTCCAAATTTTAGGGTTCACGATTCAAGGTTCAAGTTTAGGGTTCAGCGTCTGGGGTTCAAGGTCTAAGGTCTTGGGTTAAGGGTCTGGGGTGCAATGTTGGGGTTCAGGTTTAGGGGTCTAGGTTTAAGGTTCAAGGTTCAGGGTCCAAGTTGAGAGTTCAAGTTCCAAGGTCAATGATATAGGGTTCGGGGTCCATGCTCATGGCTCAAGTTCTAGGGTCCAGGGCTTAGGGTCCAAAGGTCCTAGTTGAGTGTCCAAGGTCCAAGGCTCAGGGTTTAGGGTTCAAATTCTAGTGTTAAGGGTCAAGGGTGAAGAGTTGAGGGTAGGGTTAAGGGTTAAGGGTCAAGGGTTCAAGGTTCAAGGTTTAAGGTTCATGGTCCAAGGTCCAAGGTGTAGGTTCTAGGGTTCAGGGTCAGGGTTCAAATTTCAAGGTTCAGGGTTCATGGTTCAAGGTTCAATGTTTAAGGTTCAGGGTCCAAGGTCCAAGTTCAAGGTTCAAGGTCAACGGTCAAGGGTTAAGGGTTCTAGGTCAAGGGTTTAGGGTCCATGTTCATGGTTTAGGGTCCAAAAGTGGGTTCCAAATTGGGTCGAGGGTTCAAATTCCAAGTTTAGTGTTCAAGGTCCCTGGTCGAAGGTTCATATTCTAGGGTCAAGGGTTTAGTGTCTAGGGTTTGGGGTCCATGCTTAGGGTTTAGTGTCTAGGGTGAAGGGTTCATGGTTCAAGTTTCAAAAGTTCAAGGTCTAAGGTTTAGGATTTAGGGTTTGGTTTCAGGGTCTAGGGTCTAATGTTTAGGGTCCAATGATCAGGGTGGGGTGGTCTAGGTTTAGGGTTAGGGGTCTAGAGTTTAGGGTATTGGGTTTAGGCTTTAGGCTTAGGGTTTCAGATTTGGCTATAGGCTTCAGGGTTTAGGGTTTAATTTTTAAGGCTCAGGGTTTAGGGTTCATGGTTTAAGGTTTCAGTTTAGGGTTTAACATCAAGGGTGGAGAGTTCAGGTTCAATGGTTCGAGTTTAGGGTTCAACATCCAAGGTTCATGGTTTTGGGTGGACTTTCAGGGTTCAATGTCCA